>CM053773.1:3526236-3561701 GCA_028658325.1 Potorous gilbertii
AGTATAATACTTTAGGGGAAAATATGGTCTTTCAATGAAACTGAGGACTTTCAAGCATTCTTGATGAAAAGACCAGAGCTGAAAAGAAAATTTGACCTTCAAATACAAGAATGAAGAGAAGCATGAAAAGGTAAACAGCAATGAGAGGTCATAAGGGACTTACTAAAGTTGAACTGCTTACATTCCTACATGGAAAGACAATGTTTGTAACTCTTGAAACTTTTCAATATCTGGGTAGTTGGTGGGATTACACACACACACATACACACACACAGACAGAGAGTACAGAGTGAATTGAACAGGATGGGATCATATCTTAAAAAAATGAAATTAAGAGGTGAGAGAGAAATATATTGGGAGGAGAAAGGGAGAAATGGAATGGAGCAAATTATCTCTCAGAAAAGAGGCAAACAAAAGACTTTTCAGTGGAGAGAAAAAGAGGGGAAGTGAGAGAAAAACATGAAGCTTACTCTCATCACATTTGACTAAAGGAAGGAATAAAATGCACACTCATTTTGGTATGAAAACCTATCTTACAATACAGCAAAGTAGGGGAGAGGGGGATAAGCAGGGTGGGGGCAGGATGATGGAAGGGAGGGCAGAGGGAGGAGGGAGCAATTAGAAGTCAGCACTCTTGGGGAGGGATAAGGTCAAAAGAGAGAGCAGAAGAAATGGGAGACAGGATAGGATGGAGGGAAATATAGTTAGTCTTACACAACATGACTATTATGGAAGTCATTTGCAAAACTACACAAATATGGCCTATATTGAATTGCTTGCTTCCCAAAGGGAATGGGTGGGGAGGGAGGGATGAAGAGAAGCTGGAAGTCAAAGTTGTAGGAACAACTGTCAAGTATTGTTCTTACTACTAAGAAATAAGAAATACAGGTATTGGAGTATAGAAAGTTATCTGGTCCTACGGGACAAAAGAGAAGATGGGGACAAGGGAAGGGAGGGATATTAGAAGAGAGGGCAGATTGCAGATAGGGGCAATTATAATGCTTGGCATTTTGGCATGGGGGGAGGGGAGAAATGGGGAGAAAATTTGGAACCCAAAATTTTGTGAAAGTGAATGTTAAAAGTTAAATAAATAAATTTAAAAAAATAATAAGCTGGAAAAGTTGTCTGAAGCCAGATTGTGAAGGGAATTAAATGCCAAATCAAGGAGTTTATAGTTGATTCTGGAGAGAATTGTGAACCATTGGATTATGGTGAGAAAGAGACCTGTACTATTTAGGAATGTCATTTTGGCATCTATGTGAGGTATGAACTGGGAAAGGGAAACATGAGGCAGAAAACCTATTGGGGAGGGGAAAGGAGAAGGGAAGAGAATGTGTGCTAAGCACTTTACAAATATTTTCTTATTTGATATAATTAGGAGGCTATTCCAATACTTCAGGAATAAAAGATGATACACTAAATGGGAAAAGACTCACTCTCATGAAGGCATCTGCTAACCACAGAGGAGTACACTGTGAAATCATGGGTCTTTTGAAATGAGTTGTAAATGGGAATTCACAGTTTCGTTGATAGGCTATTAGAGGACAATCAAACATTTACAATCTTTGTCTTTCAATATGTTGAATTACATTTTTTTCCTATGGAAACAATAGGCCTTTTTATTGTCTTTAATATCTTCTGTAAGTCTTAACTCATTCAGGACTTTGATCTTTCACAGGTATCTTACAGATTTGTTATATTCAATTGCATTCATCTTTTGTTTATGTGCCTCTTTCCATTTTATACATAGTCTATTAAGCTGTTAAACTTGCATGCGTAGACACATTTGTATCTTTACATGGCTCCCCATTTTCTTCAATGTAGGTATGATTCAAAGTATTATCATGAGAAGTTCACTGTTTAGAGCATTCTATTTTTCTTCAACCAACTATCCGATTTAGAACCACTGATTGAGTACTACAGTTATCTTTTATTTTTTTAAATCTATATTTCTAATATCTAGAGTACATGCCTGACTCCACATACCCTAAGGAAATAATTTAATAAATGTAATGAAATCATAACTAGCACATCATAGTAGCACTGTCTGGTGTCTGGAACATTGCATAATCTAAACAACTACTGTGAAAGTAAACTTATTTTAAAGTAACAACCAATGTTGTACTCTAAAGTCAAATTTTGCTTTAAATTTTTTTTTATTTTAGAAAATAGCTAAATTAATTTGGAAACTGTAACTATACAAAGGACTATTCACATATAACATATGAAAATAGAGGCAAATTCTTATTTACTGAGAAATTCAGTGGGTATTCATAGTATTCATTATGATGGAAAGTCATTCTAAGATTCTCCAAGTTTGTTAATTCAAGAAATGTTTGAAAATTAGGGTGTTGTATGTGAATTTATCCAATTGTTTCTTCCATTTCTGCCTGCCACATTAAAGACAATATGGTATAATGGAAGAAATTCTATATTAAAGGCAGAGGCTTTTGGTTCAGTTACTAGTAGCAACTTGTCATTAAACCTTTCTAGCCCTCAGCCAATGCCTCTCTGGTTTTCAGATGCTAAAAAATGTGGGAACTGTGCTAGTTAATCTCTAAAAATCCCTGCTTCTTAAAAACTTATGATCTTATGACTTCCTTCCATTTATTAAACTATTTCCTTAGGTTATACTGAATCAGACATGTATCCTAGGTGTTAGAAATGTAGATTCAAAAATCAGAAGAAAAGATAACTAGGCTACTTAGCCAGGGATTCTAAATAGGGTGGTCGATTCAATACTCTAAACAATGAACTTCTAATAACATTTTGAATCACAGCTAGGGAAACCATATAAAGATACAAATGTGGCTACGCGCAGAGGTCTAAGAATTTAATAGACTATGTATCAACAATGGAAACAAGAGGCACATAATCAAAGATGAATGTCCCTGAATGTCACAGACCTATAACAATGGCAGCACAACGCTAAGATCCTGCATGAGTTTCAGCTTGCAGCAGATGCTAAAGAAAATAAAAAGGTCTCTTTAAAAAAAGAATTGCTCCAGGTTCTTCAGAGTAAGGAGGACATGTAAGTGATAGGCCAGTGTCTCATGAAGTGGGAGTAATCTGTAAATGTTTGTAATTTAAAAACAAAATACATCAGTAAAACTTCTTAAGAAAAGTATGGCTACCATTAGTAAGATTAAGTAGGAGCAAATCCAAAAGTGATTTTTAAGTTCCTAGAGAGGAAATCAATAAATGATTATAAACCACTATGGTTAAAGCAAATGCATTTTAAAACACTTAATGTGGTGTTCTAAAGTGAAGTTCTGCTATTTTTTAAAAATACAGGAACCTAATTAATTTATAAGAATTACACTAAGCTTTGCACCAGCATGCTAAAGATTTTTCCATTGTTCTATTTTAGATAGTTCATGGAATTGATATTCCTAGGTCAATTACCCAAATTCTACAAAAATCTACTCTTCTTTTCATATTATAATTTCACATAGGAGTACTGGAGATATTTAATTATATTTTATTCCACATTTGCAAATTTAAAATAGTGGCACACTTAAGTAACTGCCATTTAGTTAAATATTTTTAAACACTTGTATGCTAGGCACTGTGCTGATTACTGGAAATAATGAAGGTGAAAACAGTCTCTGCCTTCAAAGTGCCCATTCTAATGGTTGAGAGAAACAATATATAAATAGCTAGGTACATACAAGATATATACAGAATAGATGGAATGAAACCTGCAAAAGGAAGGTGGCATTAGCAGCTTGGAGGACTCAGAATGATCTTTCCTGAAGAAAACAGGATTTCAGTTATTCTTGGAAGAAGCCAGAGAAACTAAGGGGTAGAAATGAGGAAAAGCAAGGAGGCACATGTAGATGGATGCAGGGAGTTTGAAGAGTAGTGAGCTATAAGAACTCTACAAAGGTTCAAAGGGTCCAGGTTATGAAGGGCTTTAAATGCAAAACAGATAAATTAATATTTGATCCTATAGATTACAGGAATTGCTGGCACTCATTGCTGGGGTGAGAGGGAGATGAGAGGAAAGAGAGGGGGGGGAAAGGAAGAGAAACAGAGAAAGAGACACACACACACAGAGTATTTATCTTCCTACCCTTCAACAGAGTACAAGGGAAAAATTTGAAGAGTCCTAATGAATCAAAGTTCTTTAAAAAGGAAGCTTTCATTTCTACTGTGGTTCTCTGTTGTTTTCACCTTTTCTGTCAAGAAAATAGTTTTTAGACTTAGAAGGGTAAAGAGACTGACTAAGAGGATTGTAGCCAACCAAACAAACACATCACTACTCTAAATGAATTCAGATCTCTTGATCTGGAGTTATTATACCTCTAGGTAAAAATGAACTTTGTCAATGTTATCACTAACCTCCTCCTGATGTCTTAAAAATAGGGAAAATAGGAGAGATATTACAAGGCTAGAGAAAGCCAAATATCCTTATTTTCATGAGGGAAAAAAGGCACACTTATTCTAGAAACTATAGACCAATGAATATGGCATCACTTCTGGGCAAAATTACAATATTAATAATAATAGCATTTATTAGATACTTTAAAGTTTCCAAAGTGCTTTACAAATATTATCTCATTTTACTGTCATAACAATCCAGTGAGGTAGATGCTTTTATCTACTCATACTACTTAGTGACAACCAGAAGACATCATAGATTCTTGTCAGTGACAGTTACTAAAACTGAGTTCCATGTCCCAGGCTCAGCTGAGGTCCCATGTCCACCCCAGGTTCATCTGAGCTCTCAGATTCACTTAGTTCCCAAATCTGTACTTCATGTCAAGAGTTCCAATCTAAAGCTCCTGTCTTTCCACCCGATGCTATCCTATGAAAATTGTTGCTTATACTTCTTTGCAGGTGTCTGGTGTAAATGCAGGACAACTAATCACATTCAAAATGTACATTTTCTAGGGCTCCTGCATCAGACTGATCCTTTGCCTAGGGATTTCCAGAATCTATGGGAATGAATGGCTCATAGCTGCTTGATTATGTATTTGCTTATTGATTCTTTGCCAAGAGGGAAAAAATAGTAGCATACCATATGTTTGTTTACTTCTATGATGAGCCAGTTCCACTGTGGCAAGGTCAAATGTCAAGTCTCATTGATATAGCAAATTTTGGACGGAGGCAGAGTTTTGAGAGTTGGTGGGGAGCTCAGAGCTAATTTATCATTAGGCAAAAATATAAACCTACAGAGCTTTGATCCATGAGTAAAAACATTATTCAAGGAGGGGTAGAGCTGGAATCATCATCCTTTCAGTCACATAGACTTGAAACCTGAGTCATCCTTGTATCTTTCCTTCCTTTCATTTCCCCATAGCCAATTACTTGTCAGGTCTTATTGATTCGATCTTCACAGTAACTGCTACCTCCTGTTCATTCGCAAAGCTCCTACTCTAATTCAGACCCTTTCACTTCTCCCCTTGACTATTGTAATTTCTTAACTGGTTTCTCTCCCTCCAATTTCTGTCCTTTGAAACCTGTCCTTCCTACAGCTTCCAAGTTAATCTTCCAATGCACATGACATATTCCTCAACAATCTTTAGGACTTCCTTACTTGCCATCAGACTAAAATACAAATCAACATTTAAAATCACTGTCTCATCACTTTTTAGACTTATGCCATACTATTCCCCTTCACATAGTCTATGTTCAACCCAAATTGTACTTAGAACTGGTCTCAGATCTTGTTTTGTATTTTCCTGCTTTTCGGCATTCACTCATGTTTTACCCTAGTACCTAAAATACATTAATTCTTAACTATTTCTCTGACTCTCCAGCTGAAAGTAAACTGTTCCTCCTTATATTTTCTTACAACATGTTGTCACATTTTGTCTTATATCATAATTATGCATATATTAAATACAATACATTAGATTAAAAACTCCTTGAGGCAAAGACTGTCATTTTTCAACCTTTTATCACAAGTGCCTAACATAATGTTTGCATAGAGTAGAAAATAAATAAATATTTGTTTAATGGAAATGGATGGTATATGGATCTCTTTAATAATACTGTGCATTTATATGACAATAAACAGTTTGCAAGTATCGTAAACTGTAATATTATCCTTTCTAAAATATAAGAATGTAAGTATCATAGGTATGATTTCCTTATTTCATAGGTGAGGAAATGAAGGTTCAAAGACTTCCTTTATAGCTAATGTTTTGAAACTGGCATTCAGAATCAGGTTTTTTGATTCCAGGTTCGTTCTTGTTCCCATTACATCATGCTTTCAATTTGCTTTATCTGCAAGTCTGAGTTGGTGGTTTAGAGTTCCTTCAATTATGCAGAGATATATGACAATTCCGTGATTTACTGTTCTGCTGTGATAGCTGCGTTATTACTCAGTAGATGGTACCTAAGCCAAGATATTACTCATTCTAACTTGACAATCTATTCCACATTTCTTCATGATTAGTCTTATTTTGATTGTGTCTAGTCAGCAAGAAAAGGGATAATTAATCACGAGCACAATTCATAAAAGTTAGAATTAAGACAGTGATTTCTCCCCTCCCCAACCCCACTGTATATGGCTTACGTTGAAAAGTAAGAATGAAATAATCTAATTCATTTCAAATGCAATGGCACTTGTCTCAGCCTGGATGCTTATGTAAACCTCTGTTTTTTTTTCATTCTTTCCAGTGGTTTGGTTGACTTTGGGGGATTCAGGCACCAAATAGATTTGGCAATTGAATTTCTTTTTTCCCCTTTTCTAGTTTATGTGAAGTTATGGAGTTCAAATGTGGATTTGAAAACATTTGCTATATTTTACACAATCTAGAAAATTTATGGGAATTTACAGGGTTTGAAGTATAATCAAGAATTCCCCCTACAGAATTCTTTTTTGTGGTATTTCTATGAATATCAGTCTGCCAACTTGGAGTGCTTCTTCCCCTTTTCTCTATACCCATCTGTATCCTACTCATCACTGAAGGCTTGATTTATGCCATCTCTTCTATGGAGCATTAAATCCTTTAGCATTTAGTTTTGGTTTTATGCTGCTTTAAAATTTGTATTTATCTTTTGGTGTCTACTGTTGTTAGTTCTCTTTTCTTATGTCTATACTTTACTTTCCAATTTACATGGATAACTCCTTGAAGTCAGAGATTCTTCCGTGTACACATTTACATTTTCCACTGTGCTTCTCTTGGATGGTGCTCGGTGAATGACCTAATTGATATATAAAAAGCAAGTGTGTAGTGCTGGTTTAAGAGATCATCCTGTGTTTGTTTATTGTGTGTCTCTATATAAAGCTAATTCTTCCTCCTCTGCCTCCTCCTTTTTCTTCTTCTCTTCTCCTTTTTCTACTTCTTTTTCCCCTCCTCCTCCTTTTCCACCATTTCCTCCTCTTCTTTCTCCTTGTTCTTCTTTTTCTTCTGCCATCATCATGAGCATATTATCAGCATCTCCTGAATATGTCAAATCTAACTTAAACTGAGATTTAAGAACAATTTATTCAATAGACGTCATCTTACCAAAAAAAGTCTTCAAGTTTTGTGGAATAAAAAGTATCTAAATATTGAGGTCTAGTGGAAAGTATCTACCTATCCTCTCTGTTGTCTGATCTGCTATTGGAATTGTCTTGAAGATGCTTTCAGAAGATGAGCTTACATTGTTATACTTTTATTCAATTTTAAAAATCAGGTATTTTATATATCTGTGCAATAGTCTACCAAATATAACAGAATAGTGATTTGCCCTGGGAATGTTTCAGTTTGCACTCCAATAAAATGAAAATAAGGTTATTATTAGAAATAATAACAAAACCCACATTTGTATAACATTTGAAGGTTTACAAAATATTTTCCTCCTCGCAACAACCTGCAAAAACAGTATATATTATTGATATACAGTGTGGTTTAGTGGAAAAAACATTGAATTTGGAATCAAAAGATCTGGGATCTATTTCTGGTTCCACCACTTACTGCCTGTGTGACCTTGGGCAAGTATTTTCCATCTTGGGGCTTTAGTTCCCTCATCTATAAAATGAGGAGTTTTAACCAGATAACCACCAAGGTTCTTTCAAGTTCTAGATCTATGATGCTAAAATCCTATATAAAAATTCTTAGCTAACTGCTGAAAGTTGTTGGTAGAAGTACAGACAATTATAAAATCAGAATTAATTAGAAGGGACATTTTCTAGTTCACCATCTTCATTTTATATATGAAGAAATTGATAGTTCATTCACTGAAGTAAATTGAATTAAAAAAAATATGATCTCTAATACCCCAAAATTCTGTTGGCTAATCAGGATTGTGCTTGGAGCAAGTTTGTTTTGACTCATAAGAATTGATTGTTAAATTTTCAGTGTGAGTATTTACACCTCACAAATAGGCAAATGTTACAAATCAGGGCTTCACTTACTGTTTTGTTTGTTATCCAGACTAAAGAAAGTGATGGAGAAAATGGTAATAATATATATTAAACTTAAAAGTGTGTCATGTGTACTTTTTCCCTCTGGAGAGCCAGTTATGAAAACATTTGCCAGAATATTTGCCAAGGGTTTTAACCCAGCTGTTTTCTAGATGTGAAATGGATTTTAAAAGTTGAATAGTGAGTTAGTGTCCATCGGGAGATACAAATGCAGGTATTCCAATTCAATCAATACTTTCCAGGAATAAGCCTAAATAAAAGTGAGGCACCTATTAACTGAACATTGACTACCAAAGATAATAGCTCATTTTATATAGCACTTTACGATTAGCAAAGCACTTCGCATGTTACCTCATGGTTCAAACAGACCTATGAAATACAAGCTATCATTATTCCCATTTTACAGATGATAGAATTGAGGCAAAAAGAAGGTAAATGATTTGCCTGCAATCCTATCTGAGGCAGGATTTAAATTCAGGTCTTCCTGACTCTCACAGCACTAGAACATACACCTTCTTTACACCCTTCTTTCTTATTAGCTGGGGCCTTGAAAAATTTTATATAGGATTCCATGATGAATAAAGTCAGAAAAACAGCATCATCAACAGGTGTTTCTGGGTTCCAAGCTGTTAGCATGGCCATGGAATGAAGGAGCAGAAAGGCGGCGAGGTAAACAGTGAAGATAACTGAAAAGAAAACATATGGTGAAACATTAAAATGAAGGAAATTATTTAGCATGAAGGAGGAAAAGGGTGGTAGGAGCTTAGCCTTAAGTAAGAAAACAAGCCTATGAGACACAGATGCAAGCAGCACCATGGCAGTCATTAAGCCACAGACCAAAATTAATCATCTTTATCCACATTATATGAAAGCTCATCCTGGCCACATAGGATTTTTCAGCTTCACTCAGTGGAAATGATCACTCCAGTCAGTAGCATTATCAAGGACATGGGTAAGTAATATTTCTTTTAGTAAAATATCGTAAGTTATTTCAGGGATGGTTTATTAATCTGTAACTCATTTCAAATCTTATTGACTAATGAATAATTCCACACACAGCAGAGCAATAGTAGGAGCAGACATGTGCGTGCATCATTTGGGATTTGAGTCCCCCTTTTCCCTTCTCCTCCAGATAAAGCTCCTGTTCTTCGTTAATTAAATATTTATCATCCACCATGTGCAAAAGCACTGTTTTAGCTAGGTGGTGAGGTAGGTAGAGTCCTGGTGCTAGAATCAAATTTATATTCAAATACAACCACTTTACTACCTCTGTGGATCTGGATGAGTCACTTAATCTTTGCCTGCCTCAGTCTCCTCAATTGTAATATGGGGATAACAGCACCACCTCTTAGGTTTACTATGAGGATAAAATGAAATAATATTTGCAAAGAACTTTGCAAACCTTAAAGTGCTCACTATTATTAAAATATATGTGAATAAGAGACAAGATTAAATTGCATTAACCTGGGTTTTAAAATAAAAAGAACTTGGAAATTCCCATGTTATTTACATGAATACTTTAGATACTAAATATTTAATTCATACCAGCTCATTACTTCCATCTTCATCGAAGTCCTCCTCTATCCCATCAGTCATCTCTTCTCCATCTCCATCTGCATCTGGTCCTCCTTCAATAGGTTCTTCTGTAGAGTTATCTGCATTCTCTGACACACATTCCTCTTGGTTCAACTCTATGTTATCTTCTATTTGCTTCTTCTGAGCTTCTAAGGGAAAAGAGCAAATGGCTACCTTTCATAGTTAATGATCTGTTCTGATGAACCAAAAATATTGGAAGTAACATATTGTATTCAAGATGGCACTGTACTGATAAAAATGTGAATTTGACAACTTTATTTTTGTTTGTTTATTTTTGCTTGTGATTTTGTCTTTAAGTGGACTTGAATATATCAATTATGTACGATGTCACTTAAATTAATTCACTTATTGTATTTTTAAATGTAGAACTTCTAAAACTCAGAGAACAAAATAATGGAATTAGTGACCTGTGAGAGAGAGAGAGAAACATTTCCATAAAGCAAATCATTCTGGTTGACATACATATACAACTTACAACATATTTTAAAATATAATCTTTTAATTGAATAGGCAGCTTTGAGACAAAATGAAAGCAAAATAATGAGCAAAGATAATGTACAAAAAATTAATAGTAAGCCCAATGAAAAGGGGGGAAGCATATAAGAAGACCAAACCTAAATATGAGAAGTACATAAAAACATGTTGCTATAATTAAAGAATACAATAGTATAAATATTAACCTTGTCTATCATTGTGTCATTTTTCAATTGTGTCTGACTCTCTGTGATCTCATTTTGGGTTTTCTTGTCAAAGATATTGGAGTGGTTTATCATTTCCTTCTCCAGTTTATTTTACAGATGAGGAAATTGAGGCATATAGTGGTTAAGTGACTTGCCCAGTGTCACTCAGCTAATAATAAATCTAAGACCAGATTTGAATTCACTGAGATGAGTCTTCCTGTCTCCAGGTTCAGTGCTTTATCCACTGTGCCACCTGACTGCATTGTTAACTATATATATTGTTAATAATAACAATACCTTCTATTTATAGAGTTCTTGCAGAGTTCTTTCATGAACGTTGCAATAGCCATAAAAAAATAGCAGACGAAGAAACCAAGATGAAAACAAATTACAGTATTTGTCCAAAATCGAAAGGCTTTTATTTATAGGCAAATGAACCACAACTATTAAAGGCAAAGTCAATAATATAGATTAAATTCTGTCATTAGATATTTGTTTGTATTTTCCATTTTCCATTCCTAATCTTATACATCTTCCCAGGAAGGTCTTAATCATCACTGGACATATGAGAACATGAATATTTTATTTGTGATACTTTTTCTTTATAATATTTCTTTAATATACCTGAGATCATGTCAGTTTCAACTCAATAAGGATGTTATTTTTGTTTACTTTTTGCATTATCAGTAATATTTAATATTAGTTTAATTTTAATTCTGGGATTTAAGGGCTTATTACATTATTGATATATTAGACATTTTCCTAATGTAAGATAGCAGGTCACCGTAAAGCAGTTCATTAATATGCAGCCTTTCAGAACTACATCTAATGTTCAACACACATACCTAAATGGCTGATATTCATGTTGGAATAAGACTGGAGTACTCTCTTTAAAGTGAATCAGAATTCATTACGTATGTGCCCTGTTTTATATTTATTAATTTTGTTGTTTTTTAAATAAGCATTTTTAAGACTTAAGGAGACAATGGTAGAATGATTGGCTACTAAATTTCAAAGGTTCTACGATCTTATTGATGTGATTTTTTTCCCATTCTTTTTCTTTCATCACATGACTCTTGTCATGTCCTCCCTAAATCCATCACAAGGGGGCCACTCAACCTGCAGAGAGCCTTTTTCTAGGAATCTTAATTTTATGTGGGCACAAAGGGAATAAATAGGCTATATATTGGTTTAGTTCCTATAATAGTCATATATCTCTTTGGCAATACATTTTTTTATAAATTTTTTTTTGTGTGTACAATTACACATTAGTAAATTGTTATAACCTGTTTGGTTCCACCATGGTATATATCCAGTGTAATTTTGACTCATCCAAACTTATGATATTCCATGGTATGTAGAAAATTCTGAAGTTAAAAATGTACTCTTTTACACAAAGCCTTCCTTGATCACCCATTGCCAGTTGTTTTTATCATGCATATAATACAAATTTGTTTATATTTATATTTTTTTCAAGCAAAATGTGAGTTTCTTGAGGTCAGGGGCAGATTTCATTTTTTGTTTTTGTATGTTCAAAGTCTAGTACTATGCTTGACACATACTAGACAACAGATGTTCAGTATTGCTAGATATGAGAGGGACTCACTAGATTTTATTACATAAAGAAGTGAGCCAGGCAGACCCACCCTTTAGGAATCACCAGCAGCTGAATGGAGGACAGATTGAGGAGAGACTTGAGGAAAGGAGGTCAATTAGGAGACAATAGCAACAGTCCAGTTCAGAGGTGTGGAAGGACTGAACTGGGGTGACAGCTTTGTAAGTGGAAAGGGATGTGTGTGAGAGATGTGGAGGCAGAAACAAGAAGATATAGTAACTAATTGCATATGGGGGGTGATTGAGAATGGAGAGATGAGGAAGTTGAGGTCATGAACTTGGGTTTCTTCAAGGATGGTGGTACCATTGACAGAAATAGGCTAGATTTTAGGGAAGAGAGAATGAATTCTGTTTTAGATATGGTGAGTGTGAGATACATGCAAGACAAAATAATTCATTACAGAAATTTGAGTCGATCTTTCCTTTTTTGGGTCTATTTGTTGTTTCTTTTCCAGTTTTATCCTTAAATGCTTCAATTCTGTTTATGAAGAAGGTATCCATAATATCTAGGAGTGAGATTTCTCTACAGTTTACAAACCTTTCTTGACCCTACATTATAGTCTAACATTTTGTGCTGCCATTCAGTCTATGTTCACCTTTACTTTGAAGTCATTTTTAAAGTTTAATATTAATTTAATTTGAAGAGTCATTGAATTTTTCATAGAATTTCTCTACTTCTGTAACTCTAATTGATGTTGATGCATAAGCTTCAATTATCACCATGTTGGTCCATGTGCTTATGTTCATAATGAGATGACTAAGTAGCTGCTAATATATATTAAAGATTCATCATGCATTTTCAAATTGAAATTCCACAGACAACATAGGTTAAATTATAAAAGATACATTAAACTAAGGAAACAATTCATTGTAAATTATATTTAATAAGGGGAAAGGGTATGTATATCTTTACATAGTTTCACTGAATTAAACATATGATTTTTTTTTTGAGGGGAAGGGCTATCTATACATATCACCTAATACAGCCAAAAAAAATTCTAAAGGGGAAAGGAATAGTTGCATGAATTGATATAGTGGTTGTAACTCTTCTTTGTGTACACTGTGGAATGTTATGCTACAATCAAAATTGAAGCAAGCACAGTTATATACATAGGCATTGATTTTTAGAGTTAGAGAACTGCTTTGATTTTTAAAAAAATGTTGGTCATTTCTATGAATTAAAGAGAAAGAAATATGATTGAATTCATGGATTCAGTGAAATATGAAAGTGAGTATGCATGGTCATAGGTATCTGAAAACCCACTGAATCAGTGATTCTATTATTTTTTTCAAATATTTCTGATATTTCACATAGATACAGGCTAGATTCTTCTGGCATCTGAATGGTTCATTTTTGTTTTTCCTTATAAACCTTCAATCCAATTGAGCTATTCAAACTATTCTGAATGAATAAATCTTGGTAGAGAAAAAGGATTTGTATTTTAATTTCATATACATATTGCTTTAAAGGAATGCCAAACTTATGTAGTATTTAAAAATAATTTTGTCAATTAAGAAGATAAAAAAATGAAAATAGTAATTGTGATGTAAAACATACAGTTAATCTATAGACACAAATGGAGATAAGATGAGAGCTACAGAAATGATATCTCAAACGGCTTAGAAGAAATCCTCTGTTGTTTTGGCAGATCTTCTCCTGTGGATTTGTGGGAAGACACAAAAAGGAATCTCAAAGACTGAAAAAGCGTTGATGGGTTATGACTTGCATTTGCATGGTGAGAATTCATAGAGAAGAGACAGAGCATGGCATAGTGAAAGCAAGTGTTGAACTTGGAGTCTGGAAGACCTGGGTTTAAAAGTCTCACTTCTTATATTTATAAGCTATGTGACTTTGGGCAAGTCACTCAACGTTTTCAATCTCAGTTTCCTCATCTGTTAAATGGGGATAACAATTATAGTATCTACTTCCCAGGCTTACTGTAAAGTTCAAATGCTATAAGGATAAGATCATATAAAGCACTGTGTAAATTTTAAAACACTATTCAGGGTATTAAAAAAATCTCAAAGTGGTTTTATGCTGTAGTAGAATAAAACTGCACTGAGACTTGTGAGATGACCTCCAAAATTGTACCATTATACAATATTATGTGATATTGTATGTCCTATGTTATTATGAGATTATGATCTATTGAGGTACTCTAATACTGATAAATATGCAAAGTATAAGGAAGGGCTGTGTTGAGTTAAAAGGGAACTGGGAGCTGAAAGTGAAGTGGTCAGAAACAATGACTTTTGGGCCAAAAAAGTAAGTAGAGTAAATATATGTTCTCTCACCAAAGCAATCTAAGAGAATTCCAAATGCTGTATCGTCTCTGCAGGATTTCACCACCATTGACTTGTGTTAGAGCCCAGGCAGGAAATCCTCTAGTCACCAAAGGATGACAAGGTCCATCAAAGAAATAATACATGAAAGCACATCTTATTTATTAACATTGTGATGGAGAGCTTCATAACCACTTTTGCTAAAGAGGTACACTGGCATGACAAGAAAAAATGACTATGCAGGATGACAACTTTCAATTAAATAAATATGCTTTCCATAGAGATATTTGATTGCATTTCCTTTGACTAAAAACTAGTAAAACTTTTTTTAGTAGTGTATCTTTTCCATTGATAATTTAAAAATATATTTTGATGTGGTTTGCTTCTTCAAAGTTCTAGATGATAGCGTTTGCCTTCCTTATTTAATAGAATGTAACAAAAATATTTGTTAGGGACATATGTTAAATGACATATTTAGATAAGACATGATTCCTACCTCCTCATGGAGCCTATTGCTTAGTAAAGGGTAAGTAAAGATAACTATTATTATTCATTACAATTCTTGAAGGTTACATAATATGCACGTTGCCAAGGTACAAAAATTGTGCTAGATAAGATCTTGTGGGGAATGTTAACAGGCATGGAGGATTAGTGAAGATCCTATTGAAGAGCAGCAATTGAACTGAGTTTTGCAGAATGAGTAGGACACCTTTAGAAGAGGAGTGAAGATATTCCAGATATTAGGGATTAAAGATATAGGAGCTTTAAAGTGTAGGAAAGGTTTAGGGATAGTTACCTGTGTTAGAAAAAGAGTTTGGATTGTGTGTGGTAGACAACTTTAGGAAGCTAGAGAAGAATTTTGAACAGAAAAGCAAATGCTTAGGGGAGATTTTTCTGGCAGTAGTGGATAGAGGATTAAGTAGAGATGGGAGAGGATAAAAAAAATTATTAAAAGAATGAACAAATGAATGAAAAAACATTTATTATTTACTATGTTTCTAATACTGTGCTAAGCGACAAAGATATAAGAAGAATAGGGCAGTCCCTGCTCTCAATAAGATTATAATCCAATTTTGAGAGACAATACAGAAAAAGGTCAGCAGTAAGGATGACGAAAAGGCCTAGATGTCCAAAGTGCCTATCCCAAACCAAATGAGAGCGCTTGGAGCAGAGCAGAGAGAGGTAAGGCTGGGAGAAACACTGGGATACAGTGGAAGATGGTAAAGGGTTAGTTCTTAATCCCCAGGGCCTAATACTATGCTTGACACACGGTAGGCAGTTCATGCTTCACAAAGGATCTGAGTTTGTGACTATCGGTTCATTCAAGAGGTGTGAACAGCAGTATCACTCTTCTTGCCCTCCTGTCCATGAGTGATGAGTTTGAGGAGAAATGGAATGGCTGCTACTGCAATTGTCTAGGTGATTGGTAATGAGAGACTGCATTAGGGTACAATAAGTGAGTACCAACAGCTGAAAGTTACAGAAGACAAAAAGTAATGGGGGTTAGTCTGAGAGAGCTACCAAAGATGATCCATTCCATTTGTTAAATATGGCTAGAATTGCAGAATTATGCATTGCATTTAGTAGATGGACCAGGAACCATAAAGGAAATTCTACTTCCGGAATGATTACGAGTGCATCAATAGTCTATCTATTTTGAAGAGACATAGGAGAGAGCCAAGGTTGGGAGATCTATCCAGTCAGTTGTGCAAGTAACTGAAAATATAGTGACTTAGATTATATAGACTTCTAGGGAATGGTTGATTTTAGCAGGTATATATTTTTTTTCAGGTAGCTCTAATACAAGTTATATTTGTTTTAATTGAGTTGTAAAAACAAACAAACCCTCTTTGTTCTTCAAAGTTTGTGATATGTGTGTGTGTGTGGGTGTGTGTGTGTGTGTGAGAGAGAGAGAGAGAGAGAGAGAGAGAGAGAGAGAGAGAGAAATTGAGTGTGGGTGTAGTGAGAAATTTTCCTTTCTTCCAATGCATCTGGCCCTTTGTGCCATGTGAGAGCCTCTGACAGAAGTGTTACTGAGAATGGGAAAAGTGACCAGGAGATACCAAAGGGCATGTGAAGAGCATGCTTTCCTCTGAAAAATGAGGAACTTTTGATTTTCTCAGAATTTGAGTCAATTCATCCATCAATAAGCACTGACTAAGCACTTACTCTACATTCTTCCGGGCATGGGTCATGGGAAGACAACAAGAAACAAAATTTGTCCTTGTAGACCTCCTGCCACATCAAGTTTGAACCCCAATAAGCCAAAGCCTGAATTAATCAGACTGCTTTACTTTGCTCCTTTGTGACAAGATGCCTGCAACCAGAGTGGTGGGATTTAGCTTATCTTAGTATCCCAGAGGCATATTGCTATATAGGGAAAAATGGATATCTTGGGATCATAATTTCCAGCTGATACTATTTTGTCAATTGTCTTGTCAATTTTTATTTACAACTATTTCAACTAAGAAACTTCCTTTTTCATGGTATGGTTAAAAAAATATAGAAACCATAAATCTGAGGGACACAGATGTCCTGGGATTGTTCTAAAAGAAATAAAGACTTTGTCATTCTTTTATCAGACAGAACTTAGGCTGTGGTTCCTTGTGTGTACAGGTTAAGCTAGCTTTAACTAGCTTTAAGAGAATAAACAGCATTGATTTACATATCATCTAGCCTGTTTGCCTCTTTAACCAAACTTTCAGGTCAACAGTTAGGGTACCAGTGACTGCAGATGAACTGATGGGATGACAGAACAGTCCATCTAGCCAATGCTAATAACGCAGGGACTTTAGGATTCATTTTCCCTGGAGTCTTATCCTACACAGAATCAGGTAAAGTTCTCAATTCCCAGCTTCCAAAGGACTCCCACTAGTTTGGTTGAAATCTGAAATTCCATTTAGGCTAGCTCTGGGGCAGGGACTAAATCAGGTTAAATCACTTTGGATTAATTAGGTCCCCTTTGAAGGTCAATCTAGGAAAATAGGCTATGGGTTAATCAGAAACTAAAATTAGAAATCTGGCTAACAAGATAAAAATTTAGCTAACAAGCAAACCACTACCAGTCTGATGACCACAAGTATTGCTAGCACTAGTGTCAGTTAACTAAATATAGCCCCAAATTATGTAAGCCACAATATGGCTCTTTTGGACTAGTCAGAGTTACTTTATTTTAAAACCAAATTTAGTTTAAAGGACAACCAAACATCTAGCCAGTTTGCCTCTTTAACCAAACTTTCAGGTCAACAACCTTAAGGAGCATACATCCTACATGGGAGAGAAAATATCTACAAGAACACACAAGATGGTATGAGAGAAGTATGAGGCATTTTTGCGGGGAGAGGAATTAGCAGCCAGTGGGGTGAGGAGTCAGAGAACTTTCTATCAGTTCTCTTTTTGGGTGGATGTGTTTTTGTCATTTTCTGATGGATATTTCTTTCTTCTTTTGATTTGCTAGGGATTTATTTTTGGTTTCTTTTTTAATTTAAATTTTATTTTTTCCCAAATACATGTAAAAAATTTAATATTCTTTTCCCCTTCAAATTTTAAGTTTCAAATTCTCTCTGTCCCTATCCTCGCACCCCTCATTGAGAAGGCAAGCAGTTTGACATAGGTTATACATGTGTGGTCATGTAAAACACATTTCCATATAAATCATTCTGTGAAAGAAAACATAGACAAAACCCCCAAGAAAAATAAAGTAAAGAAAAAGTATCTGATGGATATTTCTAATGTGGGTGGTGAAATATAAATTAATATGAAACACTTCTGTATCTTTTTAAAGGTGCTTTTGCCTCTGGACTATTACATTGAGTGTTATAGCTAAGATCACTATCTATTCACTAATGTACTCATGGATATATTCTTTCTTATATTATGGGATGGGAGCATGAATATTCTTATCATTGGAGGCATCGTGGTCAAGGAATATCCTTGAAGAACTCGATGAAAACCAATTGAAGAAATAAATAATAGGAGTAGATTCCTATTCTCATTGAATTATAGTGACCACAGTGACCAAGCCAGGGAAAGAAAGATTTCTCTGCTTAAAGAACAGACATTTGTTCTAAACAGTCAAGAAGGAAAAGAATTTAGTGTTATATTTCAGGAGTCATATTCAGGTATTTTGCATCTCCATAGATGAGTACCACTTTAAAAGCCTTACTAGGTACAGAGACAATGAAATTGTTTACTGGGATTTATGTCTAAGACATTTTCTGAAAAAAAAAATGAGTGTGTCTGCTGTTAGCATTAATTTTACTCGGAAAAATGGCTGGGATAGCAATTTAGCCTTTGATATGCTGGCTTATACACTAGTTAACTGTTGCTGAATTGTACTTAACATGGTTGAAAAAATGTTCATAGAAAAATGGAAGCAATATTAAATAGAGCCAAACCAATAACTGTGTAATTATCTAAATCTTAACTTAAATAAGTCTATTTTTCTCTTCTTCTAAAGTTTCTTCTAAAATACCTGAACACAGTTGAAATCTAAGTAATTGCTCCTAACAAATGCAATTATAGAGAGCTATATAGGAAACTCAGGAGCATAGAAGGCATCACTTCCAACCTTATCAACTGAATACTTTGTAATTAAAATTATCCAATAAACATGCATTTTTATTAGGTTTCTATTACATATTAGACACAGTGCTAGGATTTATGGATATGATACAAAAAGGAAAGTAATTCTGCTTTCAGGAAGCTTACACTTTACTGGAGGAAACAAAATTCACTTAGATAAAGAAACTATACACACAAAATAAATACACAGTGATTTGGGGGTCAAAGAAACTAAAAATTGGAGGAATATAGACAAAGCATTTAATGAAGCTTGCATTTGAGTAAAGCCTTAAAAGGAGATAGGGGATCTGAAAGGTAAAAGTAACTGGAACAAGAGTGTGAAGGCCTTTAAAATGTCTAACAGGAGAGTTTCGTTTTAACCTAAAAACAAAAAGAAGTCACAGAAGCTTCCTGAGCAGAAGAGTGATATGATGAGATTTGTGCTTTCAGAATATTAATCCTCCATTCAGCTGTGGGGAGGATAAAATGTGGAGGGAAGAGATTTCTTGCAGGAAGACAAAAATGAGAGGCTTTGTAATTGTTCAGAAAAAAAGGTGATAAAGACTTGAACTAAATCAAGCCTGCTTGTGTGAGAAGACAGAAAATGAGGGACCTGTCTAGTACATTCATCAACCTAAGATTTTCAATAATATTACCATATATATGCATATTTTATATATCCACATACACAAATAGTTATAGTTAGAGAATACTCTAAAATTGTATGTAAGACATATTGTGAATTTGGAGAGAAGAATTGAACTTGAAGTTGGGAAGACCTGGCTTCTAATCCTGTCTTTGGAAAGCTGTGTGACTTCTGGTAAATCATTCACTCTTGCAATGCATACAAAACATAGATTCAAAGTTGGAAGGGACCTCAGAACTCATTTCCTTCAACTCTTTCATTCTGCAGATGAGAAAATGGATCCTAAGAGGTTAAAGGATTTGTCTAATATCACACAGGAAGTTATACAAAAGCAGAATTTGAACCCAAGTTCTGTGATAACAGATCTATCACTCAGTATTCCCATACTAAGAAGTCCCTATAATTAAGAAATCATGTTTTATATATAGTAATATATAATTATGTATGCATATATGTGCCTTTCTATATGTGTATAAAACTATTGATACCTATATATGTATATATAAAATAAAACTAAATTACTAATAGTATATTTCTTTCTTAAACTACATCCTTCAAAATCTGTTAAATCTAGGTTCTTTCCCTTGACTTTCTTCTCTTCTTGGGATTACCAACTTATCATACATACTTGACTCCTAAGCTTGGTACATCCATTTTGATGATAGAGCACAACTTCATCTCACAATTCAAGATGTTGCCCACTTCTCTCTCTAATGTTTAAAACAAAGAAAGGGTAAAAGATCTTATATATAGAGATAAAAAGATCTTCAGAGGTCCTCAAGTCCAAACTCCTTATTTTACAGATGAATAAACTAAGGCTCAGGGAGATTAAATAGTTGAAAAAAATCGAAGATAAACCTCAGGGGTAAAATTTGGACTTAATTCCTTTCACTCTAAAGTCCATGCTTTCTGCTATGTGAACTAAATGTCCTGGGATTTCTTTCCTTTCTATTGGAGAACTGAAGGGTATCTTGTGGGCTTTTAGAGGTTACTGAGTTGGAACAACAGCAATGAAGAAAAGGTAAAACAGAAATGTTTAAGATGAGTTCAATAAAGGTGAAGAAAAAAGAGGATTAAGGGCATTGATAGATAATCTCATCATTTTTTTTAATGTTCCCTGTTTTGGACCTGTCACATCAGTCAGTTTCATGGTACATTTTATATGAAAAGACACTGGTATGTTCTAACAGATAGACTCTAGTTAGATGGCTATCTGTACCTCTTGCTTGAAAGAGGGATGGAGAATATAAATAGCACAGATAATATCCTGTAATCCATTCAATATCCCCAAATCTCAAAAACAAATAAAATTGACTATGTGGAAATGATGTTTTAACTCATATTATGAGGACATATTCTCTGTTTATTTGGCAGTTCTATGGTTGTAACGATGAAAATCACATTTTGGTTCGGCCACACAGTCAAACGAGCATCAACGGCAACCATAACAAAAGATCTGATTGATACGTCAAAGGCAACTTGGAAGGTTTCTAGTGTCATGGGAAGGACTGTCTATATCCCTATCATAGTCTATATTTTCAAGTAATGACTGAGTGAATGACACTGCACTCATACAGCAACAAAAGGTTTACAGATCACTTTCCTTGAGAAAGTGCTCACGAGGGCAAGTATTGCTATTCTCATTTTACAGATAAGGAAGCCGAGGCCCAGAAAAGTCAAGTAATGGCCCATGTCTACACAATTAGTAGATGCTGGAACTTAAGTATGAAACCAGGTCTTCTTCCTTTTCACTATGCTACATCGTTTCTTTTCCCCCCTCATATGTATCAAATGAAAGAAAGCTAGAGGCAATTTTAGACTAAGATTTAAAAAGATAGTGTAGGATCGACTAATAGACTAAACTTAAAAATATGAAATCTTGCTTTTATGTTGAAAAAAATCAATTGCCTAATTGCAAGATGGAGGAGATCTGCCTTAGTTATAGTATATGTGAAAATGAACTGGTGCTGCTAATGATTACAAGCTCACTATGAGCCACCAAATATGGCTGATAAACAAACATACAAGTGAGAATAAATGCATTTAAGGCTATATGAATAGAGGTAGCATGTCCAGACTGCGGGAGGAAACATATAAAGCACTGAAACAGGACATAGATGAAGGAAGTTATTACCTGCTAATCAGACAATCCCTAAATGAGGCATTGCACTTTAAAGGAGACAGTCACAAACCAGATAACACGTATGGGAGTATAAGCAGACCAGCCACGAGTCTAGAACCAGCTCAGTTAAATGATGCAGCAAAGGAAGAAGTGCAAATATGAATTAAACCATGTTTTTGTGTTCTTTGGGTTTGAATAATTTTCCTTAACCTAACGTCCATGAATTTGAACAAGGAACAGATATAGCTTTATTGTCACTAAAACCTCTAACCAAAATTTAGCATTCCTGTCAGTGATGATAGGAAGTAACCTATCACATTTAGATCAGGCATCCCAGGCTGCCATAGGAGACCATGAAGCACAGAAAAAAGTTTTCAAACCCTGATCTAAACTATTCTTGTCTCATAGAATAATAGAAATATGTCATATACACTGAGGAATAGTTATACAGAATAATAAAATTTTTAAGAGGAAGGTATCTTAGGGATCACATGGTCTAGACAACTCATTTTTCAGATGATGAAAATGAGAACCATGTAGATTAAACCATTTACCCAAGGTCATGGAACTGATGGGTAATAGAACAAGGACTAGAGCCTAGTCTCCAATCCAGTGGCCTTTTCATTAGATCCATATCAAGGACATGTGCACTGCATGGACAGTATGAGGTATAAAAAATATGATCTCGGCCAAAACAGAACTTGTCATCTAAATAGTGAAGAAAGAATGAGAATAACAGAATCATAGATTTAGGACTAGAAGGGACTTTGGAACTCATCAGGTCCGACTCCCTCATTCAGAGGCCTAGAGATATTCAGAGTCACCCAAAGTCACAGAATGTCCGAGGCAGGATTCAAATAATGATGTACAAAGGTAATCAACTGTTAGAATGAGGTGGTCTGTGATGGAAGCAAAATGACTTATTTACATTTGAATATAGGTGTTTCTGGTGCCTAACAAACCTAGCAAAGAACAAAATTACATTCTGACATAGCTCAGAAAATTCTGAGAAGATGCTCATTTCCCCACTGTGGCTCCTTGTAACTCAGTCCATACTGGGGACTGGTGGGTCACCCTCTGGAAAAGGTTAAGCAAAATAGTTTTCTAATCAAATTTTTTCCTGGAAATAAGGTTGTGGTTAAAATTTGTAGGTTTAAATAGCTTCCCTATGACATGCAGACCATGCAAAATAATAGTACACTGAGCATGAAATGTATAAAACAAGTAGTTAAGAAGCATTACATGAAAGTGATCTCCATAGGTAGATGCTAACCAGTCAAGTAATTAGCTGCTTATCAATAAATTGGAAAGTAAGAGTTCTGATAAACTTCTTTAATTACAATTAACTCTGTATACATAGCTCTCATTTCTTCCACTTTAGAAAACTTGGAAAATTATAGCTTTCAACGTCAGCTTCTGACTGAAGGACAACCATGTAAATGTCTTTCGGCAGAAAACACTAGGAGAAACAAAGAGTAAATTAATTAATTCAATGTCTCTTCTCATGTGTTAATGTGAGGGGCACACAATAGTCCCAAGGGAACAAATAGGTTTGAGTCTTGAAAGAAACCTTCTAATGGGGTATGGCCACAGGCGTGTAAAGTAACAGGGTGCCATCCTTTCATCAGAAGAAAATATAAGCCTTGAATTATAGTACAACATTTATAGAAGATCGTTCGGGAAGATATGGGAAGGTACATTCAGCTTAGCAGACTAGAAGATGTAACACGATCCCATAAGGATCAAATCTTTCTCTTTGAGGTGATTTATATTGAAATGAGTTCACCATAATCCTTTAAACTGAAGTGTAAATTGGTTATCAAAGTCCATTTGCTGGAAGGGTTGTTCTGCATGATAATGAATTTCACAGTGTTTCTTAAAATGGAAACAATGATTTCAACAGTATAACAAGATGATATTTCAGTGAGAGAAAAGAATTCAAGATGTGGTCATAACATACAGGGTATATAAAAATTATATACTTGTAGACTTCCTTATGAACAATTTGTGGATAAACTTTTTTTTTGGAGCGGGGTTAGTAAGGAGGAAAAAGGAAGGAAGGATCTAGCCTTGTATTTTCACTGGGGTAGGGAAATAAAATTCCTCTACCTATTCAGATTTGTAGCTGTTTCACAAAATATGTATGGGTAAGAGGGAGAATTTTTACTCAGGTCTTTCTTGCTCCCAGGCTACCCTCTCTACTATACCCTACACTGCCTTCTGTGGGCATAAATATATCCTTGGGAATTGTGTAAGGGGTGATGGTGGTGTGTGACTGAGAAATCATTAATTTTTATAGATTCTTAAAAGATTCTATCTGTGCAGTCATTCCATTAAACATGAGTAAAAATAAGGGAGTAGGCAAGTAGAAATGATACTTGCAATATTTAAATATTTGTTTCTGTGGTTGCCTGATCTTTTATTTCAACAGCCACTTTTTCCTATAGTGATGTCAGTGTCTCCCATACTCCTGACCTGTAGACCGCCTACAGTCAGAGAGGAGAGTTTCATCTTTGACAACAGTGATATAGGATCAGATCCCTTAAACTTAAGCAAGAGATCCTAGCTGGTGCCACTGATAGTTTGAGAAACAGACCTCCCATTGAATGACTCTGAATGAATATGGGTTATGATGGTTTTAGCAGAAACCTTACATTATGTTGGTATCTGAGGGGATGGTCCCAAATGATAATATGGGGCTAGGGTAAAATCACTTGCTTATACTAGCCAGCTACATATTAGCCATATTGTGGCTTTCTGAATGATGGACCTTGAAGGAGGGGATCCAGACAGGGGACAAGACTTGCATTGCATTGCATTGCATTTTCATTTCAATGGTATTCCATCCAATACCTTCAATCCTTCGATACTCATAGAGGTTAGATGTAAATCCCAAACTCCCTTTCCTTTTTAAAATTGTCAATCCTATAATAAACAGTTATTCATAATCTTTGAAAGTGTAAAATTCTATTCCATCACTTCAAGGCCCAGTTTTGTGGCTTTATGACTAGCATCTGTAATATATAATAAAAACTCAGCAAAGTTTCTCCTGTTATTCTGAGCTGTCAGTGTGACTAATAGTGCTGGCCTGGTCTCATTTACCTCCTAATGACCTGTCTATGACTACACATCATTTACACTTACCTGCCTCAGCCTTCTGCTGCTTTTCAATCTTCTCCAGTCTCCCTAGCAAGGAGTCAATTTTAGTTTTGATTTGGGTTAATTCTTTCTTGATTGTCTGTAACTCATCTGATTTCACTGGAAGGGGGGACAAAGGAAAAAAAGAGACAGATCATGAAATACACTCTGATTCACACAAAGAGCCCCCACTTTCTGTGTGCCCTTGCCAATGTATGCAGCATAGTGCCTAATATTACTGGTTCTTGTTTCTCACAGGACTCTTGGGAATG
Source organism: Potorous gilbertii (assembly GCA_028658325.1). NCBI lineage: Eukaryota > Metazoa > Chordata > Mammalia > Diprotodontia > Potoroidae > Potorous > Potorous gilbertii. Next base: position 3,551,513 of record CM053773.1, read on the forward strand.
GACATTTAAAATGGACTTCTTTCAGTTTACAGACACTGAAATCTCAGCATGATGTGTGTGAGTTACTAAATCCAACTGACAATGGGTTATTTTACAAAGGGATAGGGAGCTTGAAAATAAGAGAAAAAGACTCAAAGTGTATTAATAGGCTCAGTCTTGAAAAATTACAACAATACCTATAAGTCTACATAACATGGAGAGTATTAAAGAGAGGAATGACCGAATCAATAGGCACAGTCATTTCCTAACACTATTCTGTAAGGCTATGTTGGAAAATTATACTGATGCCAATATATAACATTAACCTTTTAAAATGATCAATTATAAGGTTTTTTTTTATAATCCAAGCAAGAAGTAATGAAAGTGTGAACTAAGATGGTGATCACCATATGGGTAGAAAGAAAGAAACAACACATTCACCAATTAGTGATCAAGAATTTATCAAGCATTTACAATGTGACAGCCACTATGGTAAGTGCTAGGCATACACAGGCAAAAATATTCCCTTTTCTTCAGGAATTCACAGTACAAAGTGGGAGACATCATAAAAACAACTGTGTAGAAGCAAGAAGTATATTGGATAAATAAGAAGTAACCTCAGAGAGAAGACATTAATATTAAGGAACTCTTAGAAAGGCTCCTTGCAGAAGGTCAGATTTTATCTGGGATATGAAGGAAGCATAGGAACCCAGGAAATAGAAGTTAGGTAGGAAAGGAGTTCAAGCATAGGGGAGAACCAGTGAAAATGCCCTGAGTCTGGAGATGGAGTGTTTTGTGAGAGGAACAGCAAGGAGGTCTGTGTCACTTCATTACAGAATTAATGGGAAGAGTAATGCATAAGAAAACTTGAAGACTAAGAAAGGTCTAGGTTAAAAAGCACTTTAAAAATCAAACAGAGGATTTGTATTTGATCCTGGAGATAATAGGGGACTGATGGAACTGATTGAATGGGTTGGTGGGTAAGGTAAGACCTGTGCTTCAGAGCAGAGGATGGACTGAAGTGGGGGGAAACTGGGGATAGGAATACCAATGACCAGGTTCTTGCAATAGTCCAGGATTAAGATGATGAAAGCTGGCCTGAGGGTGGTGGCAACGTCAGAGGAGAAAGGAGAGATATTATGAAAGTAGAACTGATAGAACTGGCAACAGATAAGAGATGGGGGTGAAGCTGAGAGATTTGGAATGATATTTAGGTTACATGTCTGAATAACCGGGCAGATGATGGTACCCCTAATAGTAATGGGGAAGTTAGGAGAAGAGGAAAGTTTAGGAGGAAAAACAATGAGTTTCCTTTTGGACATATTGAGTTTAAGATGTCTACAACATATCTAGTTTGAGATAGTCAATAAGCTGTTGGAGGCAGATGACTAGAAATCAGTGGAGAGGCGAGGGCTAGATAAATAGATCTGAAAATCATCTACACTGAGATGGCAACTGAATCTGTGGTGGCTAATGAGATCACTAAACAAAAGGATATATCAAAAGAAAAGAAGACCAAGAGAAAAAGATATATGAGACCCTACAATTAGTGGGTAAGACCTGAATGATGATTCAGGAGAGGAGATTGAGAAAGAATGGTCAGACAAGCAGTAGAAGAACAAGGAGAGATTAGCGTAGTGAAAACTTACACAAAAGAGAGAATAAAGGAGGAGTGTGATTAACCATGTCAAAGGAATCAGAGAGGTTCAGAAGGTTGAGAAGTAGAAAAGGCCATTAGATTTGGCAATTAATATATCGTTGGTAACTTTGGAGTGAGTAGTTATAGTTGAATATTGAAGTAAGACAACAGATTCCATCAAGTTAAGAAAAGGGAAAGAAAAGGAACTGCAAGCATTAAAGGTAGGAAACTTTCTAAAGGCATTTCTAAAAGGAAGTAGATACAGGATGATATGAAAGGGACAAGATCTAAGATAGTTAGCAGAAGCAAGATAGCAGAATAGATAGCTCCTGTAAGGATGTTTTTAAGCATGAGGGAGAAAAGGGCATGTTTGTATGCAGTAGTGAAGCAGACAGAAAGCAGGGAGAGATGGAAGATTAGTGAGATAGTGGGAACAATGGAAGGGACAGCTTACTCAAGAAGATGGCATAGACTGAGCTAATTTGCTATGAGCCTTGGCAAAAAGAGTCACCTCTTCAAGTTAAACAAAATGAAGGAGGAGTTAGTGGGAGAAGACATCTGAGTAGTAGGAGAAGAAAGGAAGAGAAAAAGAGGGAGCTCTTAGTGAACGAACTCATGGGTTTTTTTTTTGCATTTAAATATGACACAAGGTCCACAGCAAAAAAGGTGGAAAAAGGGGGTGCCATTGGAGGTATGAAGAGATAAAAAGGTTTGGAAAACCTGCTTTGGTGAATATATAGTGAATCACTTAGAGAGGTGAAAAAAGATTGTTTTGACAGAGGAAAGACTCAGTTGAGATGATGTAATATACATTTGTAGAGAACCCAGTCAGTATTTTTTAAAATTTTCTCCAGCTCTGTTCAATAGCATATGAATGGAAACAAGGGCAGTGGATAGTGGGAATGATTAAGGGCTGCGGCTTGGTAGAGCAAAACTGAGGAGGCAAGAGACTTGAGAGTAGAAGAGACTGTAGAACTGACATCAAAGGGTCAACACAGGGTAGGCGGTTCAGGAGCAATGGCCTAAGAAAACCTGAGGGAGTAGTAGCATCAGAGGCCCTGGTATGGATGAAGAGCAGGATTGGGATTAGAAGGCAGGGAAAGAGACAGAATGTAATAGACTGCGAACAAATGGAGAAATTTCAGAATTCATAATTGTGGAACATAACACGCTCAAGAAAATGACCATCCAAAGTAGCAGAGGAAGAATTAATAAGAGATAGGAACTGGACAGAAGGTATTAAGGAAAGGAAAGAAGCAAGGATGATACTAAGATTAAACTGCAAAACTAAGTGACAGGGAGGATGATGGTGCCATTGAAACAAACAGAAGTATGAAAGGACAAGACGTTCAGGGTCAATCATGAGTTGTTGGGACAAGTTTGGTTTCAGATGCCTATAGCACAGCAGGGAGGAGATATCCAGGAGGCAATTAATGACGTGTGATTAGAATCAAACATGAAAACCAATGAGATCTCTCGAATAAAACTTAGAGAGAAAGAGTAGAAATAGTTCCTTGAGAATACAAATGTACATTACATAATCAATTGTTTGTTAAGACCTGCTCCTTCCATTTTTCAGTAGACTTCTAGAGGTTTTCCTTCCTTTTTTCCTCTCTATAAACCTCTAATCAATTCTTCCTCCTATTCCTGAAATGATCTTTCTTATAAATATAGTTAGCTATATCACATCTAGGCTCAAAAATATTCAGTGGCACCCACTTGATTATAAATAAAGTTCAAGTTCTTTCCCCTGACATCCAAGCCCCTTCGTAGACTGACATAAATCTACTTTTCATACATATCACATATAAATCCCTTTTTCTAGTGTTGTACTCCAACCAAATTAGATTGCTCTCTGTCACATGAACACACTCTTTCTCAGTCTCCATGGTTTGGTGACAATGCTCCCTACTACTGAATTACATCTCCTTCCTTTTCCTTTAGTTTTTTGAATTCCAGTTCAAATGACTCCTCCTGCAGAAGTCTTTTCTAATCTCCTTTGATCAGCAATGACTCTTATCACTGGGTTTCATAGCCCACAAAGCATTTTGCTTTATATCTCTCTACTTCACTTACTATATTCATATTATGTGGATTATAGTTATCTCTCTTTGGGTCTTATCTCCCTATTGCAATGGATGGGAGAATCTTTTATCAAAACTTCTTATCAGTAAAAGTCAAAATGGCAGATTAGAGGCAGAACTCAGCTGAACTATCTCAACATTCCCCTCTAAATAACTTTAAAACAAGGTAGCAAATAAAATTTTGGAGTTGAAGAGCCAATAAAAAGTCAAGGTGAAACATTTTTCAAGCCTAAGAAAATTTACGAGGTGGGCAAAAGTCATTTTTGACACCTTGTATCAGGGAAAGCATGGCACAAACTCAGAATAAGACAACAATGCAAAAATAGCTACAACCAAAACCTCAAAGAAAAATGATAATTGGACCCATGCCCAAACACACACACACACACACACACACACACACACACACACACACACACACACAAGTTGTGAATAGAAATCTAACACACCTCATAGGGAAATATCAGGGGTAGGGGATAATAGAAAGAGGGATAATGAAAAAAGAGAAAGTGAATTAAGAGGGGCAGTGGTAATAAGTACAATAAACTTTTGAATAAGAATAGGATAAAAAGAGAGAGAAAAAGAAACACAAGACTATGGAGTAGGGGGAAATACATAGTTAGTCATCTTAACTGTGAATGTGAATGAGATGAGCTCACCCGAAAATGGAAGCAGAGAGCAGAATGGATTAGAAACCAAAATCCAACAATATGTTGTTTATAAGAGACACATTTGAAACAGAAAGGCAGACAAAGTTAAAATTAGGGCTGGAACACAATCTAATATGATTCAGGTGAAATAAAAAGGCACAAATAGAATCATTATCTCAGACAAAGCAAAAACAAAATTAGACCTAATTTAAAAAGATAATCAGGGAAGCTACATTTAGCTCAAAGGTACCAAAGATAATAAAATAATATCAAAGACTTTTACGGCAAGTTTATCTGACTGAGGCCTCATTTCTCAAATACATACTGAGCAAAGAACTGAGTCAAATTTACCAAAATAACCATTCTCCAACTGATAAATGGTCAAAGGATATAAATAGACATTTTTCAGAAGAAGAAATCAAAGCTACCTATAGTCTTATGAATATATGTTCTAAATAACTACCAATTAGAGAAGTGCAAATTAAAATATCTTTAAGTACTACTTCACACCTACCAGAAATGACAAATACTGGTGAGGATGAGGAGGAAAACAGGTACATTAATGAATTATTGTGAACTGGTCCAACCATTCTGAAGAACGATTTCAACTATAGTCAAAAGGTTATAAAATTGCGCATATTTTCTGACCCACCAATACCACAAAGAGATCAATGAAAAAGAAGGACCTATATGTATGAAAATATTTACAGTAGCTCTTTTTGTGGTGGCAAAGAACTGGTAACCAACGGATTGCTTATCAGTTGGGGAATAGCTGAATAAGTTGTGGCACATGATTGTGATGGAGTACTATTGTGCTGTAAGAAATGACGGGGGGAATGGTTTCAGAAAAACATGGCAAGACTTATATGAACTGAAGCAAAGAAGAACTGGGAGATCGTCGCGCACAGTAACTGCAATATTGTAATCATCAACTATGACGAACTTGGCTACTCTGGTCAATATAATGGTCCAAGACAATTCCAAAGGATTCATAATGAAAAATGCTATCCACTTGCAGAAAGAGAACTAATGAACAGAGTGCAAATTGAAGTATAATTTTCTCATTAAATTTTTCTTGACTTTTTTTCAAATATGGCTACCATGGAAATGTGTTGCAAGATTTCATGGGTATAATTGATATTATATAGTATATCTTCTTAGCGACTGGTGGAGGTATGGAAGTTAGAGAGAGAATTTGGAGTTCAAAATTTAAAAAGAAAAGAATCTTCAAAATAAATAAATAAGAAATTTTGTGCCATGCCAAGGAACTAGATCTGTTGCTTTACAAGTAATTGGTTCTCAAATCACACCTGCTAATGAGTCACCAACTTTATCTATTCACAGAGTGGCCCCAAGGGAATGAGCCCTAACCCTTGTAGAGAGCACAGGATGAAAGCCAAAGGCAGCCTGCTTCTGACTAATGATGTCCCATCACCTTTTGTGACAAACAACACTGGATTTAACTGGGAGGTACATATTTAGAGACCTCTTGAATGCTTTCAGATTATCTGTATTCAAAACTATTGTTCCTCTTTTAGCCTGCAATATTAATTATGTTGCATTAGAAATCTTGGCTCTTATATAAAATTATTGTTTTTGTTTTTGAATCCATGGAAATGATCACTTTGTAATAGCTGAGGGCAGTTTAGGAAAACATTTTTCTTATGTTTTCATGAAGTAGAAAGAAAATTCTGATGGTTAGTTATTATGGTTGAAAAATTGATAAACTATTCTTTAGTACAACAGAAAATGTCCTGATTTGGCTGTATTGATTGAGAGAGTTCCCACATGGATGAAATCATAGGCCCTTGATATTTTTGCCTAAATTATTCTATTATTATAGAATATTTACTATGAATTTTATATATATATATATATATAATTTTTCTATAATTTTCTATAGATTTCTATATATTCTAATTTATATAGAATATAAAATATTCTATTCTATAACAGCACCTATAGGTTGTTAGTGTAAATATAATTGTCACCTATTTATTTCAAGGAAATTGAGGCTCAGAGAGTTAAATGGACTTCCCCATTGTCAAGTAGCCAGTAAGTATGGAAGTTTTGACATGAAGGCAGGGAGGTACTGTCCCTCTAAATCCAAGGCTGTTTACCTCACATTCATAAAATTATTCCTTTTCTAACTGTTATCCACATTCTCATTTTCCTTTCTCCCAGGCAAAAGTCTCCTCATATCCATTTTCAAATGCATTTGTTGCCATTTAAGGACAATAAAATGGGTTATTTAAAAAAAAAAAACTTGGGAAAATTAAATGTATGTGTGTGTGTGTGTGTGTGTGTGTGTGTGTGTGTGTGTGTGTTTTCATCCTTCATTGCCAAAGAAGACCATGCCATCAGAGAAATAATGACATGACTTGTACTTGACTTTGAGTGAGGAAAGGCTGTGCAGGTCACCAGCCTCACTTCTCCTCCAGAGCCAACCAAATATTCATCAGGATGACTGGAGATGACCCAGGATGAGGCCATTAGGGTTAAGTGACTTGCCCAAGGTCACACAGCTAGTGTCAAGTGTCTGAGGTGAGATTTGAACTCAGGTCCTCCTGACTCCTACACTGGTACTCTATCCACTGCCCCACTTAGCTGCCCTGGAAAAATTAAATAATCAAAGAAAGGATAGTCAGTTAACAAACATTAAACACCTACTACATGTCAAATACTGTGTTAAGTACTAAAGATATAAAGAAAAGCAAAAAATAGCCTGAGAGACAACAAGCAAACAACTATGCAAAAATGCAATATACACAGGACAAATTGGGGACAATTATGAGGCAGAAGGCACTAAAATTCAGTGAGAATCAAGAAAGGTTTCCTGTGGAAAGCAAGATTTTACTGGGTCTTGAATAAATCCAGAGAAGGCAGGACATAGAGGTGAGGAAGGAGCAGATTTCAGGCATGGGTGACAGTCAGTGAAAATGTCCAGCCTCAGGCGACAGATTATCTTGTTTGAGAAACAGGAAGGGGGGCACTGTTACTGGACTGCATGGTATGTTGGAATGGGGAAGGATGATGGGCTATAGACTGTAAGAAGACTATGAAGGTAGGAGGACTACTGCTCCATATAGGTGAAGTGATTATAATAGACCCCAAGAGAAGGCAAAGCTGCTCAACTCTTACTTTGCTTTCATGTCCTCTACCAAGTAGAATGATCATCGTACTAGAAGCAACAGCATAAAATAGTTAGCAGGTAGTTGGTATCCAAATATTTAAGGGAACTTGAAGAGACCTAGCTGCCTTGGATGAGTTCAATTCATTTGGCTCAGATGAAATACCACTAGGATGCTGAAAGAAATGGCAAATGTGGCTGTTGAACCACTTTCAGTGATTTGATCCAAAGTGATCCGAAAGACTGGAGAACGAGAGAGGCAAATGTCCTAATGAAGAAAAATAAATAGGAAGAGAATGAAACATGCAAACTAAAGTGCAGTGAGTTTGTTGATTCTAGCAAAGTTAGTGGACATTCAGAAAGGGAACAATAAGCCACTTCAGACTAATCTCATTTCTTTTGTTAACAGGGTTACTAGCCCAGTAGGACATAGGCATGCTATAGTGATAAAGAAGATAGAGAGGTATGGCTCAATAGTACAATTAGATGGATTTGAAGTGTTTAAACAACTTGACTCAACAAGCATTAGTAATAGTTTTATATCAGCTTCCGGCTATTTTATTGCTTAAGAGCATTTTCACAAGAGAGTGGGTAAGGTGAATAAAAACCATGAGGGTTAAAGAAGTTATTTTTGCTACTTGTTAGCAGTCTGGTATAAGTTAAGTCATGAAATCTGGGTTTGAGTACAATCTTTACTGTTTATTAATATTGTTAATGGGCAAATCACTTTATCTCTGAGACAACTTCTTCTATAAAATGGTCATATTAATATACATATATATATATACCACTTACTTGATAGAAGTGTGATAAAGAAAATACAATATAAAATGTGAATTATCATTATGGGAAAAGAGGATTTTGAATGGAAATTATGAGCAAAAAGATTATCATTATATACAAATTAATCAATCAATCAACAAACATTTATTGAGCACCTACTACATGCCAACCACTGTATTAGATGGGGATATGAATATAATAAATGAAACAATCCCTGCTGGCAAAGAATTTATAGTCTGATGAGGACCAGATTCTGAGTTACCTATGCATTTTAATTATTTACTCTAAGATTTCTATATATGTATGTGTCTGTATTGTACAAATGAGCAGAGAGTGATAAAGTGAAGTTCTTCATCTCAATAATCTCCAGATACCCAATTTAGTTCTGAATTTCCAATGAACATGATTTTCTATATCTACTTCTTCTTTTTCACTTATAATTATCTCACATTGGGCATTCCCTGAGCGTTACTGAGCCAAATGGAACATTTAGTTTGACTCTCTTCAGCCCTCAGGAAACATTTAATATTTAATCAAAATATATTACAATTCTATTTCTGCTTGAGTTATAGTCATAGTTCAATTATAATCTCATTTTGAGATTTTAAACTTAGAAAAATGCTTTATGCTTGAATCTTATTAACAAAATAGATCAGATGAGGTTTTTTTCCTTAAAATTTCTCAATTATAAAAGCAGTTACTTATTTGCATTTTCTTAAGTTGCCAAGTCATTGGTAAAATAAAAATTACAAGACTTAGGAATCTATGGGGAACATCTATTTTAAAAATGCCAACTAACAGGCAGGAGAGTACAGTTTTAAAATAAGGAATTATGTTTCATGTCAATTATTTGGGAGATATGAAACTATCATTTTTGAGTTGCAGACAAATCTTAAAAAACATTTTCTGCCACAACAGCAAATTGATTCTCCTTTGAAGAATGGCTAACGATTCTTTTGCTAGGAGCATGTCATAGTTTTACTTAAAGCTATCAAATAAAATACCAAACATTTTGTTTTATTGCTTTAAATTTCAATGCATAAGAAAATGACAGGTCAAAATGGGACTGCTGATGAAAACTGATGGAGCCCTTTTTAAAACTGCAAAATCATTTTTTTTGCAATAGGAATGTGACTGCGTATCTTATATTTGTTTATACTTTAAAAATCTCAGTGCGGCTCCTAAAACACATGGACTCGCAAGAGCCTGCTGCTGTCTCCTGTCATTGACCCCGTGGTCGTTTTGTTACCTTTGGACCTGCTCCAATTTACTCTCATATGGCAATAACAACTCTTTATGATGCTTAAAGTCCTACAAAGTATTGTTCCTCACAATCACAGCCAGCAACTGGTGTTTTTATTCCCATTTTTTGAAGGAGGAAATTGAAGTTCAGAGAGTGGAATGACTTATTCATGTTCACAGAATTATAGGATTTTAGGGTGGAAAGGACTGCTTTTACCATCTTCTCCAACAACACTGAAAAAGAATCCCCATGATAACAAACCAGACAAGTGGTCATCCAGATTTTGCTTGAAGACCCTAGAGAGGGAAACCTTTCTGTCTCAAGACAGTCCATTCTATTCAAAATGATAAAAACTTTCTCCTTAAGCAAGCCTAACTGTTTGCAACTTCTACCCATTGTGCCTAATTCTGACCCTCCACCACAGGGTAACTTTCAAATACTTAAAGAGAGCTAAGAGGTCTCCCCAAGAATTCTTCAAGTGAAATATTTCAGTTCCTTAATCCGATCCTTTTTTTAATATAAATTTATTTATTGAACTTTTTGCATTCATTTTCACAAAATTTTGGGTTCCAAATTTTCTCCCCATTTGTCCCCTCCTCCACCCCAGTACACTGAGCATTCCAATTTCCCCTATCACCAATCTGCCCTCTCTTCTTTCATTCCTCCCTTCCCTTACCCCAT
>CM053773.1:3562201-3736474 GCA_028658325.1 Potorous gilbertii
TTGAAAGCATTCTTCTCCTCATTGGCTTTTTGAACCCCTTTTGCCAATTAAGTTAGCCTGTTTATCAAGGTGTTATTTTCTTCAGCATGTTTTTGGGTCTCCTTTATCAATGTATTGATTCGTTTTTCATGCTTTTCTTGCATCTCTCTCATTTCTCTTCCCAGTTTTTCCTCCATCTGTCTAACTTGATTTTCAAAATCCTTTTTGAGCTCTTCCATGGTCTGAGCCCATGGGATATCTATTTCAGATGTTTGGGATACAGAGGCCTTGACTCTTATGTCTTCACCTGATGGTAAGCAGTTTTCTTCCTTGTCAGAGAGGAAGGTTGGAATAATTTGTTCCCCAAAAAGTAACCTTCTATGGTCTTATTTTTTTTCCCCTTTTCTGGGCATTTTCCCAGCCAGTTACTTGACTTCTGAGATTCCTCTCCACCCCACCTTGCCTCCAGATCCACCCAGCTAGTGGTTGGGGTCTGAGATTCAAATTCTGCTCCCCAGCCTCAGGGCTTTCGGTGGAGGCTGCGATTCAGGGTAAGATTAAATCAGGTTCTCTGGTAGGGGCAGGCCTGCCTCCCAGTCTCAGTTCCCTCAGGGGGTTTATGCAGAGACCTTCTGTAATAAAGCTCCTGCCTGCTCTGGGAACCTCTGGCCGCCTGCTTCCTCTGCTGCTGACTCCTGAGGGGGCCCGAGTTATGAAGACACCCTGCTCCCATCTCAGCCTTTCCAGACATCTCTCTCACTGACCTGTGAGTCTGTGGGTGGAGGGACCTTCGTGGCTGCTGGAGATTCTGTCCCTGAAGCTTGCTCGGATCTGCTTGCTCCTCTCAGTGCCACATGGCCAGGGAAGGGCTGGGCTCTGCTCCCATCCGGTGCACGATGGACCTTTGGGATCGGTTTTTCAGGGCTCTCTGGAATGGAAATCTCCTTCACTCTGTTTCTGCGAGACTTCCCTTTCTCCAGAATTTGTTGGGAGTTCTTTTTACAGGAGATCCATGGGCTGTGAGTTCGGAGCTAGCATAGGTGAGTCTTTCTACTCCACCATCTTGGCTTTGCCCCCTCCGATCCTTTTATGGTTGTGAATTTGAAGACCTTCATCATACTGGTGGTTCTTCAGTTTATAATTATCCTTCTTAAACTGTGGTGCCCATATCTGGGCACAATACTCCAGATGTTGTCTGACCAAGGTAATGCACATATTATTCTTGGAAACTATGCCTCACAATGCAGTTCAATATCACATCCCTGGTCACAGGGCAAATAAATGTCAGAATCAGAATTGGGTGTATGAATGGGATTGGGACCCCTGAACAAAAAGGCTTCTATTCTCCTTGAATCTGGTACAGGAAATGGCCTGGCCACTTGGTCAGTTCCTGTCCTCTGTCAATGCCACCACAGCCAAACATTTTGCATTCTGTTGACTTGCTGATAGAGGGTTCTTATCCTTTTCAGAATGTATGTTTCTTGCACAACCAGCTTACAAGTCCATTGAGGGTAGGGGCCATGTCATGGAAAGGAAATTTACAGGATCCTTAGAATACTCAAGGACTCAAAATGAATGGTTTCTGTTATTCTATTGTTAACCTGAAGCAAACAGGATTAAGTGACTTGCCCAGGGTCACATAGTTAGTAGGTAGCTCATCACTCATTCACTACTTCTTAACCTCAGTTTGGATACAGTGCCAGACCTGGAGTCAGGATGATCCATTTCATGATTTCAAATCTGGCCTCAGACACTAGGTGTGTGACCCTGGGAAAGTCATTTAACCCGCTGCCCTTAGTTCCTCATCTGGAAAATGACCTAGAGAAGGAAATGGCAGACCACTCCAGTATTTTTACAAGAAAATCTCAAAAGGGGTCACCAAGAGTCAGACATGATTGAAAATGACTGAACAACAAGCAACAACCCTACATTCAAGATCTTTAAGCCCTGGTCATATATATAATTTTTTAATTAAAGGGAAAGATAAAAACTGATAAAGCAATATTCAAAAGATTGACGACTACACAAATTTGATGTTCTTGCTGCTCAATAAATTTGTTAAAAGAAGGGATGAATGATATAAGCAGAAGAATTAAAACAGACTTGGAGAGAAGAAAGCTTTGAAGAGAAATGCTGTCTGAAGTATGTATGAAGGCTGTCTGAAGCAACAAATATTTATTTGTTTTTTAATTGATGGGGATCCCAAGAATCTGACTAGGAACAGAGAGGGACTCTGTACTTTTTTGGACCCATCAGAGTAGCTAGTCCAGTATTTTGTATATGGTGGGCACTGAGTTGGTTGATGATGTGGAATAGTAGCAGTTTGTAGTTAGCACTTTGTTATTATTTTGCAACTGTGGTACCTACAAAGAATCAATGACTTATATAGATAAGCAACTATATTTTTTTGTAGCATTTGAATTTAGGAGCTGGGCAACAGGTTAAGATCAAGGAGGTTTAGATTTTAAATTTACTCAAAATATATTATGGTTTGGAAGCAAGCTATGAACATACATTTAATTTATTTTTGAGCAGTCTGATTCATTTGGAATAGTCTTCCCTCCACCTATCTCTTCTATTATTCACATTAATCACCACAAGATGCTAGAAACTGTGATGCTCTAAGCACATTTTTTTTTTGTGCCATTTACTGAAAGCAATACAAGTCCCTCTGTCATTGATTACTACTGAATTATTTTAGAGCATGAAAGGAACTCTTGGCCATGGGTTTTGTGCCCAGGGCAATTGTCATGTTCAGATATGCATAGCTGCTCATAGTATATGTATAGTTAAGAAAAACAAGATGACAGAAGAAAATTCTGAGATAAAAAGAGATAGACAAAGAAAGATGTTTTAAAAAATAATGGTAGCAGTCATTAAGTGCCTATGTCCAGAGAGAGCTAGAATAGATTGTAAGGAGGTTAACAAATTTAGGTAAGCTATAACCTGTGCTATAACCAGAGTTCATAAGAGGCAGAAAGATCTGAGTTACGATTCTGTCATTAAACTTACTAATTTGGTGGCCATGGGCAAGTAACTTAACCTCACTGGGCCTTATCTGTAAACGGAGAAATAACACTTGAATACTCACCTTATTGGCTTGTGGTAAAACTCAAACAAGATAACATGGCAAGTGTTTTACAAAACTCGAAGCCCTACATGAATATCAGCTTTAATTATTAGCATCAACATTATTATTAGGGGGTAAGATACCAATAAACATGGCTCTAATGTCATATTATATGATCAGTACTGTAAAGAGTTACAAAAGGTAGGGCTTTGTGAATAAAAACATTGGCACCAATGTTTTTAGTGTCAATGTATAACTTTATAATTTATAATATGGATTATAAAACTTGGTATGATACAAATCATAGAGATGTTCATGGACTAGACCTTATGAGTTCCATTTTCACAAATACTACTTAACAAGTCATGCTGATTAAATTCCTCTTTCTGGTAGAGTAGTTCTGGGTTTAAGTTTTTCCATTTGAAATAAAGCAAAATGGCAATTCAGAAAATTAAAATTCCTGAGATCTTTCATTTTTAGCTCTTTTTTGATGTGGATCTTTGTTTAGGAGTCAAATAAAAAAAAGAATGAAGTTAAGATTATCCACATTATCTTGACTATTTCCTCCTAAATTATTCTTTAAATGTTTTTTCTAAAGAGAAAAAGAAAGTAAATAGAATTTGTCAGTTTTATTCTCTCTTAAGAAGTTGGTTGGTTTTTCTGACAAATTTTTTTGACAGTATAAGTGGATCACATTGCGTCCCAGTCAACAAAATGATGTTTCTGTCTTATGCTGAGAAGAGACCTATAATCTGAAAGGGAAATTGGGCATACAAAACTATATTGAATATGTCTGTCTTTATCAAAAGTGTTTGTTTCTTTAGTGTATGAAATGTAAAGGACTTATCTTCATTTCACTCTCACATATTGCAGCCAAATCTACCTGAATAAAAAATCATCATGTAAGTGGGACAACTCTGCAGACAATTCTCATACTTTTCCCTTCTTCATTAGCCTCATCCCTCCCAATCCCCCTTTCACATAAACCATTCCAAATGAGAGTTAAATTTCTTCCCACTGACTTGAGTTTGGAATAATATTTTCAAAATGCTGGTGGAGACAAAGACTAGAAATTGCAATAAAATGTCAAATGATGAGTAATACTATTATTCTTATAGCATATAGTAAGTAATTACCAAAAACTTGTTGCCTGGTAACTGTCTAACTATTGCGGGCTTAATTCTGATCCAACTTATCAAAGTTTATATAATGGAACTTATGTGTGTTGAAGAATAAAGCTGTAGAGAAATCTTTTTAAATTCTGGAAAGGGAATAGTGAGCATAATAAGACTTATTCTCTAGACTTTTAGTTTTCTAAGAGTTCAGAGAAAAACGAGGTAGCTTTCCATGGCCCAGGAGTTGAAAAGGTAATTGACTTAAGGGGACCAAGAACTTCTTAAGAATGGAATTTTGATGCTATCCACATTCAGAAAAAGAACTGTGGAGTCTGAAAACAGGTCGAAGCATATTATTTGCTCTCTCTTTTTGTTTGTTTCTTCTTTCTTGTGATTCCTCCCATGGGCTCTGAGTCTTCTTTACAACATGATCAATATAAAAATACGCTTAATATGATTGTATATGTAGAGCCTACATCAGACTGCATGCCATCTTGGGGAAGGCAATAGGAAGGGAGGCAAGGAAATTGAAAACTCAAAAAGCTTGTGGAAGTGAATGTTGAAAAATAAAAATAAAAATAAAAAAAGAATAGAATTGTGAACATAAACTATAAATGATATTGATAAGGAAGAAAAAAGGGAAAGTGACTCTGGATGATTCCACAGTTTAAAAATCGAATGATTAAATAACAAGCAAAGAACAAGGAGAAGCTAGCAAGCACAGTGGAGAGAGCTTCAGACCTGGAGTCAGGAGGATCAGAGTTCAAATTTGGCCTTAGACAATACCTGTGTGACCCTGAGCAAGTCATTTAACTTCTATTTGTCCCAATTTCCTCACCTACAAAGTGGAGATAAAAATAATCCCAGGGTGGTTGTGAGGTGCTTAGCATAGTGCCTGACACATGGTCAGTACTGTGTAAATGCTACGGTTATTAACATTATGATGACGATCACTATCAATGTGACCCTGGAAAAGTTACTTAAGCGTTTCCTCATCTGAAAAATGGGTACAACTTAACCCCTTCCTACTTTTCCCATTTTCTTATATATTCTTCAATTCAGTGACACTGGCCTCCTGGATGTTCTATAATAAAACTCTCCGCGTCTCAGCTCTGGGCATTTTCTCTGTCCATATTACATACTGAGAATGCTCTCCTTCTTCATCTCCAACTATTGATCTCTCTGGCTTCCTTTCAGTTCCAACTAAAATTCCACCTTAATGGCTCTCAATTCCAGTGCCTTCCCTCTGTTAATTATTTCCTATATATCCTACGTATAGCTTGCTTTGCTTATATCTGTTTGCATGTTGTCTCTCCCATTGGACTGTAAGCTCCTTGAGGGAAGGGGCAGCTTTTTGCCTCTTTGTCTATCTCCAGTGCTTAGCATATAATGGGTTCTTTATAAATGTTTATTGATTGATAAGGTTGTAATGAGGATCTAGTGAGTAATTGTAAACATTGTAAGTTGCAAAACATTTAGCACAATGCCTGATACTTTGTAAGCACTATATAAACGTTATCTGTTCTTATTAATGAAGCATCTACTATGTGTCAAGAGACATGCTGGGTGCTAAAAAGACAAAATGAAACACTCTTTGTCCTTAAGGGCCCATAGTCTATTCTGGGAGTCAATTATGTTTCTTTAAAGGTAGATGCAAGGTAATTTTGAAGGGGAAGGTATAGCTAGGTTCCAATTAGTATGAATAATGAATCCCATGAAGTAGTGGCATTATTTCAATTTGTACTGCATATATCCATTGGGCTGGAACCAATTATAATATCTGACATAATTAGAATGTAAAATACTGCAAATTCAAGTATATGCAATCACTTGCCAGATTCATTATTTGCCCTAATCTGTACCCAGTTGTACTAGTCAGTGATCAGGTGAGGGATCAAGGGTCTGGTGGTATTTCATGTATAAGACTGAAGCAAAGGTGTAAAAACGAGGACAAATATGAAGTTATAGAATTAAAAATATATTATAACAGAGAGCATATAATATAGTAATGTAATACTATCATGATATGATTGCTAGCTATTATTAATGCTGTTATTCGAGGGAGTAAGGAAACTCCTTTGCCTTTTATAGTCTTAGAGAGGTAAGGGAGACAATGTGAGGTTGTGACTTATCTAGGATAACATGGGCAGAATAAATCAGTGGTTGGACTTGCATGTAGGATTTTAGCTTTGAAGCTGCATGTCTATCCATTATGCAATACTACCTGTCTTGGGCTTGTTAGAAGGAATATTTCAGCTCAATCATGGGTGCAGGGAGAGGGGCAGAACACAGCAAGAAGAATTGCCCAGGACTTCAAGTGGACCCTGTGCTCAGGCTTGCCCAAGAACCAACAACTATTGAAGAATGTGTTTTGGATTGAGTTAAAAGTTCACTGAGGCTGGATGACCAGGTGGTGGGGGATATTGTGGAGGGTATTCATGCTTTAGTTACCATTTGGATTAGGTAGCCTCAGAGTTCCCTTCCAAGTAAAAGACTGGGCTGATGTCTGGCACCAGCATAGACCATGCTTAAGGGTTAGCTCAGAGACCTATCTGGATGAAGCACAGGTTATATAGTGTTGGGGGAAAGGGGAAAAGGGTAGTGTGAAAGGTAGGATGTAGTGTGATTTCAGATGATATTAAATGACAAACTGGGGAGTCTGGGCTAGTGCAGACCAAGGGGAATTGTTAAAAATTGATCAGCAGAAAGACAATGTGGAGGACATAAGGGATACTGATCTTAGATACAGAAAGATCTGGGTTCAACTTCTGCTAACACTGGTTTTGTGATTTTAGGGAAGTCATAAAACATAATTTCTCAGTGATGTAAGGAATTCTTGAAGAGTGTAAGTGGCAGAATTGTTGTGTATCTGTATATGTAGGAGTTTCTTTACTAGGAAGGAGATTCCAATATTGATGAAACTATAGCTCTGAACAACAATGTTTATTGGTAGTGTGTTGACACTATGTATTTGTTTTAGGAACATAAATCTGGCAGTGATAAGCAGGATGGATTAGTGAGATAGACTGTAGGTGGGGAAACCAATTAGGAGGATATAGTAATACCCCATGGAGTCAGACACCCAGAGGGTCTAAATAACATGACAGCAATGAGAACAGTGAGTAGGGGACAGATAACAAAAAATCAGTAGGAGTTCAACTATACTTTTATAGTCATGAATTTCGATGACAAAACACACTTTGCTATTATTGACATAACCATAGAGGAAAAGCAGCTTCATGTTAATGATCTAATCTTTGGAATTAGTCAAAAACTTTATCCTCTATTAATATTTTTGTTATTTTTAATTTGCAAAGAACCAAAGTATGGCTCATCACCAAAGTACTCATTTTGACAGTAAGAACATCCTTGGTTAGAAATATTTTTAACCGCTGTCTTTGTTTTACGACAGTATATTGTCTATTCACAAACATTTACCAAATAAAGATTTTATTAAGTCTCTTTTTGGTTATACTTCTTTATCTTTATTGTTATATCTGGCCTAAATTAATATAGACTCATAGGACCATAGATTTAGAGCTGGAAGACACCTTAAAGATTAGCTAGTTCAACTCCCTACTTGTACACGTAAGAACATCTAGGTTTATAGTGAAATAATTTGCTTAATGTCTTTGAGAAATTCTTTCAGGCACTTAATGTTTTGTTGCATTTACATTTTTCCTTTAACAGTGAAATTAAATGTTAAGGACTACATAATAATATAATAATAGATAGCATTTATATAGTATTTTAATGTTTGCAAAGGGCTTTACAAATATTATCACATTTAATATTATCGCAAGAGCATTTGATGAATTGAATCATCTGCAACTTTCTGCCTAGCCACATTGGTTGTTGTGGGGTTTTTTTGCTTTTTCAGACTGTTTTTGTGGTAGTTGTTCAGTAATTTTTCAATTATAGCTGAGTCTTTGTGACTCTTTCTTGGCAGAGATACTAGAGTGGTTTGCCATTTCCTTCTCCAGTTCATTTTACAGATGAGGAAACTGAGGCAAACCAAGGTTAAGTAATTTACCAAGGGTCAAACAGCTAGTAAGTTTCTGAGGCCAGATTTGAACTTAGACAGATGAAAGAATCTTCCTGACTCCAGGCCTGGCACTATTAACTGTGCCACCTAGCTGCTCTTTCAGACTGTCACCTTTTTAATTAATTACAGATTGACACTTTCATGAAGGGCCAGAATTATTTAGAAACTCCATGAATAAAAATAAGTAGCATTTATATCGCGCTTTAAGGTTTTAAAGCTCTGCGTAGGTTATCTCATTGAATTCTCACAAGAACTTCATGAGGTATGGTCTATTTTTATTCCCAGCTTACAGAGGAGTCTAAGAGAGGATAAGTGAGTTGCTCAGAGTCATATAGTTGACAAGTGTCTGAAGCAAAAATTTAACTCAGGTCTTCCCAGCTAGAAGTCCAGTACTCCATCTTCCATGCCACCTGGACGCTTCAGGGCAACAGAAAGAACTACGTAGGCAGGCACAAAGAAGCAAATTCATGTTCACTAGAAAGCAAAACTTGTTAACACTGGAGCTTTTCAAAAATGGCATGGGCTTCTTCAGTGGGAATGGGTAAGCTCCAGGCAAAGGCTGCTCTGAAGAAAAGATTCATCTTCAGGTAAATATTGGACTAGGTTGCCTCTGAAGGCCCCATGAACTGAAAACTATCGATATTTCTTTTATAAGATGTTCATTATGTGAAAGGGAACTCTTGCCAGGGTAATGTTTTTCACCATTAGGAAACTATAACCTCTATCTATAACACATTTATTGCTCTTTCTAAAATGCTTGAATGTGATCATCATTTCTGCAAAACTCATGACTGCACAGTTTGATTGGATTCAATAAAGACTGAGATGATTATTACTCTAGTTTTTAGTGATATGAAGAGAGGCAAGAGTACCTTGTGCTGATCCATTGAAAACGTCTTATCAGTATTCAACGCTGGCAAGTTATTGTGTTAATTTATTTTCTCTTTATGTGGTTTTTTTCTCCTCAGAGGAACTTAATCATGTTTAAAAAACTTCTGTATGCTGAAAATGATGAATTATGCAAGCCATGACATTAATTTTCTCTCCTGTACTTGCCAAACAGTTAAGTACTGGCAAAGTCATTAATGAATGAGTAAAATAGATACCTGAAAATCTATTTCTGGTTGAACTAATCATTTAATGCTTTATAGTTAAGACTTCATAGTATGAACTCTGAGGTAATTATTAAACCCAGGCACTAGGCTAATTATGTAAAAGTCCTTTCAAATACAACTCCCAATATGCACAGAATGATTTGACATGCTCCTATGCAAATGAAGGTCCAATTTTTGTGCTCTTGTCAATAACGACATACTGCATTTTAAAAAAAATCTTGTTTAGAGTTTTACATTACTAAGATAAATCTTTCTATTTTTATTTACATGAATTATGAGTTAAATATATAGAAATGGAATAATATAAACAAGGAATAGGTTTCCTTTTCCATTTAATATTTTATTAAAGTCAAATATCAACACAATAGAGAATTAAAATATTTGATGTCATTTTACACTAATAAATAGTCCCTGAATAATTGCCCTCATAGCTTTTCCCTTTTCCTTTCCTCATCTCCCCCATTTTCCTGACTTCTAATCTTGGAATCACATATAATTCACCAACAGTTACCATTTCATAGATGCCACTAAGCATAAAACATTGTGTTAAATGGTGTGAGATTAAAGGCTTAGAATCCAACCTTAGCATTGGGGAAGACCTCAAAGAATATCTAATCCAAATTCTAGCTAGCTAGATGTCTCCTCTATTACATCCAAGACAAGTGGCCATCTAGACTTTGCTTAAAGACCTTTAGAGATAAATAATTCTTGAACTCCGGAGGCAGTTAATTATTATTTTGTGTCTACTCTCTGGATCTATATCAATTAAGGATAACCAGTCTTCCCCAAAACAACTCTTCCTCTAAGATTTTTCCTTAAAATACCAGTATTATATTCTTCTTTTGCCATTCATGGTAGAATTCAGTTCCTTGACAGTTCTCTCTCTCTCTCTCTCTCTCTCTCTCTCTCTCTCTCTCTCTCTCTCTCTCTCTCCTCACTCTCTATTTCTTTCATCTTTTGATTAATAGCAACTAATGAAATGTTGGGCACATAGTAGGTGCTTAATAAATTAAATTAACTGAAGTAAATTAATGGACTATTACCTTAAGGAAATATGAATGAAAACTTTACAAAGAACTTACCTTTCTTAATGTCCTACTTGCTGTTTATTTTTGGAGTTTAAAATTTAATTAGGTAGTTTCTTGAGATTTCCATTTATTATCCTACTGACTTTTTTTAGTTAGGATAAATTAAGATGCTGTCAAGAAAGCTACTATGAAATATTTTTAATTTTATATATCAAGTATTGCAATTTCATACTATAATCAAAAGCAAGTGAAATATGGGTTTATGAAATACAAATCTTCATCTAAATAGTAATCAATGAAAATTTGGGAAGAAAAAAAGAGAAATCCAAGACAGAGACATTAATTACTACAAAGGGTTGTCTTATTTTGTTCATTTCTGTTTTTTCCTACTGAGGATTAAATGGTTTCTGGCACACAAGTCTAGAATGTTAGGAATGTTCTTTCTTCATCTTGAGTCCAACTCTTCTTCCTTTGCCTAGATTCAATCAATCACTGTATCTACAGATATTTACTTATCATCTACCATGTTCAAGTCATTGTTAAGGACAGAGAAAAATGTAAAGCTTTGTGCCCTCAAGGAATTTACAATATGCTTGTGGAATGGTGAACTAAAACGTATGAGAACTTAAAAAGACCAATCCAACAAAACCAAAGGCATAATAAGTCAGCACACAGCTGATTTTCAAATGAGTATTTTGGGTAGGTGCAAAGGCAGGAGAAATCACTAAGTGATGGAATGATCTAGGAAGGTGGGAAGTGAAAGATGAGTTTGACTTTGAGATAGTCAGATAAATGTGGTGTTACTCTAATATGACTAAACCTCAGTTACATTGAAATATTCCAAAATTTTATAGGAAATAAATTTTCAATTGCTACTTTAAGAAGCCAACCTAATAGCATCATATCCTTCTTCCAACATTATGAGAGAGTATAGGAATTATAATTTAATATTGTTGCATATGAAGGTTAGCACTTCTCCATCTTAATTTTTTATCACCAGACTAATTTTAGGCTAAAAGTAGTCATTTTCCCTTTATGTAGTCATTCATTCTAGCTATAATCCAGGTCACACTGTATCTGGACACATCCTTATGATGCCAGAACAATAGGATGCTCCCAAGGACAATAACTCATTACTGTTCCCAGAACTTAACGGTAGGAATAATAATAAATAACAGCTGGCATTTAGATAGCACTTTGAGCTTTGGAAAGCACTTCCTGTATGTTATCTCATCTGATACTCATAATGACCAAGGAAGTAGGTGTCATTTCGTAAGTGAGAAAATTGACATTGAGGGATGTTAAGTTACTTGCCCAGGGTCATCCTGGTAAACAAGTATATAGGGCAGGATTTGAACTCAAGTCTTCCTAATTCCTAGGCCAGTGATCTATCCATTTCTCTACATAGCTGCCACTTAACCACATGTGCAAAATGTCTGGCATAAAGTCAGTTCTTAATAAGTGTGTGGTGGATTGGATGTCACTTCAACTTCAAACCCATCTTAATATTTCTTATGGTGGTGAAGGTATAGTTATTTCAAGAGAGGCAGTACTGTGGGCTGCACGTGGACTTTGCAATCAGAAGACATTGTCTGCCATTCAAAAAGTCTATGGCTATGGACAAATCATTTCACCTTACCTTCCTCTGAGCCTCATTTTCCTTAGCCGTAAAATGAATGGATTGGATTTTCTTCCTGTGTAACTTTGGGCACTTAAAGCCATCGGGGTTTCAGCTTCTTGCAGGCAGCATAGTACAGTGGAAAGATCAACAAATTTGGAGTTAGAGGATCCAGGTTCACATCTCATCTCTTAATTAATACCTGTGTGACCTTGGGTAAGTTACTTCAGCTCCTTTGACTCCAGTGTCCTTATCCAGAAAATGAAGAGGTTATGGGAGAGTAGGGGGCTGGTCTAGATGATCTTCAGAGTCTTTTCTAGTTCAAAATACTGTTATCATGTATAGCTAAGAAGCACATTAGATACAGCACTTGGCCTGGAATGAGGAGGATCTGAGTTCAGATGTGACCTCGGACATCTACTAGCTGTGTGACTCTGGGCAATTTAAACTCCTCATCTCCAAAATGGGGATACTAATAGTGCCTACCTCCCAAGGTTGTTGAGAGGATTAAATACAATAATAATTGTAAGCCTTTAGCACAGTGCTTGGCACTATATAGTAAATGCTATATAAATTCTAGCTACTACTACTACTAGTTCTACTATTACTACTACTACTTCTACTACTAGTTCTAGTACTACTACTAGTTCTACTATTACTACTACTGCAACTATTACCACTACTACAACTACAATTTGGAGCTGAGAAACTCTCAGGTTGAGGCACTGTAAACTAGAAGGTATCTGGAGTCTTTGCTCTGTTTGTTTCTTTTGACTGGAATATTCTCCCTACTCACCTTTTCCTTTTTAGAACTCCTGACTTTCTTTAGGATTTTGCTGAAACATTATCTTTTGCAGGAAGCCTTTCCTCGTCTTCTTGGCTTCTATAGCCTTTTCTACTAAGGATACCTCCGATGTGCTCTATAGGTATCTTACAGGTGTCTACTTATTTTGAAGTTATCTTCTCCATTTAAATATAATCTTCTTGAAGACAGGGAGCATTTGGGATTTTCTTTGTATCCTCAACACAGTAACTGGTACTTGGTAAAATCTTAAAGAATCCTTACTAATTGGTCAGATAATGTCTGGGTTATTGTGTTCAGTTTGGTTTCCTACATTTCAAGAAAGATAAAGAGCAAATCAAGATACATTCTCCCAGAATGATTAGAGGGCTGGAGAAATATCACATGAGGAACACTTGGAATGTTTTGTCTAGAAAAGACTTAGAAAACATGCTGTTTGCCTTCAAGTATTTAAAAGGTTGTGACATGGAAGTAAAATTAGATTTGTTCTGGTTGGCCCCAGAAAGCAGAACTAAAAGCAATGAGTTTGAAATTTAGATAACTTTCTAATAATCAGAGCTTCTCATAGTGAAATAGGTTGCCTCAGGACTTAGTTACTTCTCTATTTATATCGATCAATCAATAATAATTTCACTTTTCCCTTCACTTTATTAAGTGAGCGATAAAAAAGACATAAGGAAAATCATCTCTGTCCTCAAGGATTTTTCATTTTGTTTGGGGAAGCAATATAGACAAATCTAAATATAACTCTTGATTTGTTCAGAAAATGTTGGTTTCAGAAAGAAGATCTTGATAGAGTTGAGGTAGATAAAGCAAAAACTTTTGAATGGCCAGTGGGAGCCCTGAGAATCACGTATGGGAGGAAGTTGGACCCACCATGTACACCCTAGAGAACTGACTCCCTTCAGGGAGAACATTCCCACTCTTGGTTCTCGCTCAGGTCTTATCTGGCTCCCAGCTAAAGAGTTAATTTATTCCTATGGATTCCTTGGTATATTCTCATCTGTAAAAATTCCATTTCCACTTGCTGTTTTCCTTGGATAAATGTGTTTACTCAGTATTCATGATGGTAACCAGTGTTAGATGGGATGGGGATAAGATGGCTAGTAAAAGTTAAAGGCTATCTTTAAGAGTGATCAGGAAAGTGTCTTCTTTCTGAACCTATCAGAGTCCTAGACTAGGGATATCTGAGGTATGGTGAATAGATTTAATTCTAGCCTGATATTCTTAGAGACAAGAGGAGAGATAGCCTGATGTCCTAGATCTTGACGACCCTTCAAACTGGCTGGATTCCAGCACAACTCTCCTTCTACTCTTATAATAATGGGCCAAACTTCAGATAATGTCTAGCTAGCCATGGGACCTGTGAGCTACACATATATCTATTTTATATAAATAAATAATAATACATATGAGAAACTGAAGAGATAAGGTGAACTACATTATTTTTACTATATGTGATTATATATTTTATAAGAGATATAAGATATATATTTGCTATATATACACACATATGTGGGTACCTATATATACATACACATGTGTGTAGTCTGTATGTATAATCAACTATATAGAGATGCCTTCAAGTGGAGGCTTGATAATGACCTTTCAGGGACAGTTTAGGAGTACAGATTGAATCAGATGACTTTTTACCTCTGAGATTCTGAGTCAGGTTTTAGGTTTATTTGCTCTCCCCACACTTAGCATTCTACTTGCTGTTTTTGTATCTTCACACAGGCCATTTCCCACCCCAACTCCCTCTGCACTGTTTCAAGGCTCAGTCCCTGTGTTTACCTCCAACTTTCCTGATATCTTCCCACCAGTTGTCAATGTTTTCTTTTTATTGTGTATAATACAAACTCTTTAAGGAAAAGAAATCTTTAATTTTTGTCTTTGTATCCCCAGTACCCATCACAGTATCTTGAAAGTAGAGGCACTTAAAAATATTAAATTGATTTGAGCTGAAGATACCTTGTAAGACAAATTCATGAAGTTAATAGTCATCCTTTAAGAAAAATTGTAGTGTAACTTGTTCATACTAATGGCTTTGATGTGCAAATGGCCTCAATATGATGAATACTGTCTAATCTTTTAACCTGAAACCTATTTTGTGTCCCCTTTTGAGTGCTATTTAATATTTCACTAAGTCAAAATGATGCATTATTGACCTCTGATTCTACAGACACATATTTTTCCAGTGCAACACATTCAAACACTCTCTCAAAGGCAATAACAATGAAGAAAACGACTCACATTTTGATCCCGAAGAAGTCCCACTTGATGCAGATTTTGATCCCCCTTTCATGGAAAAAACACCTTTGCCTCGACGAGTCGCTGTCACAGCCACACGGGGACGCTTCAGGGGTATCACTGCTCGGGGAGGTGGAGGGACACGCCCGTGGTAATCAAACAACCTTTAACAGATAGAACTGGTGCTAAGATTTGGCCAAACATATACACACACGCACACACACACAGACACCATATATCCAATATACATGTATCATATATGCACATAGAGTACATATTTATTTTGTATATATATTTTTAAATATTTATAGCCTACGCTATCTCTAGGAATGTAAGTTCCTCTAAGGCAGGGACTCTCACTTTTCTTTTTGTATCTTCAATACTTAGTACAGTACCTGGTACATAGTAGGTTATCAGTGCATGCTTACTGGTTGACAATACACTGCTGGTCACATTGTTAATAAATATCAGAAGAAGTCTTTTTGAACCTTAGCCTTTCTGGACTGTGCTTGGCTATTTCTCAGATATGTCAGTTTCCACTTCGGTGTTCTAATGCAATGTTGCTTAGATGCAGAGACGAGTGTAGGTAATTAGTGACAATACATAATATTTACACAGCATTATATCCTTTTCGAATATTTTTACTATATGTGTGTCTATAGACACACACATAAAGTAATTTCTACACATTAGAACTGACAATAATTTGATGTGGTTATAATGTGCTACAAATATTCACCATTATTATAACTTATTGTACATTAATTTTCTATTTGTGTTTCTCTGTATAATGTTTATGTTCACCACATTTTTCAGTGAACAGGGTAGGTGTTACTACGTTCATGTGACAGATGAAGAAACCACAACACAGGCTCACTCAACATTTTGTTGGTGTCATACAGCTAGCTGATGAAAATGTCCTGTTAAAAACATAACTAGGATAAAAATCCCTAGAAGTTTACTTAAA
Source organism: Potorous gilbertii (assembly GCA_028658325.1). Classification (NCBI taxonomy): domain Eukaryota; kingdom Metazoa; phylum Chordata; class Mammalia; order Diprotodontia; family Potoroidae; genus Potorous; species Potorous gilbertii. The sequence goes on from CM053773.1 coordinate 3,578,191, forward strand.
AATTAATAAAAATATCTTATTGCCAGCAACTATAGTAAACATATTTTGTCCTTGAATAGGATAAGATGTACAAAGCAGATACTCATCTATATATATGCATACCATGTATGGAGGTACATAGTTTGTACTGTTATTTCTGAAAAAAACATCAACACAAATAAAAGGCAGGAGGTTTGATTCAGAAATATCACTTCTTGGTCTGTATTCCAAAGAAATCATAAAATGGGGAAAGGATCCACATAAAAATATTTATAGCAGCTCTTTTTGTGGTGGCAAAGAATTGGAAATTGAAGGATTACCCATCAATTGGGGAATGGCTGAACAAATTGTGGTATATAAATGTAATGGAATACTCTTGATTCATAAGAAATGGTCAACAGGTGGACTTCAGAAAAACCTGAAAAGACTTGAATGAACTGATGCTGAGTAAAGTGAGCAGAACCAGGAGAACACTGTACACAGTAACAGCCATATTATATGATGACTGACTTTGATAGACCTAACTTTTGTCAACAATGCAAGAATCTAAGACAACTCCAAAAGACTCATGATGAAAAATGATGTCCACATCCAGACAAAGAACTTTGGAGTAGGAATACAGATGGAAGCATACCATTTGCTCTCCTTTTCTTTTGCTGTTTTGTTTTGTTTCTTTCTCATAGTTCCTCCCATTAGTTCTAATTCTTATTTACATCATAACTAATGTGAAAATATGTTTAATATGAATGCATAAGTAGAGCCTATATCAGATTACACACTGCATTGGGGAGGTGAGAGGAGAGAGAGGGGAGAAAATTTGAAACTCAAAATCTTATGGAAATGAATGTTGAAAACTAAAAATAAATAAATAAATTTTAAAAAAAAGAAAGGGCAGGAGAAAAAAAATAGCTTATTGAGCCTGAAACTTATTTAGTTGTCTAGAATATGAAACTATCCCCCAGTGAACCAGATGTGTAATTAGGCAATCAACTCTGAAGATAATAGTGCTATTGATTTAAGAAATACAATAGTTATATATAACATTGTGCTCCCATTACATAGATTAAATTTTTGTACTGTCTTTAAAAATAGACAATCAATAGCAATAATACAATGTCATGGTGAGCAGGAGAGAAAAGACAGGAAAAAAATAAAAACCTTATATAACACATTAGTGTGGAAAATTAGTTTTCTCTTAGGCATAAAAATGAATGATACAGTAATTCCATTTTTAAAAAAGAATCCTTTCATGATAGGACACTCTGGGGAAAATTTAAAAACATCATTACACAATGGAAAAAGGGAATATATAAAGCTAATTTTAAAACTGCCAGACAGAACTCCAAAGTACTTAGAGATTTTCTTCTATCAGAGGTAAAATGTTCAGAAATGGAATAAACACATTCTGAGGAAAAAGCTAAGTGATATTTGGAAGGGAAGAAAGATGAAATAAGACAAGTCAAGAGTCTCTGTGAGGTCCATTTCAGGGTAAGATACTCTTAGAATTGGGTGTGACATGAAAGTCTAATGTGTTACAGTTTGGGAAGATGAGGCTAGAAAAGGTTATAAAGGCCATGTCTATAAAGTCTTAAAGATAAAAAGGATCAACTAAACTCATTCCTGATTTCAATCACATAAGGCCTTTTATATTTCATATATCAGAAATACAACCAAATATTATTGTGTTCTCATGAATTCCAAACCATAAATCTACTAGGAGAGGGCTATGGCAATGGCAATAACCAAGATTAAGATCTCTCCAGTGCAAAAGCTTCAGGTCTCTACAATTCAACTTTAAGAATGCAACAAGAAACATAAATGGATTTTTAAAAATTCCTTTGAAGCCCAACCAAAATGCATTTTACTCTAGGAATAAAGAAGCATGCTCAGGCAAAATTCTATATTCTTACACTTCAAAAACAACTGACATAATATTTTATAGGAGTGAGGGAAAAGAACATTAATATTTCCAGAACTCAGTTTGTCCTGGATTGTAAAGTGTACCACTCAAAGGAGTTGAATCTAATCTTGTACCTGAAACACCAATTATTCCTTTGCTTTGGACCAATGGTATTCTCCTTAGGGTACAATCACGGGACATCAGAATTGAAGATAGGAATTGCTTGGTTTTTGCTTTTGTCTCCTCAGTGCTTAGCATAATGCCTGGGATACAATAGATATTTAGTTCATGTTGTTCTTGTAGCTTCAGAAATGACTCTCATATCCCATGTGTGTATGTGTGTGTGTGTGTGTGTGTGTATTTATTTGCTGGTCACATTGCTAATAGATGAGTGAGAAGAAGTCCTGGAGGTTTTCAGCCCTAGGTTAAGCACTGTACAAACTGAGAATATATGAATATGCATATGTATACATATGCAGACATGCATATGTATACATATACAGACATACGGGTAAAATATGTGTACATATATTATATATATGATTTTATATAATGTTACCAGCAAATGCATACATATCATATATGTATATTTGTGTGTGGGTAGGTGTATAATGTATATATAAATACATATAAATAAATCGATCTTAACAATGAACTTGAGCATAATGTTATTTTTTCAGTGTTCATGTATGTGTGTGTGTGTCATAGATGCGACCACACACAGTTGCACACAGACATTCAGTGGGACATTGAAATCTAGCTTACCTAACAAGGAAAACCTGAGAAATACACCATAGCATTGGGAATATAGTGCTACATGAGGATATCTAGGTTAGCTTCTGATCTTATATACTTAGGTGACCATAGCAATTCACTTAATAGCTCTTTTCATCTGTAAAATGAAGATATCTACTTCATTTGTTTTTTGGGGGAGGAAAGAGCCTACTGTAACTCATATAAGCTCTGAGGATTCCCACTCCCTCACGAATGAGTCTCATTTCCCAGAGGAAAGCTACATCTCTTCTTTATGGTTCTAGGTGTGTCCATTAGGAGTCAGAGGTGATTCTCTAATGCAGTCAACTAGATCCCCTATCAGTGTACTCTCACCCAAGGTTATCAGTTCAGAATTATTTTGCCAGTAAGTGTTAAGATGCTTTTAGAATAAAGGTATTTACAAGGTGGTGCAGTAAGAACTGTTTGTACAAAAATATATACCCAAATGTCTATGCATATTCCACCAGAAGTACTTACAGAATCCATGGGTAGGTGGGCTCAGGTTTAAAGAATATTTGTAGAAGAGGTGAATTCACAGCTCCTGATTGCTGCAAGTCTCTGTCAGTTGTGGGGTGCTCAAAAAGAACCTTTAGGCTTAGGGTAATTTCTTTACTGGGTTTCTTATAGAGCCAGGAATCTGTGACTAGAGTGTCTTTGGCTCTAACTACAGATAGTGCTGTCATCTGATTTGGGAAGACCACTAAAATACCAATGGGAAGAACTTTGGGCCCTTCAAAGCTCCTAATATCCTTCTCTAGTCAAAGGGAGAGGAGAGTAAGATCTGGTCAAAATTGAAGGCAAGGGTCTGTCCTCTCCACTTCTGCCAGTCTAGCACCACATTTCCACCTTCAATCTGTCCCAATAGGTCCTGAGCCACTGAGGAGTTGATTCAACCTCTCAAATGACCTCAGTTCTAAACCAGCTTTATGAATCATGACTAAGATTCCTTAGTCTATTTGACCTTTTTTCCTTGTGCAAGGTCCTTCCAATTCCAAATATAATAGCACTTAGTCTAAAGCCTATGATTGAAAGTAATTGATTGATTATCTTATCACTTACTTTAAGTGGTATGAAGTAACTTGATTGAACAAATCAATCAGTCAATCCAACTCTTATTCCTCCCCCCAATTCTGACATTTGCTGTTCTCAGAGAGTAAGAATATGTCACCTGCTGGTGGTAACTGACCAATTCACAAGGTAGGAGAAGTATTTGTAAGTACATATATCCTTCCTGGCAACACCCAAGGCAGAGAATTTCAAAATGTTGCTTAAAGACATGTTAGTTTTTTATTAAGCTAAGTATTAAGAAGTCTAACTCGATGCCTTATCATCTTCAAGGGGGCCCACAATCTGAATATTTCAACCATACCTTGATGAATATGTTAAGTGATTTGAGACTAGAATGAAAATCTCATCACAGCTGACATATGACTTTCTGAGTACCTGTGTGCAGCTCTCCCAGGAATGCCACTGGCTTTACATTTTCTTTACATTTGTTGGTGTTTTAGCATCAGTCATACCTACTCATTGATTTATATTTTTGAGCCTCTGAAGAGACTCCCACAACAATGTATCTCTCAACTGAGAGAGAAAGGAAACTTACCACCTACTAGAACTTTGGCCCAGAAAAATACTGAAATAAATAAACAACGATATGATGCTGGAGTTCATTGTCAAGGTCATTCAAGACCTTCGAGTTAATGACAAATTTTTACTGAGAAATCTTGGTGTTTATGGGACATACAAGTTGGTACATGGAAAGTCACTCCATGCATAACAATGGCGAGACTAGGTAAGATGTCAGTTTACAAAATAGTCCCAGAGAATGGTAGAAGCCTAGAAAACACTATTCATTGAAGTCATTGATTGCCATTAGATAGGTTAGTTGGACTCCCTGTTGCACAAATTGAGACTGATATTCATTCACCTCTGCAGACTCTAATCTCAGCTATTAGTAACACCTGATAGTCTGACAAGGCTATCTGACCCAGACAATCTCTCAGAAAGATATTTCCAATGGATAATGCTTTGCATACCATGCAACATTTAGCCAGGGTATTATTTTTTGAGGTATAGTAGCTGTTTTTATTATTTTTCAGTGTCATTCTTTGTCATGAAAACCATCTAAATATATTTATTTCATATAATTTATTCAATAACCTGATATATTACTTCTAGGATGAATAAGGAAACAACCTTAGTAACACCAGGTGCCGATTCAAAAAAATAGTTTGTGCATATCTTCTGTTATTCTGAAATAGGTCAATAACTGTATATTTTAAATATATTGATGGAAATTTTGATAATTTTAATTTTGAAACGGTTTTGTAGCTTTCAAAGGTAAGACAAAGAAATTGTTATATAACTTAACAATATGTCCCATAAGCTCAAAATTGCCCTGAGACTTCTGGGACTATGTCATGTAAGAATTTTCCCCCTTAAATATCAAAATATTAAAGTCATTCTTCAAAACTATACTTATAAAATATATATATTAAACATATTAAAAATACCTTTATTAAGCTTAAAATTGAATTAAGATTTTTGGGAGAGTCTATATAATAGAATCCAATTGAGTCAAATGCTAATTGAAATGAGCATTAAGAAATAGAGTTTGTTCTTATATTTTTCCAATACTTGCAAGAGTTCAGCATACACTGATAACCCTGTAATCAGTGATCTGAAACAACTTTAACTCGATCTAAGAAATTACATTGGGTTTGCTTCTATTTTTGTTTTGATAACAAAATAGTTCTATAACTGAACAACTGCTCATTATTAATTCTAACTTTTTTATCTTTGTAAAAGCATTTCAGGCATGACTGTTACTGTTTTTCTGTTAAGAAAACAGTGTGGTGCTCACTGATTACACAGCATTTTTGCTGATATTAGTGAATAAAAAGGTTCAATTGCAATTGGTAACATTACAGAAATTTTTTAGTTCTGCATATCAATTTATTTTATTTGAATACATAAAGATTTTCATTTTTAAATTATGTGCAGAGACTTTCCAGTTTTGCATTGGGAGAAGAATATTGTTGTGGGAAGGGTATCAAGACTTCTGAATTAGAATCCCAGCTCTATTTACTACATGGTGGACCCAGGGCAAGCTAAATCCTTCTATAAGCCTGTAATAGTAATTTAAATGGAAAGATCTTTCTCATTAATTAATAGGCCCACATGACCTGCTTAAACTGCCCGGAAGCCTGGGTCACCTGTGGTGGGAGGAGCTTGCTGAAGAGATGGAACAGGAAGGGTGGAACAGAACCTGGAGGAAGTCAGTAGAGTGGGGTCAGGTCAGAGGAGAAAGAACTCAGGCAACTGACACAGGCCAATTGACACATTGTGACAGATGATAGTGAGAAGGCCCTGGCTGAGGGAAGGGAGGTTTGAGAATGGATTTGCCCCCTGCTGTGATCATGTTTATTAACTTCTTGGTCACTATGATGGATTTTGCTTTCTGGTTCTGGGGTTTGCCTTTCTGGTGTTTAAATAAATGTTTTTATTTTGCTTTCTATATAGAGAGTCTTTTATATTTTGTGATTGAGAACTATGCTGGCATATTCATAGTCACCACCAGTGCTGTGAATATTGACTGGCAATAGAGTCCTAGTTTCCTCATCTGTAACAAAGATGTTATCTCAGATGGCTTCTGAGATCAACACCAGCTCTAAATGTTCTTATACTATTGGCCTTTCTCCCTGAAATGCATATGGAGTTTTGAGAAAAACATACAAGCAGTTAAATTCTTCAGAATCTCTGATACTTAACTAGTAAACCTAAAAAATAATATAACTCAAGGTGCTAGAGAAATCTCAATAACCTAGAATTTAATAGTTGTCTAAACTCACACATACCTCTAGTGGAATATTAGTCTTTCTATTGTAACTATTCAAATCCATCCATTTAGGAATATTCAAATTGAAAAATGATAAGCTACATACAATTAGCTAGAGAATGAAAGTAACAAATTTTTTGGTGCTGAATCATTAGAGGACTTTCACATGGAACCTAAAAACTACATGATCCTTGGTAAAGCTAGAAGACTGATTCAGAGACAAGTCTTTAAAATGTCTACTCTTAGTATCACCAAAAAGATAAACTCCTAGCCAATGAGTAGAGAGTCATTAATGATGGCCCCTATATTCTTCTGGCTTAAAAGATAAAAAAGAAACAAGTTCCACCTGGCCAGCTTTAGAAATGAAGGTGAGAAAAGCGGGTGATAATTTATGAATTGAATGTAAGCAAAGCAGTCCTTACAAAAATCAGCATCAACAAAAAATAATTTGGCAATGGGACAAAAATTCTTTCCTCTTCATATGCTTCCTCTCCTTTCTGTTTGGTTTTCTTGGGAATTGATGTTTACTGGGTAACTACTGAGAATATCTGCTATTGGCAGATGCTTACATTCCCTTAAGAAATATCTAGATGATTCGAAACAGACAAATAACAGCACAGTAAATCTGTCATTTTTGGCACTGATAAATTCAAGCACTCCATTTATTTATTCAGTCATCAAACATTTATTAAGTTCCTACTACATATGTCTGATACTGGGCCAGGTAATGCAGAAGACAGAAAAATTTTAAAAAATATGACTTCCCAGACCTTAAAGTTCAGCAGAACACATGGTACACACACAATTAGAAGAAGCTGAGAATATTCAGTCCAATTCATTTTACAAATGAGAAAACCAATAACCAAAAAGTTCAAGTAACTTGTTCAATAACAAAATTAACACATTATGTAATAGGAGGTAAGAAGGAGTGAGAAACTAGAACCTATGTTTTTTTGATTCCTAATGGAACATTCCTTGGATATTTATAAAGACATGCAGGTAGAAGTCTTTTAGAAGTGGGAGATAATCTAGTGCATAATAAGGACAATGTTATGAAACATATTCCTATTCTTTAAAGATCTATGATTTTATTGGTATGGATACTCTCTCTGCCATGCCAATGAAGATTACAAGCCAGCTATGACAGTTATTCATCTTTGAAAAGTTGTACTTGCTGAAAAATTCATCACTCTGTATTCAACCCTTCTATGAGCCTCTTCAAAATTTGCCACATCTTTGGATAACAGACATTCTGCTGCTCAGTCCGTCCTCAAAACTTGTCACCTTGGTAGAATCTGCTAAAGTTTGAATTCTACTGGGAAAATTTGAGGGTCACCTCCATGCCTCACAATTACTTGGCTAAAAATAATAGCTATAGAATATGAGGCAATGTATATTCATTGAATAATCTGATATTCATAGTCCCAAGTTTAGTGTTCACATTAAGGAATCAATAAAAACTGTAGCAGAAACACTTAAAAATCTAATTATCATCAATATGAAATTATAGAATATTAGAAACAATGTCTAAAGATTATCTTTTATAACTGCAGTACCAATGATTTTTAAAAATTCAGCTTAACCTTCTTATAACTCCTGGGAGATCCATTAAATTCTTAAGAATTATAAGAAGAGCTTGGGAAAATCTTTCTGAAAAGGAAAGTTTCTTTACAAACTAAATTACTATTTGGGTACAAAAAAATCAACTTTCTCCTGTATAAGTTATAGATGATAGTCAAGGGCATTTCCATAGAAATTTTACGCAGCAATAACTGTGATAATTGTGGTTGGTTTGCTCAGTTATTATGAACATAGAATTAGTGAGGCTATGGCTATAGGTTCAATTCTGATATGGACAAATTAGTTTTCCTTTGTTGTAGGCTACAGACTATACACTACTCCTGCTTATCCATATTAAAAATTAATGTGGTCCCTCAGTCAAGCAGGACTGGTACACATCAGTCCTTACCATTAAAAAATATAACATAATGGATACCACACTGTTCTGGGTACAACATTGTAGGAGGGAATTAGTATAAGCTAAAGCTCTAAAGAAGGCCTACCAGGACTGTGAAGGGCATTTAGAGCAATCCATTGGAAAACTATGTAGGGCAATTGAGAATGTTTACTGTGGAGAACAGAAGGTTTAAGAAGGTACATGAGAATAGTCTTCAAGTATTTGAAGAGTTTTTCTGTGGAAAGGGGATTAAAATTGTTCTTTTTGGCCTATCAGAGTGGAAATAGAAGTTATGAATAGAAGTTATGAAAAGGCATATTTTGATTTTGTCCTGGGTCTTCTTTTTTCTCTATATACTCTTTATTTTTTTATCAACTCCCATAGATTCAATTGAGCATCTAGTTGTCACAGTGGATAAAGTGCCAGGCCTGAAGTGAGGAAGATTAATTTCCTGAGTTCAAATCTGGCCTCAGACACTTACTAGCTGTGTGGTTCTGGGTAAGTCACTTAATCCTGTCTGCCTCAGTTCCTCATCTGTAAAATGAGCTGGAGAAGAAAGTGACAAACCACTCCAGCATCTTTGCCAAGAAAATCCCAGATAGGATCACGAAGAGTTGGACATGACTGAAACAACTGAACAAAAACCAAACCATATATTCAATTATCATTTGACCATTTAATATCATCTACCTTTGTAGATGGTTTTAGATTTATATAACCAGATCTATATATATATATATATGTATATATATACTAGTCTCTCTTGAGCTCTAGTCTGACATCACAAATGGCCTATTGGCTATTTTGAACTGGATATCTACAGACATCTCAAACTTGACATGTCTAAAATGGAATACACTATCTTTTGCCTACCCCCACCCCAACTGTGGACTTCCCTATTACTAATGAGGATGCCACCATCCTTCTAGTCACTCAGGTTCAAAAACCTTGGTTTCTTTGTGGACTCTTTCCACATATACAATGAGTTGCCAAATTCTGTCATTTCTTTATCTGCCTCATCTCTCAAGTACACACCATTTTTTCCATTCACACAGCTACTAACACACCTTTTTTTCCATTCACACAGCTACTACCTTAGTATAGGCCAGTATAATGCCTCTCCTGTACTACTGAAACAGTCTTTTGGTTGACCTTACTGCCTCAAGTCTCTCCACATGCCAATATATCCTCCACAGACTGATGAAAGTGATTTTCCTAAAGTACAGGTCAATCAGCCACAAAACATTTATTAAACATTTCTTATGTGTCAGGTGTATTAGATAATTAGATTTTAGACTATTCATTTTTCTTTCAAGGACATCTTTAGACCTAGGAAAACATTTTCAAGGGACACAGAAAAAGAATACATAAAATCACAGAAGCTTCCTCCACTAATGAATATCACAACTTATCTATGACTCAGTAGATAAGTCTTTGGGGGTTGACTGCAGTCAAAGGACCTAAGAACTGTTTTATTTTTTTGTCTTTGGTACCTGACACACAGTAGTTGGTTAGTAAATGTTTTCCTAATGAATGAATGAAAGTAGATGTATTTTAGCAGAATAGAGAAACATTTTCTGCTTTTGTAAAATTGCTGTTGGGCTTTAAGAAATATTGAATTATTCTTCAAGAATTCTCAAGAGCATCTCACAACCAGGAAAAAATGTTTTTATATAAAAATGTAAATCTTTTTCAAATATTCCTTAATTTATAACGAGACTATAAGATAAGCAAGCATATTCAAAAATCTTCAAAGTCTGAAGAAACTATAAAAAATGTTCAGATGTTTAAGGACTGTTTTTTGCCATTTTTGCATCATTACTGCTTGGCACAATACTGGCACAAAATAAGCATTTGATAAATGCCTGTTGGCTTGAAAAATGTAGGATTAATGGTTTCATCCTTTGGCAGACTTTTTTGACACAATGAGAAAGATTCCTTTTTGTTTAATTTAAAAAAATATATATCTTTTAAAACTAGATCAAGAAACATCTATGAGCAAAATACATGAAACATTTAAATACAAAACCATGCAAAATAAAGGGTCACAGAGGAGTAAAGCCCAACTCACCGATTGTAGAAATCATCTCTGTAGTAATCGTAGTCAAAGACGTAACCACTGCGAAGGGAACACAGAAACAAGCATCAGCTGGCATGGCTTTGGGGTATGACAATCTTGCTGACTTTCTTATTTCAGACTGATTTTCAATATATTTATAAATTGACTTTATAAAGTAATATACACATTTCATACAAAGGTATATAAAGTGACTGCTAATTTTTACAAATATGAATGAATAATTTCCATTGGCAGGTTAGTACATAATAATGAACAGTAAAATGAAAAAGTATTATGTAACTTGTGGGGGATGGGTGGGTTGTCTGAATCTGTTGTTTTATCAGCATACAAAATCCCACTGAGAAAAAACTCTTTCCTTCAAAAGTAGATCATAAATTAACATGTGGTATTCTACTTAGGATCTCAGACATTTGCCTGGGAACAATGAAAGGTGAAATGATTTGTCCAGGACCACAATGCCAGGACATGTAAATGATGGGACACGAAAGCAGGTTTTCCTGAATCAGAGGCTACATCGGTATCCCCTACACAATGCTGTCTCATGTTATATAACATAATTTATATATAAATCTGTATATATATGTGTATATATACATATATATATATACATATATATGTATATATATATATGTGTATATATATATACATATATATATATATATATATATGTATATATATATATATATATATATATATATGTATATATATATAATTGATGGCTTTCTTTCCCTTTCCCCTACCCAAAAGGGAGAAGATACCATAATTTTCACTATTTTTTTCTTTCCATATGATCAGTTAATAGAAAGCAGAAAAGATGAAAGGAAAGATTTAATGGCTCACTGATAATGTGTATGACAAACAGAAATTTCTGTTTCAGAAATCTGGCACTTTTACCTTCAGTTAAGAGCAGAGTTCATACCATAAAAGGGAGAAGAAGCTAAGAAAGTCTTCTCTGAGTGTTTTGAATAACAATAAGGTCTTCTAAGTTTGTTTTCCTTTTTTAAAGGGACTTCATAGAGTCATTGATAGGATTTGAACAACCAGAAAATCAAAACAGATGGGTGAAAGTATAAGATAAATAAACCCATATGCATTTGTACAACAAAAGAAAACAGAGAGTTTAGGTAAAGACAAAAGTTCTCAAATATTAATATTGTAATGGATGAAATATTTTCACTGGCATTTATTTTTTACCAACTTCACTTTAACAAATTTTGATTCTGATATTGTCACTTTTTTTTAAATTGTAAAAGTCTTAGAGTACTCCTGTGCTCTGGGTTTCCTTTAAGCCCCAATTAATCCTGCCTTCTACAAGAAGCCATCCCCAACCTCTCTTAATTCCAGTGCCTTCTTTCTGTTAATTATCTACCATTCATCCTTTATAACTTACTTTCTGTTTACATGTTTCCAAGCTGCCTCCCCCATTTCTGTAAGCTCCTTGAAGACAGGGGACTTCGTCCCTCTTTTTGCACCCACAGTTCCTAGTATCTGGCACACAATATGCACTTAATAAATATGTATTGGTTGGTTGATTGATTAAAGAGACCCATAATATCATTTGTTTATTAATTTATTGTTATTGCTAGGAGTTACATTGCTGGTTGACAAAATAATGACTCTTGAAATATATATACATACACATACATGCATATCATAATGTATGTATGTGTGTGTGTAAATGTATATAGTAAAAGTCTGAGACACAATAATGTACCTAGTCTATTAATCATGGTGGTTCATTGTTCTTATATCAATAATATATTTGGAAATGGCTTTTTAAACTTTTTTCCTTATTCTTGGAGCTCAACCACTGAAAATTCTCACAGGATTTCTCCTGGGTAGACACATTAAAATCATTTAACATAGAGGGCAGAACCATTGCTTCCTTTATGCTTGCACCATGGCATGTGCTAACTGATGAAATGATCCAGAGAACTGAGGCTAAAAACCGGTTTTTTCTAATACATGTAGATAATTGAGATAAGTAATTTTAAAGCAATTATTCAAATAATTCCTTTATTTTGGGTAAAATGATTCTAAACAAACAAATGGAATTCTTTAAGAAGAAATGATCCATAGAATACTTAACAGAAGGAGGAAGCTGAAGCTGCTTTTTTATCCTTATTGTGAAGCCTATCTGCCCTTCCATTTTCTTTTAGTCCACAACTCTTGTTCTAAACTAATTTACTTTTCCCTCTACTTTGGCCTGGCCTGCTACTTTGGTGTTACATACATTTTTTTTCAAATCTGACTCTATTGGCTTTTTGTTCTTCTTACTCCGGAAATTCTAAACACTGGGTAATCACCACCATCTGAATATACTTGTGTTCAGTACTCTCAGTCATGTCTAGCTTGTTGTGGTCCTATTTTGGGGATTTCTTAGCAAAGATCCCAGAGTGGTTTTCCATTTTCTTCTCCAGCTCATTTTACAAATAAGGAAATGGAGGCAAATGGGACTAAGTCACTAGCCAAGGTCACACAGCTAGTAAGTGTATGAGGCTGGGTTTGAACTCAGGAAGATGAGGCTTCTTGATTCCAAGCCCAGTTCTCTCACCATTGTGCTTCCTGACTCCTGACCTAGCACTCTATCCATTGCACTGTCTAGTTGCCTTATATATTTTATCTATACATAGTTAATTACACATCATCTTCACCATTAGAATGTGAGCTCCTTGATAGAAGGGACCATATTTTTTCCTTTCTTCACGTTCAAAATAGAAACAGAACCAAAATTAAATTTTTAAAAACCTTCCCTGACACTTCTACAAATTCATGCAATCCCCCTATCCCTCTCTTTTTCATGTTAAACTTTTAACAACAGAATCTATACTTGCTCTTTGCCATTGTCTCACTACCAACTTATTCTTTAATATCTTTCAATCTGCTTTATCTATGGTGCTGAAATTAACTACTGAACTTATAACAAAAATATCAACATAATCAACATCATCATCTCACTTCCACTGAGATGTCTCACAGTTAATTCAAACTCAACATGGTTGAAAATGAATTTATCATCTTCTATTTTTACAACCACTTCCTCCTCATAACATTCATTTTGTTCATAATGGTACCACCTGTCTTCCCATCAGCCAACCTTGTGGCTTTGGTAGGGACTTCCTAAGATTTCACTTACCCTGGACTTTTCCTTTTCTAGTCCATTTTTCACTCCACCACCAGAGTAATCTTCATTATAGAAAAGTCTGACCATTTGAATTTACTACACAAAAACTTTGCATAATGCTTCACTACTACCAAATAAAATACAACCTCTTTGGCCTGGTAATTGAAGCTTTTTCCTCCTCTCTGCATTTATCACAAAACTATCAAACTAAAACATATCAGTTCATTTTCTGTACTCATATTTTTCCTAAGCAAAATGACATGCTAGCTATTTTTTTTTATCTCACCTATGTTTCTCCCATATCCACACTTGGAATAATTCTCTTACTATTATCTGCACCTGATGAAAATCTCCCCTTCCTTCAAAATTCAGTTTATTAGCCACCTCTTCCATGAAATCTTTCCTAATCTCTCTAAGTGCTCTCTTTCTTTGATTTTCTCATATGGCAAGTGTTTAGTAGGCACATTCATCCTTCCTTCTTTCCTTCCTTCCTTCTTTCCTCTGCTGTCTCCTTTGTGTATTTCTTTTATATCTTGCATTATCATTGTACAAGTAGTGATTTTATTGTTTGGGTAGCAATTTTGTTGCTTTGGGATAGCAACTGTGTTTCGTTTCATCTTTTTATGTGCCTCATAAAGTGCATTACACATAATAGGCACTTAACCCATTTGATGAATGAGTGAATGAAGCATTCCTTGATAGAAATCCTTTTAGTTTGCATTCAAGAGAGGATGAAGTGGACTTCTCTGTGAATTTCTTTACATGGGGGTGGGAGAAGACAAAATATTTATTATTCAGATTTATCATCTTCAATTATTACTCTATCATAGGCTAACATAATTTCTAAGACTATATAACTAGAATATTAGTAACTATGTGTGACTGATAAGCTTCATTGCCTAGAACATGGTACTAACAGGACCATGGTTACAGATTTAGTTCTTTCTTCATCCCCAATGTTTTTCTGATATGTAGCCCAATATTTTGTTTTACTCATTTCTAGATAAATTCCCATCATAAAGTCAGAAGCATAAAAAACCCCACAAATATATTTGCAACTTAATAATTATGACAAACACATTTACATGAATCTTGAATAACACTTGATTGTTTTAGACTGAAGCTTTCCTTAGAACTTCTGTAACATCAGTCAACCCAGGTAAATACCATGAAAGTTAAGAAGTATTTCTAGGAGTAAAGAGATAGGAGGGGAAAGGAACTCAAAGATGAACCCATCCCTCCTTAATCTATCACAGAAAACATAGCCAGTAAATACTGTCAAGTTCATATTTCCATAAAAATATAGATAACACTTATATAGCACTCTAAGATGTATAAAACACTGCATATATTATTTCATTGGATCCTCCCAACAACCCTCTGAGGTAAATCCAAGATTAATCTCATTTTACAGAGGAATAAATCAAAGAATGATTCAAAGACAAATCTTCCTGACTTCAAGTCCAGTGCTCTATCCACTCTGCTACCTAGCTGCTTTATAGTAATCTTGATGAGGAAGTTTACTCCCATTATGAAAGTACTTGTTCTTGCACTACTCCCCATGTCACCTCCTCCTTCCCTATAGAGAACTGTCCTTGGAAAGATGTGAATCTAGGTTAGTGTGCCCTTAAGACATTTTATTACACATTTTTTGCCTAGGGTCGCTTAAAAGATTTTGGATTTTCACAGTATCAATTAGAAAAAATGATAAAAATAAGAATTTGTTTCATGCATAGAAGACATAAATCCAGGGAAGGCCAAAGTTATTTGCAGACAGGAGTCAAAATTTCATACTTTAATAGCCTTCAGTTTCTTCTGGAAGTAATCTAATTTTTTAGTTGCCATCTACCCTTTCTAGGAAAGTGATTTACCACAGATGTAAGCTAAACACTATTTTTAGTTTGTACTTTTTATATTTTAAATTCACGTATTTTTTTCTAATTTTCATTTTACTTTTCAATTTATCCTCACAACAAAACCTAGTGGGAAGTCAAAAGCTCCAAGGACTTTCAGGCTCTTCTTTTGTTTTATTGCTTTTTGTTGATGATTAAATTTGAAGAGGTCAAAGCAACTATCTTAGAATTTAATATAAATACTTTCATTTGTAGAAGCCATATCTCCTTGGATTTTACAATATAAGAGATTAATGTTATCTAATCCTTTTTACATTCCAAAAATCAGTTCCATATGAATAGACTAATTCTTCTTTTGATATCTCTGGTGAGCTTCATTAAAATAGAATCTTTAAGATACATGCAGATTTCCCAGCAGAAATCTAAATAACAATTTAATAATACCTTTATGGGTAGACATTCTGCAAGCAGCCCCCACAGTGAGAGCTTTCTCTAGGAATGTAGGGAAATAAGCAACTTCCTACATAGAAATATCTCTCTTAGGTACAGCTCCTTTCAGAGAGGCAATGTTTGGTTTTGAGAAGAAGTGTATGAATGGAGTATCATGTAGACTTTCTATTCTAGTCACAAACCCTGACAAGGGAAAGAGGGGAAATCATGCCATCTAGCAGCCATTTCAGGGTTGATTTCCCACTGCTGAAAAATGACAGAGAATTCAAGCCATTTGGAGGGTATTAGATATGACTCACCGAAGGACTTTGATAATGGATCCCAAATTCATCCCTATGGTAGTCATAGTTATATAATTTAGAACACATAAAATATGGTGTAGAAAACAATCCATCCATTTCCCCTCAATCCACACAAGTGACTTGTTAAGTAGTTTTAAAGTCTACATAGATATTAAAGGTAAAATTGTTTACTAAAAATCTAATGATAATGGAAAGAAACAAAGGATGGGATCATAGATCCCATCTAGATCATAAATCTAGAACCAGAGGGCATCCTGGAAGTCATCTTACACAACCACTTTGTTTTACAGATGAAGAAACGGAGGCCCAGAGAGAGAAATGATTTGCATAAATGTTATTGTAGATAGGAAGTAACAGAATCAGGATTTGAACTCAGGTGCCATGGCTTGAAGTTTAGCACTCTATTTTACTCTACCATTGGGTTGATGAGAAGTTCTCATTTACGATGTATTTAAAGAGAATTATTTTGCTTTTCAGTGTGACAAAAAGCTGGTCTAAAGCCATTTTCTGCCTACAACTTCTTTAAGATAATAACAAATTAACCTAAAATGATATATACCAACATGTTCCCACATGATAGTCATTAAAATAAAATTAAATAGTCTTCATCACAATTATTGGTTGCCAGTTCTCTACTAATTAGAGTTTTATTCATTTTGGAAATAACATAACCAGACGGAAGAGATCAGGATATGTATGTATGTATGTACATATATGCATGTATGTACTTGCATATATGTGTATACATACACATGTATTATATATCTCTGTGTGTGTATGTATATACATATGTATATTTCCTCCCCCTGCTTCCTCCCTTCCTGTCATGCCCTGATCTGGCTGCTCCCATTGACAAGGCATTGCAACACAATACTGAGAGCAGGAAAGGTACTCAGTAAATATTTGCTGATTAGATTTGCTCCCAGCATCCCCATGGAGAAGCTTTACTTGATGCAATCTATACTCACAGTCTAGCAAAGCCTGGAAATTCAAGCACATGGAGAGATTAAAGAATCACAACCAGGGCTACTGCTAAACTCTTAACCTCTGACTGGTTTCCTTCAGTAACCTATCACGCTGTTGTACAAAGGCTGCAGGCAATCCCTTGTATTATTCTAATAGATGACAGGTAGAAAAACTACACTTTATGTAGTATTCTATTTTACAACTGTAACACCTCTTTGCAGACTAAGTACCCCCAGCTCTATTACCTCTCCTGCTCTCCTCATGATCTGCCTCCCTCTAGAAAATTCTAAGATTTAATATAATAAAAAAGACATTTACATTCTTTCTCCATTGCTCAACTTGTATTGTTCAGTAGAATTTAAACCTTTGAGGACAGCATTTGTTTCATTTTAGTTTTGCATCCTCAGTGCCCTGTATGTAGTAGCTGCTAAATAAATATTTGCTGAATTATATCTGGGGGTACATCCCTCAAGTTCCCCCTTTTTTGATCTGACAATTCAAGAACCAGTATCTGATACCTTATCACATTCTATCATTTTACAAATGTAGTTTCTCAAGGATTTTATTCATTTTCTTGGAAGACCATCATCATTTATAGAATAGCTTCCCAGGAGTAGCACTGCTAAAAGCCCAAGGACACATGCTTAAGTGTGTAGGGGTAACATAATCCATCCCTGCTGACAGTAGTTGCCCCCTGTCTGGCACGGGAAAAAGAATCCCCTCAGCCATTTAAGGGCTATATACTGTAGCAGCAGAACTAGCAAGGAAGAGAGGAAGCAACATGGGGTAATGGAAATGAGCAGCAGAGAGAAATGAAAAAGAACTATATCAGCAGATAACAAGATTTACAGGGGTAGTAAGAGTGAATAACTACCGATAGCCTTCATGCTCCATAGATATCCACAGTATTTCAAGACAATGGGAGGACATCTCCCCCTAGTATCTTTGGTGAATCCATGTGGTAGAAGAGTGTGGAGACAATTCACACAGGATGGACAACCATGGATCATATCTTTTACCACATGGTCTAAATATAAGACCATAGATTTAAGGGTTGAAGGCACCAAGAGATCATCTAGTCCAACCATCTAATTTTTCAGATGTGGAAAGTGATTCCTTAACAGGTTAAGTGACTTGGGCAAATTCATATGGAAACTGAATGGCAGAGCTAGGATTTGAACTCAGATCTTTTGACTCCAAATACAATATGCTTTTTAATGTATCATAGTGCTTCTTAATAATTTCTCAGGGATTACAGAATAAAGTCCACTATCCTCTATCTGTCGTTCAAGACCTCCTATGATATGACCTCTTCAACTTCATAAAGTTTTCCACTTTAGCTAAAGTGAAATTTGTTCCCTGAATATGCCACACACGACTGGATCTATACTTGCCATTGTTCATGGCTCACTTTACCCTGACTTTCGTTCAGTGCCCCACTGTCATTCCATATTCCTCTTTGACTATAGCAGCTCATAGTGATCTTGCCTTTCCTGGAATGCTTAATAAGGGAAAGCATTCATTTAGCACTTAGTACAATGTATCTTATTGTTACTTGTTTTTGTGCTCTGCATCCAAACTCATTTCCTGTTGATAGTATATTCCTGAGGGCAGATCGGTCACATTGTGTAGGACAGTGAATGACATTATGAACTGGATTGATGGTACCTTAACAGGTAAAAGTTTCAGTTGAGTGATAGGGTCTGAAACCAGGCTATAAAGAATAGAGGAGATAGTGAGAAGAGAGGAAGGAAAGGCAACTTCAGATAGGAATGAGAGACATGGAATAAGGGCCTGATTGGAACAATGGGGGGAACCTTGAGAAGTGAAAATATTACAAACAGGTACTGTCTCACTAGAGTAAGATTTAGGTTCAACTACATAGAAATAAAAGGATGGCCTTGTTGTAGTGAGAGCACAGATGAGCTTAGAGGAATATGGACTGGACCTCTGATTTCACATACAGAGAAATTCCACAGGAGGAAGGAAGATAAGATGGAAAAAACATTTATTAAGCACCTACTATGTACAAGGCACTGTTAAACACCTTACAAATGTTGTCTTAATTGATCCTCATGAGAATTTGTGATAGGTGTTATTATTATTGGAATTTTACAGATAATGAAACTGAGGCAGACAGATTAAATGACTTATCCATGGTCACCCAGCTGGTAAATGTCTGAAACTGGATTTGAACTCAGGGCTTCCTGAATCCAGGCCCAGCTTTCCACCAATTGTGCCAGTTAGCTGCCATTATGAATGAAGGTCAGCATTTTCTCTGCAACTTACAGTCTTGAGTGTAAGTTCAGTGACCTGCCTAGGGTTACACAGACATTTTAGAGATACAACTTGAACTCAGATCTTCCAGGCTTGGAAGCCAGCTCTTCATCTACTCTGCCATGCTGTTTCTTTATTGCATGTCTTATTCTAGCTCTTTATAGTAACAAGTGAGTAGGAACAAAGGAGGCAGATGGTAGGAGTAATCTAGGGCTGGACATTTGGCAAGGTATGAGTGGTAAAGGAATGAAAACGAAGGCAGAGTAGGAGTGTTTGCCTGGGAAGTGGGGGACAAGTTGAGGATACAGAATAGTTCAGGAGAAGTAAAACGTAAGAAGACACTGAATGACAGGGGATCGATTGGATAAAAGCATTTTAGAGTTCTTGATTAGGGAAGTAGAATGCTCTTGAGTAACAATGAGACAATAGCTATGGCCACCTCTCTGTGGATGAGGTAGAAAGAAGTCAGTCATGGAATCTGGACTGATCAAAAAACTGTGAGGTTTTAAAATTCCTCTGCTGATGGCAACTGTAACCCCTCTAAACTTTAGTAGATGATATTAATGAGTGACTGTGGCTAAAAGGAAAAAAAATAACATTCCCAGTGGCCAGTATTCTGGTGATGAATACATCCTAATTAAGGCTGGTTTTCAGAAGATAAACATACACAGTCTATTGCCAGTGACATAGTCGAAACATTTAGAGCTTAGTAAAAGCTGTCAGAGCTGGTGCCTCATTGAAATAGTCTTCAAACTATTTTCTATAACGCATCATAATAAAGCATGAGAGAAAGACTTCAGAGGAAAAGATAGAAGTCCTCCGCATGGAGAGAAGGCTTAAGACCTTATCTCTATACACCGGCCCTGTCTTTGCCTCTTCCTCTCTTGGGTCTATTCATTCCTTTGCTTTTAGATGAAGGAGAATGGAGATGGCTATAACCCTATCAGCTTTTTCAAAAGGTCAGAAGAACAAACAATACAAGTCTTATAAGTGTAAGGGATGGAGGCCATGCTAGCTTGATCTGCAAGCCAGATAGTGAGGAACCAAGTCCCAGGTGACTTGGACTAGAGATGCAGACTCATACGTCTGTTAGCTATATACATGATATGTACATGTATATAGCTGTATATACATGTACACAGCTATGCATGTATGCTCTATATACATAACATTAGCTATGATGCATTTGGAGGTGAACTTGATGAGAAAAATGATAAGCAGAAATGACTAAGTCTGAGTCCACTTTCCCTAGTAAGGAAGGAAGCAAGTATTTATTAAGTATCTACTGTGCACCAAGGATTTTAAAACATTTTACAAGTATGACCTTATTTGACTCTCACAACATTATCAGGAGCAGGTGCTATCATGATCCACATTTTACATTTGAGAAAATTGAGGTAGATAAAGGTCACAAGTTAGCATATATCTGAGGCCAGATAGAACTTAGGTCTTCCTGACTCATTCATTGTGTCACCTATCACCCTGGTGACCAAGGTGGCATGGGGACAGTATGCTCCCCAAGTACTGTGGGGGGGCAATGGGTATACTTGCTGTATCTTCATAATAGACAGCCCTATCTAAAATGTAATTGATATTAATTGTTAAATGGAACTGATGCACCAGTCACTAGAAGGCAACATTGGAAGGAAACTCAAGAATGAGGGCATGATCTGATAGCATGAAAGAACTATCCCTAACTTCTTGGGTACATTCCCCTGATGGGGGGCACACCTGGTCTTATTTGGAAGAGTGCGTCCTGATACTTTCTAAATACGTACATACATACATATCTATGTATATATATACACACACAAACATACTTCTATTTGTATGTGTATATATACATACATGTGCACATATACACATATGTATTTATACACATGCATAGTTAAATAGAAGGTATCTCAAGAGGTAGGCATTAGACATTAGCAGTTGGGGAGATCAAGAAAGGTTTCATACTAAAGAGTCATCTTAAAGGAAGGAAGGGACTCTATAATGTGGAAGTGAGGGACAGGTAGGTGGAAAGGTAAATGGAAAGACTGGAGATCAGAGATGGAGTGTTATATATGAAGAACAGAGAAAAAGTACATTTTGGTTGGATTGAAGAGCATAGGAAGGAGAATTAAACCCATGAGTCTGAAAAGATAGGCTGCAGCCAAGCTGCAAAGGACTTTAATATACATACAGGCACATATACATGCACATAAACACACACATCATATATGTATATATGATATATGTGTGCATATACATACATGCATGCATACATATATATATATATATTTCTATAACCAATAGGAAGTCATTGGAGATTTTATTGAATAGGAAAATCACCTGGTCAGATCTGCATTTAAGAAGAATCACTGGAAGCAGTTTATATTATGTACAGAGTAGTGAGAAACTTAAGTGGTCATAACAATTAGGAGACCTTTGAAATGATCTAGGTGAGAGATGATAAGGACTTGAATTAAGGTGGAATCTATGTGAATGGAAAGTAGTGTTAAGATGCGGGAGACTCTGTGAAGGAAAGAAATGGCAACATTTGGCAATTGATCAGATATATGCACTGAGGGAGAGTCAACAGTCAAGGATAAAACTGAAATCGATAATGGACTAGAAGAATGGTAGTACCTTAGAGAAGTTTGGGTAAAGGGACAGATAATGAATTAAGTTTCAGACATGTTGAGTTTGGGATGTCACCAGGCATCAGTTTCAAATGTTCAATATGCAATTGGTTATGTGGGATTGAAGAAACTGGTGAGAGACTGGAAGTGGATATCTATATACACATAGATACATATGTAGGTGTAGAAATCTCTGTCTCTGTCTCTCTCTAATGAGATCACTAAAAGAGTGAATGTAGATGCAGTAGAGTAGAAGGGTCTAGGAGAGAACCTTGGAGAATACCCACAGTTAGGAGTTTGATATCGATGATGAGCCAGCAATGGAGACTGAGGAGTGTTCATACAGACAGGCAGAAAAATCAGAAAGAGTCATGAAGACCTAAAGAGGAGAGTATATCAAGGAAGAGAGGGTGATCAACAGTGTCCTACACAGCATATAGGTGGAGAAAGATGAGGACTGAGAAAACATCAGATTTGACATTGATTTCCTGCTCCTTGAACTTTGAACCATTAACAATTATTCTGAGTTCCCCCATCCCACCAGCTCTTATTCTATCTAACTATACTTTAAATATGGTATCTTTTAGTCAACATCTCTCCATCCTTTCCATAAGAATGAAATGCCTTTTTACTTCTGCTAAAATCTAGTTAAACTATACCCATACTTCCCTCATCTAGTTTATCCTTTCCCAATTGTTTACTGCTACATACTACCTGTCTTCTAGTGTTTAGGTTAATCTAGCTTTTAATGTTTCCAGAAAAATGGAGTCATAACAGCATTTTTTGCTTTAAAATTCCCCCCCCCCCCCAACTTCACTGGATACTACTAGATCAGGTCTTCCTGCACTATTCTAAATTTTTCCCTTCAGATTTACCTCTGTCAGATACTAATCAGGGTCTTGCTTTACTTGTCAGTTAGCTAATCTATAAGATTTGTTTCCAAACCTTTTCTTTACAAGTCAAAGTTGCTTTTCCATTGATCATTTTTATCTTTTTCCTTTAGACTAATTCCAGTTGATTTTCAATTTTTCTTCTTTTTCTCTTGCTCTGTCTCTGTCTTTGTCTAACTCTGACTTTTTACATCTGTTTATCTCTTTTTCTCCTTTTCTCTTTTTCCTTTTTTTCTTTTCCTTATTTATTAAACCAGAGTGCTTAGAGTAAAATAATCCTGGAAGGCTCATGTCAGAGTCTTATAACAAATATGATCCTTTTCTTTGTTTCAAGTTCTATTAAAGACCCCCAAATATTCAAACCACCTTTTTATCACCTGTTTCATTGTCATGTATTCACATACACATACACAAACAAATACATATTTATTTATTCCATATAATTCTATTTGGTCTTCCTTCTTCAAAATGTCTGTATAGTCATAGTGCCCCTTCAAACTTCATACCCAGGAACAAACAACCACCATCCTGCCCCCTTCTGCCATCGGTGAGTTCCTCCCAGAGCCTTCATTTTGGGCCCAGGCCCACACTGGCCAATCTTCATTCCCCTCATGGTACTTTGCCATGATGCCTCAGTTGTGGTCTCACCCTAAAAATTCCCTCAGTCCTTGGCAGGGGGGTGAGGAGGGGGATTTCATCTCCTCATCCTCAAACATCAATCTGGCCCTTCAGGCTTTTCAACCTAGAACATCTGTCCAACATGCCATCCTGTTCTCTCTTTGGTCAGTTCCAGTCAGGGCCTCGATTTTGAGAAGGGGCTTGTACTGGACAATCTTCATTTCCTCTTGGCCTTGCTTCTGAACTTCTGAACTTGTACATCATGCTCCAGTGTGGCTATCTTCTTTCCCCTTTTCCTCTTCATTCCCACTTTTCTTCTTTCTTTTGTGTGTTGTCTCCACCCCACCACTAGAAGGTAAGTTCTTGGGGAAGAAAATGTCTTTAGCCGATATTTGTATCCTCAGACTTATATGCCTGGAACTTAATAAAGATTAATAAATATTTCTTTCCTAGTCATGTTAAGTGTTTTTAAAAAAGCATTAGATTTGTGGTAATAGATTGAGCTTGCCTTCTTCCATCTCAGTCGTAAGCATTTGACATCAGTAGTAAGCAGGAAAGGACAAGTGCGCAAACATTTTCAATTCAATTCATCCTGAGCACATGATTTTTCTTTTCAGTCCTAGCCTCAAAGAATGGGCATGCATCCCCTATGATTTCCATCTTGTATCCCTGATGATCTAATTTGGATTTCTCTAAATATTTAGGGAAACTATATTCTACTTGTATCAGTTTTGGGAGGCAGAGTGAATAAATCCGGTAATTTTTTTGAAAAAATCTAGAAATATATCCTAAATTCCTCATCCAAATGCTTAGAACTGTGCCCCCTCCCATTCCTAATTTTTCTTACTGAATCCTTAGGTACTTGTATAAATACATCAGCTTAGCTAAACTCACTTTTAAACCATTTCTGCTTTTAATCTGTATCACTTTTAAGGGAATGTGCTCCACATTTCAATTACACATTAAGTAAAGTGATACTTACATTTTTCTAGAAGTTACCCTTTTGTACTGGATGTGGGCTACATGAGCCTACATGTAAACTATTCATATTTATCTTGATTTTACTCATTTTCATCATATTTTCTTGAAGGAACATTAGTTTAATGCCACTGAGTGACTGGTTGATTGACTCACAAAAGATAAAATTATCAGTGGAATTCTTGGGTAATTTGATTTCTAGGTGAGATAGAAGGGTTGACTGACTTGACCAACACCCTCCCCTCATACATATAAGCATATGTAATATATACAGCCAACGGGTCTTTTATGTCATCAGTTTGGATGCCTATCCACCCTGCAGGCATGGATGCATGTAGACTCCCTTCTAACTCTTGTTCTAGGACTGCTAATCAAATCAACACCACAATTGTTTATGGAAAGGGCATGGCAATTGAGTTTTCTAGGAACCTTTGGCCATCTTTGTTATTTCCTAGACCATATACATTGTCTCCCTCATCAGAATGGAAGCTGAGGACAGAGACTATGTCACTTTAGTATTCACATCCCCAAGCATTTAGCATAATGCTTGACACATAATAAGTGTTCAATAAGTGCTTTTTAATCCTTCATTCTCTGTTTCTCTTACCAGTTTCCTGCCATAAATTTATCATAAGGGGTCCATTCAATCTGCTTGAGTCCTTTTTTGCTTTCTACTGATACTGAAGCCATATAAGCAAAACCCTCAGGCTTTTACCTGTCATCTGACTACCTTACTGATGACTAATTAACTTTCTCTTTTTAGCCCAAATTTTACTGGTGGTATCAATTCTTTTAGATAAAACCTGTTATTCAGTTTCTCTTATTGCTTATGTGATCCTACCTGCTCATACCTATCATGTGTCTCTCCAATGCCCTTTGTGTGATATTTATTTTTAGTTCTTTGGACAATGCTGATCCATGTCTCATAGTCGTAATATACATATCAATACACAAGTAGTCCAAGGATTTTCTTCAACTGAGATACCCACTTTTTCTTATTCTTCAACAAACTCATGTCATTTTTTTATCAGCCATTTAAAAATTTTAAACTTAAACACAAAAATGAGAAAAGAAAAAACTGTCATATACACAACAGAACATCAGAGAATTCAACATAAAACACTAAATTTCCATTTCAAGGAAATCTAGCTTTTCTTTGCTTCCTTGTTGATTTTCTTTTGTTCTTCGTTGACTACTGTTAACTTTATTTTTCCTCCACCCTCCTCCCACCCCAGCCCAAAGAAGGCTACAATTAAGCACAGATATATATACCCATACATAGATATCAATAAACACACACAAAAATATATACAGTCACACACATACATATGTGAGACAGTAGTATGTTTATTTTCATCTGTCATCTGTTTTTCTGAAGGTGAATAGCATCTTTCTTCTTAAGTCCAATTCTTTCCATGTTTTTCTCATCTACCCCACAGCCTCTATTCTAACCCATGTCCTGTTTGAGACATTGTTTACAAATGTTTTCACCCAGTTTTCTGCATTTCTTCTATTCTTGGTTGCATAGGTTTTATTTATACAAAAAAGTTAATTTGAAGGTATCAACATTATACATCTTACACTTCAATAGTGCTCTTATCTTACAATATAGTTTAAAGTCTGATGCTACTAAATCTGCTTCCTTTATATCTTTTCCCCCTGGTTTCTTTTGAAGTTCTAACCCATCTCATTTTCAATTTGTGAGCTTCCAAACTTAAAAAAATCATTTGGAGATTCAAATTAGAATGACACTTTAAAAAAATCAAACCTAAGTAATTATATACCAATTTTACCATTCTACTGCACAAGTATATAGAGTTTAACTTATTCATGATTCCTTTATTGCTCATTAGTCTACAATATTTATCCTCTTAAAAGAGTCTATCAATATCATTTTAAAATTCTAAGTTCTTACTCAATTTTCCCTATGATTACTCCCTCTGGTAACTATATAGAGCCAAATAATATTGAGCAAATCTTTCTGATCTCCACCACAAGCCATGGTATGGAGCTGAAAAGGGAGATTTTTAAAAATTGGAGTCAGAGAAGATCAGAATCACTAAAGTTATAGATAACCTATTAATTTCAACTCATATAAATCATCTTTTCTGAAGCCAGGAATATTTGGAGATGACATCACATATGTAAAGATGGTGTCATTTCCCATACTTAATGTCTTTCTACTAAAATTTTATTTCCAATAGACATTTGCATATCTGAGTTAATTTATTTGGTCATTAATTCATTCAGTAGCAGCAATCCTATTTATACAGACCTTTAAAGTTTAGAAAACACTTTTACATAACCACCATGTGAAGTAATATGGGTATATATAATTTTCATTTATAGATGAAGAAACTGAGGCAGATATTGTTCCTGCCTGTGGTCATGTAGTTAAATGTTGGATTCAGGATTCAAATCTAGGTCTCCTGATTTATATTACATATTTTACTACACTCTACTACTTTGCATTCATTCAATACTTATTAAATGCTTACTGAATACAAGACACTGAACTCGGTCATACTGTTGTCTTGAAATTTAATAACTGAAACTTTTGACACACACACATTCTTAGAAGCTCTTGCATTAGAATGAGTTCCCTGACAATAAGGTATTGGTTTAGTTCTTGCATTTTTCTCCTAGTATCTAACACAGTGCATAGCACATAGTGGATACTTATTAAATGCTAGATGCTGATTAATGGATTGATTAATGGGGAAAACATTTTATCTTTCTTTGCATTAGCTTATATTCAAAAGTCTTCCTTTTGGTTATTATAGTCTATTATTCTAGTTATAACTACTGATAATATATTTTCTTTTTTTTACTGAATTTATATCTTCATTTTTGAAAAACGTAGCATATTTATATCTCATGTAGCCAAAAGTATGGGCCATAATTCCAAGTCAGAGGTAGAAGAGGGTACATCATCCCATGTCTGTCAGAGTTACACATTTCTAGGACTTTTATTTCTGCATATCATATAGAAAGTTAGCGATGCTATGAAAACACTTAAGAGTTTCAAGAAAACATACAGTTACAGGGGAACCCTGAAGGATTGTGTGTCTTTGGAAATGCATGGTCATGTAAGTATTATATTCCATTCTTCACCATTTATATACTAGATAAATCTGTTTTTAACTTGAGTACCTATATTATATATGTATTCTAAATCTGCATAAATGAAGTAAAATATAATAGCAATTCAAAAGACTTTAATATAATACTTCAAGAACTATTTAACATTCTTCCTCACTCAACATGAGGAAAAGATTATGAAATATGAAGGAAGCATTATCTAACCAATTCTTCATGAGATTTGTCAACATAATGGTTCAGAAAATTTGCAGTCCTGTGCAATACAAACTCATCTGGAATATTATCTGAAAATCAAGGATTTTCATTTCTTGATATTCCCAAGATGCCTATTAATGTACACTGAAATAGGCAATGGATAGGGTAGTTCAACTCAATGGAGCAAACATTTATTATTTACTATGTACACTGTTTTGAGGAGCTGAGGACTTAAAGCTTTCATACAACACCAATAGTGACAACCACAATGAAGAGGAGAGCAGCAAGAAGCAACAATAGCGTGGCTCTTTAAGGTTTGCAAAGCTCTGCATGGTACAATAGAAAGGGCACTGAACATAGCTTTAAATCCTAACTTTTCTGCTTAATGATGTATGATCCCTAGCTCGCTATTTCATATCTCTGGACCTCAACTTCCTCATTTGTGCAGGAAGAAATTCAGCTAGTTGCACTATTTGATTTCTTAGGTCCTTTTTAGATCTATGACCCTGTAGTTATCTTATTTCACTGTAAAATCCTCATTGAGTAGGAACTAGTATTATCCTTCACTTACAGATGGATAAACTAAGACTGGATGAACTAAGTGACCTGCCCAGGTCATTTGTAAGTAAGTCACGTAGCTGGTTACAAAGTATTTGAGACAGCAATCAAACTCGTCTTGCTGACTCCAAGTCCAATACTATCCTTTCTCCATGACAACCTGCTTTATAAAACAAAGCAACCTCTGATCTTGGAGGAGTTTACATTCTATTGGGAAAAATATGACTGAAATATAAAGTTTATTTTTTACCATATGAACTAATCTCAGACTTTTAGCACCTAATTTTGATTTGATAATTTTATATTGGAGATAAAGGAACAAAACTAAAAATTCAGTCTTGATTGGCTGGGGCCAGAAGTGAGAATATGAACCTTTACTTGCAGCCTAAGTTTGTACGTATGGCTACTGATTATAAACTAGAAGAATTTCCTTGGAAACCAGATATGACCATAGCGGCAAAAAATGAAATGATTCTTCCTTAGCTACTGTTTTCTTGTTAACCTATTATGGTAACTGTCCTTCTGTCTCTGTCTTTAAACTTTTAGTACTTCACATGATTTGGGGCACCTCTCCACCAAGGAATGATGAATCAATTCAAGTTGGGCAAGTATTACAACTAAAAAACCTACAGAACATTGCACAAATTGTTATTTCCATGATAACTAATTTGTCTACTATATAGTTCTCCATTTTAAAATGTCATATGTATATAATGCCCCTGTTCTGTTTCCATGTAGGGTTGGTGTAAGACAGTATCAACAGTAGACTGAAGTAGAGACTAGACTCAATTAATTCTATGACTATTTCCCTCAAACATGTTTTTTTTGACTTCTCTTGCAATATCCAGATAATTGCCCAAGTTTATATAAAGATGTGGTCTATCCAACACATCCCATTTTAGCCCTAATCTTAACTAGATGAGACCATATTGCAATCTTAGTGGTTAGAATAGAGTAAGTGATAAAAGTCTTTCTGGAATTCCATTCCAAGAATTTTTGTACAAGAATCAAGAATGATAATCAGATAAACTGAGGAAATTTCTTCATGATCCTGAAGTCATTGATAAATTATTAAAGTAGTTAGAACCAGAGGCAATTGAGAGGGGTGGTTTTCCAAGGAACTGCCTAAAGATGAGCTACCTTAGGGAGAGGGAGGAGAATCCTTTGCTTAGATCTTGGCCAGGTCTCTGGTCACTCAAGTTCTCTTATCTCCCACCACTTCTGACCACAAGAAGATCAAGAGACTGTGAATGGTGTGGAGGACTTTGGATTTCCCATCTTCCCATCAATGTCCAAGTGACATCTTTGAATCAACTGATGCCAAGTGTCTGAAGTTAGAATCTTGGACAGATTCAACATGGATTCATGGCTCCACAAGGAGCCCAGAAGACACTACATTATGCCTAAGGGGAACTTCTCAAGCATACTTTGAATTGTCCCTTTGCCATGTATGCTTTCTAAGCCAGTTTCTATGAAGCATGGGTGAAAAGTCAATTTTGCAATGTGATTTTTTAGATAATGGCATGGAAGGAAGCAGGCAATGAAATGCAACTGGAATCCTCTGACTTTTCATAACAGTCACAATAGAACTTTTTCCCAGAATGCTGCATGTACTTTTCTATGTGACACAGACTTTTTCCTTGGAGGGTGGGGGCTTTTTGTATTAACTGTTCTCATTATTTTACCTTAGGAAATGTATTTCTCTAAAAGTAACTTAAGGTTGACTGGCTAAAATGATTCTCAAATAATAACCTTGGAGGGAAAGTACACCATTGAGGGCTCAAGTTGATGGCATTCTAGAAAGCCATCCCAACTCTTCAAGAGGAGTACTCTTGGAATCCTGAGAGGGAAGTCTTGACTTGTTTAGGGGAACCTGATTCATCAGGGTTGAGTGAGGATCTTCAGAACGCATATTTATACATATAAACAAAGATGATTAATGTGCCATCTAGGTATCAGAAGTACAGATATACATCCTAGTGGAAGTTGGGGAGAAGGTACCTGATCACATTTATGTCATAGAAAAGTTTCAATGCTATTAAGAGTCTCAAAGAAAATTATAGTGATTAAAGCTAAGGGAAAGAAAAAATCCAAATTGTAGAATCCTGGAGGTGGAAGTGATATGAGAAATGATATAGCTCAACCACTATCTGACTAAGAATACTTTCTTTAAGATCTGTGGCAAGTGCTCAGCTAATCTGAATGGAAGATGTTCAATGAAGGGGGAAACCCTTCATTGAGGTGGTCCATTTCACTTTGGGAAAATATGACAAATGTATTGCCTTTTGACTTGGCCACATGATTATTGAGGGAGCTTAGAGAAAAGGAGCTTGCCACAATCATTGTGGCTGCAAAATCAGAAAACTCCAATTTCACTCAAATTCCCACCCTCATGCCTTTATATATGTGGTCCACTACTAGAATGAAGCCCCTTTTCACTTTGTTTCCAGAATCCCAAACTTCCTATAAAGTATTGCTTGGGTGACACCTCCTACATGAAGTTTCTCCTGATCTCCATCCCTACCTCCAAATACTAGCTCTCTCTTCCTCTGGAAACTACTATATATTAATTTGAATATATTTTAATGGTTATCCTTTCCAGTATTGCCAGAAATCAATAAGCTTTTGGATATCAGGAATGACTTTGTGTTTGTATTCTGAGAATATTAAAATTGATCATGTATTATTTTCTATTTGATCCTTTTTACATGTAACTGGTTTTGCCCTGTAACTGTCATAGTTCAGAGTACAGCTGGCCTCTAATGGTTTAAATTTAAAAATCCAGCTCTTATCCCTCAAGGAATTCAATAGAATGTGAGAAAAAAACAAGGAAGTTTGGGTCTGATATCTTTACTCCAAAAACTTAGCTTTTGCTTTCTAAAACTCTAGGCCTCTATCTAGTACCTGCACTCAGACAATGAGTTTCATGAGAGAAGGGGGTGGGGGAGGCATATTAGCTCACATCACTAAACTTCCAACCAAACACATTGTTCTTTGTGCCTCAGTTCTCTAACCAGTCATGTTGCCCTTAATGCCATGATGTCATTCATGCTCTGTTCTTTGTTCTGTACTCCTCTAACAGGGGCAGGTAGGTGGTGCTGTGGATAGAGCACCAGTGCAGGAATCAGGAGGACGAGTTCATATCTCACCTCAGAAACTTGACACTCACTAGCTGTGTGAACTTGGGCAAGTCACTTAACCCCAATTACCTCATCCTGGGCCATTTCCAGTCATCCTGATGAGTGGATTCATCCTGATGGTCACTGGATTCAGATGGCTCTGGAGGAGAAGTGAGATTGGTGACCTGCATAACCTTCCCTTACTCAAAACAAAGTCAAGTGCAAGTCATGTCATTATTTCTCTGATGACATGGTCTTCTTCATCTATGAAGGACGAACACAGCACTCTGGTACACCCAGGATGAACTGCTAGCACAGTTCTTGGATCTTCTTCTTTTTTAAAGGAAAGCAAATTTTAAAGGGTCGACAATCATCTTTAATTATATTCACTAGTTCAGGGAAAAGTCAGCACCCTGAACAGAGAAAATATAAGCAGATAAATTAGCATAAAGACCAACAGACAGGGCTCTACTGCCTGAATCAAAGTAATATTGCTATTTACTTTACATACACCACTGGATTGAGAGAATCTTTACATCTGAGCAGTTGGGAGGTCTGAACATATGACTACTCAGCATCTTGACCAGGGAATCAAATGGTCCTTCTCATAAGCAAATCTCTAAAGCAAAATACCAACTTCAGAACACACACACACACACACACACACACACACACACACACACACACACACTTTCAGAGGCAGAAGTGATCACAACCCTCCTGACTCAGTGCCTAATTATCTCAGTACTAAAAACTGTGAAAACCTTCCTATAAGCAAAGCCTCCCTGTAAGCAAGCTCCTCCTTAGGCAACTTTCTCCCACAATGGGCCAGAGTCTAAAGAAACAAGACATCTATGATTGATCAGATGTGGTCACATAGGCCTATTAATGAATGAGGAAGATCTTCATATTCCATTAATATTACAATTTCCCAAAACCTGTATAAGCAGAAGTGTTCTCTGACTTGAAATCTTTGACATTAATCCAGGTAAGCCAGGGTCCCATTTACTGATAAGTAGCATGCTTCTGCTAACATATCTTGCTTGGAGATGTGTTGAAATTTACCCTTTTGCTAAAATCCAATCACATTAATCCCAATTGTACTATCATGAATAATGCCTTGCATATAGGAGTCATTTAATGAATATTTAGTTGAATTTAACTGAAATAAGTTTGTGTCAACCTATCTGTTCTCATGATCCAGTTACCCACATTTTGGCTATCTTTCTTTTTGTTAAATAAGAAAAAAAACACTTTCAAAATTTTAAGTATTCCATGTTGGTCATTAAGTACATTAAGTGCTATTAAAACAGTCTTAGTAAAACAAAATATTAGGTTTTTAAATTAATGATATTGCTTTCTATTCCTTGGTTGAAATCTGAGCTTTCCTTCTGCAACATCTTTCCCTTAGCAAACTATGATCCAGTGCCAGATATGAAGATAGAACACCTGAGTTCATATCTTATACCTGTTATTTATTACCTATGTGACTTGGGACAAGACACTTCACATTTTGTGAATCCAGTTTCCATATCTGTAAAATGAGGGAGTTGCACTAGATTTCTAATGTCCTTTCCAGCTCTAGATCTTGGACTTTATGAATGCTGAATTGTTCTTAGTTTATATCTTGGTAGAAAAATATTGCTGAATGTTTATAATTACATATGTTTTTCCCAAAACTAAAAGACTAATACATTTCAACAATACAAGATTATATTTGATAGAGCACAAATTCCCAAGCATGATGGTTTCACTTTTCAAGAGGGTACATACAGATACTTACTTGAGATAAAGACTTTGAATACAATGCATTTCCAACTTCATTGTGGAAATAAGTAACAAGGGAATGTTTAAAAAAGTCAAATATTTGGAGCCCTGCTGTGTCATCAACATAAAAGATACCATGTTAATTTTTTCCCCTGATATTTACCTTAGTTGCCATAGTAAGTGGATTAGAAATTTCTCCCAATGGTCAATAGTATTTTTCTTTAGAAAACTATGCAGGATTGAGTGGTGCATGACATTAATGACATTTGCTAATATTTCCTACTTCTCGCAGATATTGATTAGACTATGATCACTGAATTGCCCTGGAGAACTAAATAGAAAATCTTTATGAATCAGAAAACATTTTTCACTTTGAATATGTAATTAAAAGTAGTCAGAAGGCCAAATTTTGTGACCATGAAAAAGATAAACTATTCAGAGTTTGGATAAGTTGTATTTCATTGTGAAGTGAGAGTTTTGAATCTTTTGTCAGCAGTTTTTATAATGCAAATATGGGTGCCACAATGCTGAAATCAATAAATAACATTTTTATATGAACAATGATTTTCCTGAATAATGGGGGCCATTATTCAGAAGTACATAATAAATGAAATGAATTTATAGACCTTAAATCACTTTAGGGTAGAGGGAGCCTTAGGGTTTTACTTGTAAGAAAAGGCTTTGGTCTTGGTTCTATTTCTATGGCTTAACCCTAGTTTTCACAGAAAAGAGAAATAATACCTGATCTACATTTCACAGCAATATGTAACGATTTGCAGAATAATGTAGGAGCAAACAATATTTTAGATCATCTGAGAAAGGTCTCATAAACACAAAGCATTTCTTCATACGCATAAGTTAGGACTCAACTAAAATGTAATTTTAGATAAGTGGCTTACATTTCTAAAATACTGCAAGTGCTTTTCTTACAATACCCTCAGTGAGGTAGATGGTGCAAATATTATTGCTCTGATTTTACAGATGATGAAACTGAGGCTCAAAGAGTTTTCCCCTGAATTTATACTCAGAAATGTAGTTGGCTCAGAACTATAAAATTTTGAACTTGGCCAAAAACTTGAAGATATTTTTTAAAAATGTAGATTTCAAGAAGAAACCCCTTAGTCCTTAATGCTATCATAAAGCAATGTTGTCTGAATGTTTCTGATTTAAAACAAAAGCTCCTATTCTTTCCTGTAGGGTTGGATAACTTTCTTCTCCCTGAGATACTCTATGCTACCTTGGAGCTAAATTGCACCCATATCACCTAAACTATTCTTTATTACTCCACTCCCTTCCCATACAAGCTGCCCCCATGCACTCTTCTGACACCTATATCTGCTTAGCAGATTCTGATATTTGAACCATGGTGCTTGACTAGGAGAGGTCTCTTCCCTTACCTCTTTAATTAATTTAACTGTGGCTTTACCTGTGATCATTCTCATAGAACTGGAACTTTATTCTCCTAACTTGTATAGATCACTACTTCAATAACAGCACTTATCTGTATAGGTTTATGAGAATTAAACTGAAAATTAATGCATATAGATAAATTTAGTCTTGAAAAGAAATACAATTAGATTTTTAGGTCAAAAAATGATTAACCAACCTTCCCTTCCCTAAGGAGGGATAAATATAGGGGAAATAAGAATGCTTTGTTACTTATTCAACAAATTTTGCTTCTTACAATGACAAAGTCATTATCTACAAAGCTAATTTAAAAATACATTGGAGTAACATAGTATTTCAATAAGAATTAATAACAGTCTGTAACAATACATTTCTAGTGTAATTTTAAAGGATATAAATATATAGTTAAATCATATGCATTCATTCTATAAATATTCTGTGCACCAATGGCATTATACTGAATCTTTCCAATTTGCTTTGACATTGGGAATGGAATCTGCTTTGGTGAGAAGTTTCTCTTCTCTTTACTGAAATTTCTTGACCTACTAAAATGCTCCTAAAGGAAAGAGAGAAATGGTATGAGAGTTATCCATGTATATTTCTAGTGCTTTTAGCCTGTTTTGTGGATGTTATTTTCAGATAGATTTATTGGCATTCCTAGATTGTATACTTCTTAGATACAAGAGGAAAATACTTGCAAATATCACAGGTTGCCCACAGGGCAGAAGGTCCTTTTCATTCATTCACTCATTAAACATTTGGGGCAGCTAGGTGGTGCAGTGGATAGAGCACCACTGCAGGAGTCAGGAGGACCTGAGTTCAAATCTCACTTCAGACACTTGACACTCACTAGCTGTGTGACCTTGGGCAAGTCAATTAACCCCAATTGTCTCATCTTGGGTCATCCCCAGTCATTCTGATGAATATCAGGTTACTGGATTCAGATGGCTCTGGAGGAGAAGTGAGTCTGGTGACCTGCACAGTCCATCCTCACTCAAAACAAAGTCAAGTACAAGTCATTTCTCTGATGGCATGTCTTCTTCAGCAACCAAGGACACACACATACACACATCAAACATGTATTAAATATCTACATTTGATGTATATGCAAAGGTTGCCATATGCAACATGATTTTACCTAAAATGGAGTGGGGCACAGGAAGGAGCAAATAAAACATTGAACTGGCAAATTACTGATATGTTCAAGACTTGTTATATAGCTGCATCTATTTAAAGACCAGATGTCAGAGAATTTACAAATATTCTTAGATGCTTTAAAATGCTTATTAAACAAAACTTTGGGCCCTGTTTTAACATTTAGATTACTTATGATTTATAATGTCTTTTTCAACCAATCATGTCAATTCCCTATGCAAATTGCAACATTTGACTTAATGTGGTGCTTTATTATAAAGCTGTAAAACAGACAGTGGTGAAAGCCCTTGTAGTACCGCCTTGATAAACCATTAGAAATGAAGCCCTGCACTGCTGCTTCACTTACAGAGAGAACCTAAATAAATCTTTGTAATGGTTCTGTGTCTTTACTTCTCTCTATGTTAAGCTATATTTCTGCATAATGTAATCTGCAATTACTTACTTTTCCCAGGGGAGGATATTCAAGAGAAGAAATGAAAACCATTTCCCGTCTCAACCAGAATCTTCATCTCCCATGGCATCCCTTAATTGTACAGACTGTGAAAGGCACTTTCTCTTTGGTTTTACAGCATTTTTCTCACTCAAGAGTAATGAGTTCCCACTTCTTAAAAATGCATTCAGAAACCCTTGCATTCAAGATACTACTGTCAAAATGTACACACACGATTGATTACCCAATTTATTGGTGATACTGTACATGTCATCATTGTGCAGTTTAAATGATTTTGACAAGTGCAGAAGGGTATCAGTGACAAGTGTAGAAATAAATGATGGGTTTAAGCTTTCAAATGTTTCTCCAGCATTTCAGTGAGTGGCAGGTTGATAAATTAAAATTATAGTTGCAGCATCATCCTGAAAGGTTTTAGGTTAAAAAAATAGCGCTCCAGAAACTTTGTATAGTCTCCAGAGAAGTAGCCTGGAGAACACCACAGAAAAAAAATGAGCAAGTGAATTTCCTAAAGGAATCATTAATTTTAAGGTAGCAATGTCTCTTTTTGGAAAAACAAAAGTAAATTTTTACGTGGAGAAGATTGCTTTAGTATCCTTTCTTCCTTTCTCTAGGAAAAATACAGAAAGTTGATGTCTTTTCACATTTCCCCTCTAAGCTTGGATAATATGTAATTAATTCTTTGCTGTCAGATGTACACATTTGAAGCTTCTGATTGCCTTTCCATTGGAACATCTCATTTGTTCTTGATATTATGGAACTACCAGATTACAGTTTCTAGGCAGTGCTTCTATCCTTTTATCAACTTGCCATGTAAGAAATTTCCAAGTTATGTAATCAGTAACTCTCATGCAAATTTGTTTTCAATGATGTCTTTTCTATTTGTCAGTTTCTACTCTTTCCTACTGTCACCCGCCTTGTCCTGTACCCTAGATAGTTATAGCTGTAATACTTCTAACTGATACTCCC
Organism: Potorous gilbertii; assembly: GCA_028658325.1. NCBI lineage: Eukaryota > Metazoa > Chordata > Mammalia > Diprotodontia > Potoroidae > Potorous > Potorous gilbertii. The sequence goes on from CM053773.1 coordinate 3,615,521, forward strand.
CTGTGCACACAACCTCTATACTTTAACCGTATCATTGCCCTGTTTATAAACTTTCAGAGGCCACCCAAGTAATCATGGATGCCTATCATTTCATGATAATTCAAATTATCATCTACCACAACCTATTTAAATTTACAGATGAAGAATCTAAGTATAAGGGTGGGCAGTGTTTCTCATAAGTCAGCATCATTCCATTTTAGATACCTCTAAGGAAACTAAAACTTCCAACAAATGGTCTTAGTTCTAAACTTTATCTTTGGGAGTCATGAAGGAAAGAAAAGACTGATTTCTCTTCCATATCACTTTAAATATTAGAAGTTAGCAACAACATGCCTCCTAATCCAGTCATTCTTTACCAGATTTAATATCCCCAGGTCCTTCAGCTGTTTTAGCTATTGCGAATAGAACGCTGGACTTAAAGTCAGCAAAATCTGAGTTCAAATCTTGCCATAGGCACTTACTAGCCGTGTGATTCTGTGCAAGTTACTGAATATCTCAGCCTCACTTTCGTCACTTGTAGAAACAAGAATAACAATCACACACAGCTTACAGTATTACTGAGAGCATCAAATGGAATAACAAACGTAAAGCACTTTGCAAATCAGAGAGCACCGTGTGAATGCTAGTCATTATTCTAACAAGGTAATGACTCCTCTGACAATTCCAACCTCTCTTTTCTGAACACATTGTACTTTATCAATATTCTTCTTAATAATGTGGAACCTTGAACTGAATAAAGAGGCCTAAATATGGGCTCATCCATCACAGAATATTGTGAGACTGTAGTCAGTCTACCTTTGTACCTTATAATTCCATTATAGTATTTAAGATTAAATTAGCTTGCTAACAATGGTGGACATAGTTAGTATGTTACTTTGAGTTAGTAGTCAACTAAAATTTCCAAATTCTTTTCACATGAACAATATATTTTTTTTTGTGGCGGTGGGGAGAGCAGGTCTCCTCAAGCTAGTATTTGTGAAAAATTTCCAATTTTTGGAACATAAGCATAACACTTTCCCATTTTCTTGATAGATTTCTCCTTGTCATATCTGACCCATCATTTCAGACTATGAGGATCTTTAGGGACATGATTCAATCATCTAGAAGTTTAATTTAGCTATATCTCCTAGAAACAGATCCCTGCAAGCAGCAGAGATTGACCTAGAAAACCACAAATTAACATTGTTTATATTGTATTGTATTTTTACTTATTAAAAATTTCCTAATTATATTTTAATCTGGTTTGGGCTGTACTTAAGTTTGACAGCTGTACAGTGACACCTTTTCTGTAGAGTACAGAACACTGGTTTTAAATGCTGAACATTTTGTTTGAAGTTCTCATGATAACATTTATTGGTTGTATTAACTTGGATAAATTATTTGGGCTCATTTGGCTCACAATTTCCTTATCTGTAAAATGATGGCACAGGTATAGAGATTACAGTATCTCTAGATTTCCTTCTAGTTCTCTCAGTCTATCATCTTGTGACCAAATCTAATTATAAAATACTTACAAAATGGTGACCAGAACAGAAATAAGGGCAGCATGCCACTACAGACATCCCTCCAGATTGACTTCAATCAAGACATTATATCTAATCAGTCAACAAGTTACTATTCCAAATAAATCATCATTGAGAAAGTATTTCTTCATTTTACTCATAGTTAAGCCTATTTTATCTACTTTCATATTTTCCTTATACTCAACTCAGAATAAAGATTAGCCTTCTTGGTCTTACTCTCAAAGGCCCATGGTATTCTTTTGTATTTTCCATTGATTATGGAAAATACCTATGGAAAATACATGATTATGGACTCCTGCTTTCATTTTTAGTCATGCTTTTAAAATCTGAACTCTTTAAAGAATTCCTTTGTGAAACCATACTAGATTCTCTAAATGTCTTCCTCTTTTTTTCCTCATTAAAATAATTCATACTTGCATCAGATGAATTCCTTTTCTGACAGACCCTCTTTCTTCTTGAGTTACCTCCTTCTTTAGAGATTCAGGACATATATATCTTTTCCCTTTAATTCATTGAAATTTGATTTCCTAAAATGTTGTAAAAATATTTTGTGATGTTCAGCATTTCCCTTTTGACTTTTAGGAATTCAGGGATGATGTGGTTATATTGTTAACTTCTGGTCCTTTCCATTTCACCCATGAGTTCCTTCTTATTGGTCAGAATTAGGCCTAAAGTAACAATTCTCCTTAAAATTTCTTCTACTTTGTGAGAAATAAAATTATCAACAAGCTAATTTAAGAATTCATCAACTGTTCTGCTTTGAATGGAATAGTCTTTATGGAAGAGGTCCAAGTAATTGAAATCTTCCATAATTGTGAGGAAATCATTTTGTAAACCTTGAAGCATTATGGAAATATAAAGTATTACTGCCATTGTATCAAGCCTTTGTGCCATTTGGGGGATCTTTACCAATTTCCTTCATCTAGATGGATGGTAAGTAGCATATTATATAATGTTGCTTCTATTTTTTTCTCCCATTTTTCTCATTCAAATGTTATCCACTCTTCTTCCATTTCAGGGAGTTTCATTCAGTGATTGATTTAGATATATAACGCTTTTCTGTCGCCCATTCTAAAAGATATGTCATTTGATCAAAGAATCTCTTTTAATTGCCATACTCCAGTCCAAGGTCCATTCCACTAAGTGTTTGTAATGGCTATGAGGTCAAATTCACCTGAATGAATTGCATTTTGGGTAGTTAGGTGGTCTGGTGAATAGAACCCTGGGTCTGGAGTCAAGAAGACCTGAGTTCAAATCTAGCCTCAGATGCTCACTAGCTATGTGACCTTGGGAAAGTGACTTAGTATGTCTGCCTCAGTTGTCTCAACTGTAAAATGACTTTTATTATAGCACCTACCTCCAAGGTTGTTGTAAGGCTCAAATAAGGTATTTGTTAAGTGCTTACTATAGTGCCTGGTATATTTTTGTTGTTGTTTCAGTGGTATCTGACTTTTTGGGAACCCATTTGGAATTTTCTTGCAGAGATACTGGAGTGATTTGCTATTTCCTTTTCCAGTTCATTTTACAGATAAGAAACTGAGGCAAACAGGGTCAAGTGACTTGCCCAAGGTCACATAACCAGTAAGTGTCTGAAGTCAGACTTGAACTCATGAAGAGAAGTCTTCCTGATTTCAGGCCCAGTGCTCTATCCACTGACCTACTTAGTTGGCTCTCTGGTATATAGTAGGCATATAATAAATACTTATTATCTTCCCTTCATCTTATTGCCATTTTCAAATTCACCGTATTATCTATACTTTATGAATATACACATATTCCTTGGTTTATATGAATTGCTAATTTTCTTTCTAGTTATTTTCTTCGGTTAATTAGTAAACACTTTCTCCACTGTTTTTCTCCAATGTAATACATGAGATATCCTCTATAATTTACAAATAATGCTATGTGGTTAATGTTCCCCTGTCTCAACCTTTTCCAATTTTCAGTTTAAAATACAATTATTTAGATTGTTAATCTCTGGGCAAGCATATTCTTCCCAATCATTTTGATAAGTGCCTCATTTCCAGCAAGGAAGTCACAACACAGTTATCTCAAATTCCAGTACTGAACACAATTTACATAGCCTACTATTCACATCCCACATCATTCTATGTCTTCTAAAATTCCAAACTTCAAATTGAAGAAATGATAAAAACAACTTGTGCTCTGAAATCCTTTAATTTTACTACCCAATTTTCCTTTGAGATGTTTTCTACGTTTCTATAAGCTGTTTTTAATATCTGAGTTTGTTCTGTTTGTCCTAAATAAGGATAAACTATAATAAATATAATAAAAATGTCATTCTCTCACATAAAGCATGTGAGGGGAGGTGCCTTGGTGTGGTGGAAAGCACACTGGATTTGGAGGCAGACGACTTACATTCAAATTCTGTATTTACTTTTGATGTGATGGAGTCAGTCACTTTGGCTCTGAAGGCCTCAATTTCCTCATCTGAAAAATGAGAAGGTTGTCCTAGGTGACCTGTAAGGATCTTTGCAACTCTAGGTCAATTATCCTATGATTTCACACACGCTTATTCATATCAGATTTTTATAAGAGACTCACCTCTGGAAAGTCTTTCTCTGCAACATTTTTTACCACCTACCTTGAAATGCTAAATCTTACTTTTTGATTTTCTGTTATTTTCAACAGATTCTAGCTAATTGAAATAAAAACTAAACCATTTTAGAAAGGATGACTTTTCTTAATTAAATATTTGGTTTTCAAGAAAGATATAATGCAGTTTAATTACAGTATGAAAAGCAGTTATGCTATGGAGATTTAAAGGAGGATTATAATGATACTGTACCGTTTATTATGTTATTAAAGAAAAATTCTCAGAAAACCAATAAAAGTAAAATGGCAAGAAATGATTACACTATAACTCACATTCAAAGAGTCTCATTGTAATTTTAAAATCATTCCATAGATTTGAAAAGAAATTGGTCTGAAAAAACATTTTTACATACTTAAAATGGTTTTCCTCCAAATGTAGATATGGGAGCCAACATTTCATAACAGAGCTAACAAGGGAAACTGAAAGTCAACCCTGAATTAGTGTCAGGGAGACTTGGGTTTGAATCCTGAGTCTAACAGTAGCTGAAGGTATAAGGAAGTCACTGATGGTCTCTGAGACTCAATTTCCTTATCTGAAAAACATAATAATACCTGTGGTAACTATCCTGTAGGCTTGCTGTGAGGTCAAAATGAGACAACATTTTAGCAGTCATCTTGCAAAACGGACAATGCTTTAATAATGGCAGCTGTTATGACTGAAAGGGAACATGGCACAGTTGATAAAGACCTAGCTTTGGAGCCAGGAAGGCTTGTATTCAGATTCTGTCTTGGACACAAACTGGTTGTGCGACCCTGGGCCAGTCACCCATACTCAGTTTTTTAGGCAACCTCCATAATACTGTGCTACTCTACATAAGTATGAGGAAGTTTCCTTACACAGAGGTTCTCTAAACCAAAGGTACAGTCTCCCCTATTGTTATTAGACTTGTCTGCTTGTCTCCAAAAAGCAGGACTTGAAGGAATGGCTACATGCCATTCAGTGACAGACAATATGATGCCTGCAGAGGTAGTGGGGCTCCTTTTGTGAGATGTCCCCAAACAAAGGTTAGATGAAGACTTGTCAGGCATGCGTTCCAAAGATGAGGAAAGGACAAGGAAACTAGCATTTTTTTTATGTACCTCCTATGGGCCAGTTACTTTGCTTTTCACCTATTATCTAATTTGATCCTCACAACAAGCCTGGGAGGCAGGAATTATTATGCCTCTCATTTTACATTTCAGAAAAGTGAGGCACAAAGAGGTCAAATGACTTGCCTAGGGTCACATGGCTTCTAAGTGTTTGAGGCCCTATTTGAAATCAGGTCTCCCTGATTCTAGTGCCAGGTCTCTATACACTGTACCACACAGCCACCTCTATACCTCTGTAATCCCTTTACAAGAAATCCTTGCTCAATTATGGCTTGGATTATATTGTCTCTTACATTTTCCCTTCTAATTTGAAATTCTGAGCTCCCAAATCACAAGGCTTGCATAGAAATATAATATAGCAGTGATGGGGGCACTTCAGTAATGCTGACATCCACTTAAGTTCTTTTTTGACCAAAAGCTTTGGAAGTTAATACATTTTTGGCTTGCCCTGATTCACTTCAATTTAGTACATGAAACATTTGTCAGATACTTACTTACTCTGGCCATGGGTTAGGAATAAGAAGACAAAATGAAAGTCAAGATAACTTGAACAGTATAATTTCATCCTTCGCAAGATAAGAGGACTTGACAAGGGGACTGCTTTTTTGACTTGAATATAACCAACAGAGAGGAACTGCTTGCTGAAGTAGAAATGATGGAATTGGGAGGGGGCAGGCAAAAGATGATTTTACATTAGATTATAACATGAAAGGTTAAAAGACTGGCATAGACTGCTATATACTGAAGATTTGGGGAAAACAAGTTCCTGGGTCTCAGAGAAGGTTAATTAGGATCTCAGTGCCTAAATTTTCATCGGAGATGCTAGCAAGTAAGGGCTGAGATACTAGAATGAAATTCTGAAGATCAAAGAGAGATACTAGGAAAAAAATAAGCAGTCATGAGACTGATGGGTACGCATCAACCAATTTAAATTTTTAGAAACAGGTATAGAAGTTACAAGCTCCTGCTGGCAATGGAATGAATACAATAGCAAGGTATATTCTTATAAGAATAGTATCAGAAGCATTCAATCTCAAAATGAGCTGAGACTGGGAAAGAATGGTAAAGACAACCAAAGGCATTAATTTTTTTTTAAGTTAAACTTGTAAGTAGAGGATGTTCAAACAAGGATGTGACTACTGCTCCAGGTGGACAGGATGATCTGGTAAAGGAAAACAGAGAAGAGATAGAAATAATGTAACTCTTACTTTGCCTTTGTTTTCTCTGATGAGGAAAATGATGACTGAATGAAAGAGGAAAGGTAAAGTTCAGAATAAAAGTGGTAGGAATCAACAGTCAAATGTCAGGATACAAAACTCCTGGAATTTTAGGTTACATTGGGAGATACTTTGCAGTACACAGGAGAAGATAGTATTGATGGACCTGTCCATAACCAACCTAGGCAACTTAAGCTCAGCCTGTCCAAAAATTATCTTTTCTTCAAAACTTCTCCATCTTCCCTATCTGTCCCAATGATGACACTACCATTTTTACTTGAGCTTGAAACCTAAGCCTTGTCTTACTCTTCCTTGTATTTGAAGCCCCACATCTAATCAGTTTTCATGTGCTGCTAACCTTATCTCTATTTTTTCCTTTACATTTATCTCCTCCTATGCATTTAGTTTTCTACATCCCTCCATTCCCCAACTCAGGGACTCATTATGTATTACATGAATAACAGTCTTTTAACTAATATCCCCTCTCTCTAATGTATCTTTCACTGATATGTATGTTCAAATAGTTTTTTGATCTCATCAAATAGGGAGTTTTCCTCAATGATGCAGTTCACAATCCATCCAATTCTGTCTGTCTGATATGATTCAATTATTTTCTCCCAAAGTCTATACACTGTGTGCTGTCTATACACACAGGCTGAAGGCCTTTCTCATTTTTTCTGCACATTGTGAGAGTACAAGGGCAGTATTCCGTTTGCCCACCTGTCATCCTTCGCTTCTTTTATTGTTAACTCCTTAATAATATCTTTCCTGTTCTCTAGAATTTCTCATTGGTTACATCAGGGCTCAGCAAACGATAGCCACCAGGCCAAATCCTGCTACCCCTCCTGGTTTTTGTTATGACCACATGCCATTATTGTATTTAAAATATAAAAACCAGGCATAGTTTTCAGGCCATACAATATGTGGAGTGCACTATTCAGCTATAGCTTGTAGACCCTTGGGGTATATGAATGATGCAGCCTTCTCACACCCAGTGCCATCTGTCTCTCCATTGCCCATGAGGCGATGGTTTTTTTCCCTTCTCTTCTCTTAAGACCTTAAGAAATCTGACCTGGGGATCGCTAGTTTTGAATACTGCTTTTATACTAACTATATGATAACAGAGATATTACTTAAACTCTCTACTACTTAATGACCTCATTAATAAATTGAAGACAATAATATTTGTAGCATCTACTTAAACAGCTATTGTGGGTCATCACGTGATACTTCCTATATAAAAGTACTTTGTCATCTTTAAAGCACTATACAAATCTTAACCATGATTATTAAAGCCTAGCTTTGGTGCATCTTATCCATGAATCTCCCTCTTCTTGCTTCTTCAACTAACAATCATAGCGCAGATAAAAGAGAAGTGGGTTACAGTCAGAAGATCTGAGTTTGAACTCTCTCTGTTACTCTTTGTAATTCTATGTAATTGAGTTAATCAATTCACTTCTCTGCACTGTTTCCTCTTCTATAACTTATCTCAGAAGAACTCCCTTTACATCTGAAATCCTACAATGGCTCTATCTTCCAATTTTCTTAGAATACTTTGTCTTGATCCTCATTTTATCCTAAACATATCTTTTTATTGTTTTCATATTTTAAAATCTTATTTATATATTTCTTATTTTTAGATTAAGTTCCTGTAAGACAATGAACTTTTTTCTCTTTCTTTTTCTTTTCTTTTCTCTTTCCTCCCTCCCTCTCTCCTTTCCTTCCTTTCTTCCTTCCTTGATATTGAATTATGTTACCTACTATGAGCCAAGCACTGTGCTAAGGTCTGGAGCTACAAAGAAAGCCAAAAGATAGTTCCTGCACTGAAGGAATTCAGAGCCTAATGGAGGAAATGACATAAAAACAACTATGTACTAACAAACTACACTAGGATAAATTGGAGTTAATCAACAGAAGAAAAGTGCTAGCATTAAGGGAGATTAGGAAAGGTTTCTCACAGAAGGTTGGATTTTAGTTGAGACTTGAAGGAAACTAGGGAAGCCAAAAGGTACAAATAAGGAGGGAGAGTAGTCTAGGTATATGAGACAACCAGTGAAAATGCCTCTCTGATGATGGCCTGTCAGGTATGAAAAATGGCAAAAAAACTGTGACACTGGATTGAAAAGTAAGTGCTTGCGGTAGAAGTGGGGAGGAAGGAAGGCAAATGAAAGCTGAAAAAGTAGGACAGGGTCAAGTCATGAAGGATTTTGAAGGCCAAACAGAGGAATTTATATTTGATCCTAGAGCTGATAGGAAGCACCAGAGTTTATTGAATGGGGAGTGAAGGAAGGTGACATGGTCAAATCTGTGCTTAAGGAAGATAACTTTGACAGCTGAATGCGGTGTGAACTTAAATTAAATTGGTTGATGGTTGGTATCCTGTGCATAACTGGATTTCTGCAGTGATCAGTAAGACACTGCCACAACCAAACACTGTTTAAATCACTTTTAGTCTAAGGGATGATTCTAGTTCTAGTCTGCCTTTTCCTTAGATGATAAGGGGAAGAAGGGGAAATATAAAATGATTTTCCAATGATTTTATGTCTTCAAATTTAGGCCAGGACTTTCAGAGCCCTGGCCCTTTATTATTCTATATCACATTAAAGATATTTTTCTCAGATGAACTATCATACTAATAAATGTCAGTCAATACAATTTGCAAAAATGAACTTGATTTTTTTAATCCTCAAATTGTTCAGGCAAATAATTGTTAGAGCAAATAAGAATTTAAAAATTTTCTAAAACATGTATATATATATACATATATGTATATATGTATTTGTATGTAGTACAACAACAGATAATTTACAACCTGAACATCTCAACACTTAATAAACTTAGGAAATTTTCTACGTCTCTGGTCCTATATAAGTGAAGTCTGGCTAAATTTCAGAGTATCCAACACTGCTTTCAGCTAAGAAGGAAAATGAAGAAATATGCCTTGTTTTGTTTTCAAGACCTATCAGGGGCTTGAGGGATTCAGATTTTGCAGATGTAACCTAGGGGTAAAAGTGGGGCATGGCAAGACTAAATACATAACTGCTACTTTATGTTAACATTGAATGGAATTTCCATTGGTGAATTTGAGGGAAATTTAAAACTGATCACCTTTTCCTTAAAAATTTCAGATTCTGATCCTAGCTCAGTAGTTTTTCTTCATGTGCTAAACAATTTTAGATTTACAAATATTTCTGCTGAATTTAACATATGCTGCTTTAATCTCAGTTTTCCCGGTAGCAGGTTGTTTTATATACCTATCACTGTATATAGGTATCAAGGAAAGGATTTGGTTCACAAATTTATGTTAATTACAGTAAACATTAAACATATATTGATATTTTCTTCTTGTTTTGCAAAATTTATTTACAGTTATCGGTTCTTATCAATATAGATCTGACAGTTGGTTATTTTTCTTACTTGACAGTTAATTTACATATACATTTCTTTCTTCTCCATATAAAAATCATCTTTTTTGTGACTGCATGTGACTAGGCAATTCACATAAAAGAAAAGTTTTATTTTCTGATCTAATGTGGAACACTAGCTCAGTAATAATTCAGTTCTCAGGCTGCCATTGGGATCCATTATGGGTCCATTATGCCTGAAAATGCCTCATAGAACAGTAATAGTCCATTGGAGCAGTAAGTTACTAAATAAGGCCCTAATGGCCTAGAAGAGTTAAAAGCAGCTTCTTGGGATAGATTACTGTTAACCAGTTTAGGCCCTTGCACAATATATATTTTTTTCATCTAGTAGAGACAGAAATTGTTCTTGAGAAAAATGGGACCTTCTTTTATATTACTTAAAAGTCCATAGAAGAACAGTAATTGCCTTTGCCAGTGAGACAAATAACTTGTTGCTTTTAATTAATATAGTAAGAGAGGCATTGTGGCAATGGAAGAAGAGTTAGTCTTAGAGCCACCTGGATCCAGTCTTGTCTCTGACACACATTGGTTGTATCACTCAAGGCAAAGCACTTAACCTCTCACTGCTCTAGATAGATTCTCTAATACTTTAAGGTGATTGTCTGCATTGCTATGGAATTTGTTGGAAACTCCCTATGCCAACTAAATTATAGGTCCAGTACCAATTTCCATACCCCAAAATTCTGTGTATCAATATAGCAGATGACTTTATCATGCCAATATACAATTGCAAGCAAAGAAAAAGTGTGAGAGACTCAGAGTCTGTGCTAGAATAATACTATCACTTGTTGATCCAACTTTGGTTCTAGGGGATGAAGTTTCCTCAGAAAACAACATGGCCTTCCCATCTGTGGGCCGTATACTGCTTACATAAACACTGGCTGAATTTTACAGAGTTAAGAATTAATGTGCAAACAACTATCATTCTTTTGGGTTAAAACCTTGATGAAAGTTTCAAGAAGGGAATTAAACATGTAAAACATGAAAAACAAAAGTGATGTAGGACACAGTTTTGATATTATGCAAACAAAAACTGCAATCATCTCAGACTAGTTCATGAGAAGAGAGAACACTACCTCAAAAACCAAAACGAAACAAAAATCCTGCATCAAATGAGATCAAAGTGTTACTTCAGTTCCTTTTGATAAGAGAATGAAAATTAGAAAATTAAAAATTCATCTCAAACATAAAGCAAATACCAAAATGTGGAAAACAAATCTGCCAAAAGAGTTTATATGAAACAAATTTGTTTTCTATTTTAAAATTTTCTGGTCAACATACACAGCATTTCCTTCTCTCTACTTCCTTTCCCAGCATTGATTCTACTGTTTGTTACTTGGATTGTGCTTAAAAGTATTTCTTAGAAGCTTGGGAAGGAAGAAGAAATTCCACTGGTCAGTGGATGAGTTTAGTACTTGACAACTAGCATCAAAATTTGCAAGTAATGGGAAAAAAGTAATCCTGATCATTTCTAATTAAAAGGTTTTACTATAATGTTTCTGGCTAACCTAGTCAACTTTAGTTCAGTTTTCTGTACAAATGCACCATTATTCTTGCCAACTTGCCTATAATTTCCTTAGGAGAGAACATAATTTTTCTTTTTTGCCACACATCCTTATACCAGGCATTAAAAGTCCTTAATACTAGCTAATTGACTAGCTGTCAATCAGAATAAACTTTTATATTTCACAAAATTTACTTCTCAGTGACAAAAAAGAAACACAAACATTTAATGAACTCCAAATTGCAATAGTGGCACATGTACACTATAGCCAGCAGTGCAATCATATCACGAAATCAGTGAAAGAGCAGTTGGAAGTTGAGACCCCTGCCATGATTCAGCAGTTACCCACCAGTGCTGGTTAGCTCAAGGCCTCACCTTTATCTGCCTCAGGGCTCTTCCTCTGTGTGTTCAGAGCAGCATTCAATATGATGATGTTGGGGAGATGAAAGTGAGATAAGAAAAGTGGAAAAGAACATGGACTGGAAGACAGGTTTAGAAAAATAGAGAAGAAGCAACGCTGAATCAGAGAAAATGAGAGAAAAAGAGTGAAGAGAAATTGGAGGGGCAGAAATGTTAAGATTCAGAGGGCCTGGGAGAGCAAATACACAGAACTTAACTTACCTCTACATTGTAAATCTCTCTTTTAATTTGCTTTGTGTTCTATTTTGTTGGAGGGTATAAAACTTCATAGTCATTCAGCAACCGAATTATTCATGTGCATAATTATTAATTGTGCATATTAGATGGCAAATTTTCATAAAAAAATTTTAAAACATAAACATCTATGGTAATATATGAATAAAAAACATGCATTGATATGACTTCATATGGAATATGGAATTTACATGGTATCAGAAGGATTCTATTATTCAACTGAGTTAAGCAATTCATGTTGAAAGAAGATTTGCAGATATACTCACCCAACAGACAGGAATGGCTCCTTTGATTCAAGTCTATCAAGTAAATAAGACATATTTCAAAATATATACACTGAAAATAAAAAATATGCTAAGCATTTACAAGATGCCTTTTCATGGAAACAGTAAAATTATTGCATCTGCAGGCACATAAATGCATAATTCAGTAATTTCGAATAATCAGAAAATATAAAATTACTTCACCCCTTGTAAATTAGAATGATTTCTCTCTGGATTAATATAAAGCCTATCTGAAATGAAATAATGTTCTCATTTAAAAGAGAATTTTATCAGCATAATAATAGTAATAAACAAGTACATGGAGAGAATGATTTCTGTTTTTACCATGTGGTATTCATGAGAAATTTCTTTGTAGGAGGGTCCAGATACTATCTCTTTATGATTTCATGATGAGAATAAGTTTATATTTCATTGGACCAGATTTCATTTCAATAACCAATTTCCTTGCTATCTAATGTATGTATTTTTTGTTGTTTGTTGTTTAATAATTTTCTGTTATATCTGATTCTTTTTGACACCTTTTGAATTTTTTTTTTTTTTTGGCAGAGATACTGGAGTGATCTGACATTTCCTTCTCTAGTTCATTTTCCAGATAAGAAAACTGGGACAAACAGGGTTAAGTGACTTGACCAGGGTCACATCACTAGTAAGTATTTCATGTCATGTTTGAATTTAGGAAGATGTCTTCCTGTCTTCGGGCTGGCATTCTATCCACTGAACCACCTAGTTCTTCACGGTACCACTTCGCTACACAATTCCTTCATGCTTTGAGGAGGCCACTTAATGCATTTTTACACATGTTCTCGGGTTTAATTTCTTCCAAAAATAATTTGCATCATCAGTGCTCAGATCAATTCCAAAGGACAATTCTTTGCTATTACTATTTGTCCTGAAATAAACAAGTTCCAAAATTTATCTTTTAGAAAATACAATTTTTAAAAACCCTATTCTTTCACAATGTCCATTTTCATTCAGAATGCAAGTTTGTTTGTCATTAGAAAGAAATCACATATTAATGAACTGTATTTCTATTTTGCTTTTTGTTGTAAATTATAACTCTTTAATTAACGTTTGCCTTAAGAATAATTACTAGAAAATGAAATTCACAAGGTATATTTAATTCCATAGAATAAGACTCAAGAAACTCACTTTTTTGTATGCAAAAAGTTCTTATCTTGTACATAAAATTAGGTTTTGGCAATATAAGCCTAAACATAAATATAATTTATTGAATTTTTCACTAACAACTTTGTGTTAGATGTTTATTATACACATTCCAGAATCCACTACTTTCTATTTTATTTATTTTTAAAATCATTAAATAAAAGATTAACAAAACCACTATAGGTATAGTATTACACATAGTGCTTTACATGTCCCATTTTAGGGATATAAATTACAGATTAGAAAGAGGGGACATTATTGATACCTAGATTCCATAAGAACCAAGGTGAATTATCTTTCGTAATGCCCTTATGGTACTAGCTGTACCATATGATATTGGACAAGTCACCTTTTCTTAGGGCTCAGTTTCCTTATTTTTAATATTAAGTAAATAATTATACTAGATAATCTCTGTGATATTTTCCAGATTGAGAAAATATGTTTCATAAATTAAGTCAATAATTTCTAGCAGTAAACCAACTATCTACTTGACAGGTAAAGACTTCTGTCCTATAAAAATGGTACTTTTTGATTTTATTTTCTTTTTATAAATATTTTAAAATGGGACAAAGTTTAATCCAAATAAATACTGTTAAAGATACTTCATGAGCTTTTTATAAGTATTCTTAAAATGATTTTTGTCAAATACATGTGGTACTTTTAGTGATTTTCTTGGAAATTTTAACTATCAAAAAGCTTTAACACACATTTCTTGCACTCTAGAAATTTACTAAGGCACCAATATGCAAAATAACATTAATCAAAGGGAACCTTATACAATTTCTTAGTCCCTTCCCTATAATGTTACTGTCAAACTCTATCCCAAATATGTAATGTATTTAAATTGTTTGCTGGCTTATGAAACTTGATAGTAGCATAGAAAATATGTAAATTTTCTCCAAATTTAAGACCTTAAAGTCATTCTTTATTATTGCTTCTCTTTTATTCACAATTCACACATACCTTACAAACCAATCACAGAGCTGCTACCTAAGTTCAGAGTCTTATCATTTTCTTGCCTGTGTTATTACAATGGTCTCCTGATTGGTCTCCCTGTCAGAAGTCTCTCCCCACTCCAATCCATGCTCCATACAGTTGTCAAAGTGATTTTCCTTCAATGCAGGTCTGACCATATTACTATCCTATTCAAATGTCAGACTCTCTTTTGCCTCTAGGATAAAATGTAGACTCTTCTGGCAAGTCCTTTGCATTTTGGACCCTTCCTATCTTCCTAGGCTGGTTATTCATTATTTCCCTTCTTATATTCATTATCCAGACAAATTCTCTCTTCCTCACACATGGCACTACATTTCCTGTCTCTGTGTTTTGAAAAGACCATTCCCCAAACTTGAAACACATTTACTCCTCACTTGTACTTAAGAGAGTCCCTCTTTTCTTTAGAGATGCAACTCAAATGCCATCTTTTACATGAAGTCTTTCCTGATCACTTCAACTGCTAGTGCCCTCTTGCCTTCACTGCCATATGCATATACTGTTATTTTTTCATCTTTGTATCCTATCACCTGGCATATTTGTTCTCTACTTGTTTCAGCCTTGTCCAATTCTTTGTGGTCCCATTTGAGATATTCTTGGCAAAGATACTGGAGCGGTTTATATTTCCTTTTCCATCTCATTTTACAGATGATGAAATTGAGGCAAACAAGTTTAAGTGACTTACCCAGGGTTACACAGCTGCTGAGTGTCTGGGACCAGATTTGAACTCAGGCCTATCCACTGAACCTAGCTGCATGACATATGGCATATGTGTGTGTGTCTGTGTGTGTGTGTGTGTGTGTGAGAGAGAGAGAGAGAGAGAGAGAGAGAGAGAGAGAGACAGAGATAGAGAGTGAGAGCGAGATCGAGAGAGAGAGAGAGAGAGAGAGAGAGAGAGAAACAGACAGAGAGACAGAGAGTGGGTTTTGCTTCCTTAAGTAGTTTGCAAATCCTTTTAGAGCAAATCTTTAATTTCTTCCACACATCTCACAAAACCTAGCACAAGGCTATAGTAGTAGGTAATAAAATACTAGTCTTTTTTACTTTCTGAAGGTTTCAGAGAGGCAAGTGGATGTGAAGGCAATTTGACTTTTACATTACTCACACTTCTGACTTTCAAGTTGGATTCAATGACTGATCATTGGATAGACATGTATTTGACCTATTCTTAGGGATGTGTTTCTTAACAGATTATATATTCCATAACACTTTGTGGTAAAGACCATAGGAATCCTGGTGGTGGTGTGTGGGAGAGAGAGGTCTGTATGTGTGTTTGTGGCGTGGGGAAATGATTCAGGGATATCATTGAGAGTGCATATTTTTCAAGGTTG
Source organism: Potorous gilbertii (assembly GCA_028658325.1). Lineage (NCBI taxonomy): Eukaryota > Metazoa > Chordata > Mammalia > Diprotodontia > Potoroidae > Potorous > Potorous gilbertii. The sequence goes on from CM053773.1 coordinate 3,631,321, forward strand.
AATTAGATATTCAAAGAAAGATGGGAAAAATATCCACATATTTATCCTGATTTCCCACCCTGGGCCTAGGAAAAGACAGTGAGTGGTGCCTCTCACAGAAGCAGTGCTGAAGAAATTGTGCTGGACCCTGGTATGAGAATATTGTACAGTGATAACCTGTAGAATAGCAAGAAAGTTCCTGTCCAATTGAACTAATGATCAAAAAATGTGGACAATCAGTACATGCAACTGTGGTATTTTCTATAATCCTTCAGTCCACGAGGAGAACTTTCTACCAGTGCTGACTCCCCTAAGTTAACACACTTCATCCTTCTCTATACCAGGAAGAAGTTGGGGGAGGGGTTGATGAATACAGAGATTTTATGTTCATTTCATACCAATTGGATTTTGTTAAGAGTGAAATTCTGATCTGGGATTTGGGGGTACTGGAACTTCTATAATATACATGCAAGTTAATTAATTTTTATTATACCTAATCCAATCAAGCAATCTACTAAGGTTATGACCTTTGAACAGAGGTTTTGATTAATACAGATGGTGGGGAGAAATGACTGGAGAGAGTAGCTTGATAGGGGCATAATCCATTAATTGGAATGAGTCCCATTCCCTGAACAGGGAGTTGGAGTGATGGTGCTCATTAATAATCATTGCTTTCCATGGTCCTGACACCTGACTACACGTAGTATTACTAGCACTTTATTACAGAAAGATGAGGGATTGTCACTATCTCCCTCAGTCTCCTCATATATAATCTGGGGATGATAACAGTGCCTACCTCACTGTGTTGTGAGAATCAAATGAGTAAACATGTGTAAACCTTAAAAACCTTAAAAAACTATATAAATGCTATACTGTTACTATTATATACTAATGTGCTTAAACTGGGGAGAGGGGTGACAGGAGGTGAGGCAGCTGAAGAAGTAAGAAGCCAAGGTATTTAAAGGGATAAGAATTAAAGAAAAGAAGAAAACTGTGAGACAAGAAGAGAACTTCTTGTAGAGGGATAAAGTAACATCATGGACCAGGACAGGAGGGAGGGAAATTTAAAGAATAAGAGGTGTACCTTGAGTGATGGGGGCAAAGGCAGTATCTTCAAGTGGCAGTGGTAAACAAGACATAGGCTTTTTTTGCTTTTTAGAGGATGGGAAAGAAGGGATAACCAACCTTGAAGAGAGTTATAAGAGATATGATGTTTTCAGGAAATAGAGAAGCTTCAGATAGTGACAAAAGATGGAAGAAATATAATGGGGAAGGAAGTTTGTTAATAACAGAATACGGCACAGTAGAAAGGCAGGGTAGAAGAGTAAGACTTAGAAGAACTAGGGATAAATTTATTATTGGTGTTTGGTTTGGGGATGGAAGCCAGCATGCCCTATCTTGACCATGGTTATCTTCACTGATCCTGGGCTGATCATGTACATTCTATATGACAAGATAATGAGGCAGGAGAATGCACGTAATGTGTAGTAAGTAACACGGCAAGCCCTGGCAGGAGATCCAATGGTCATGAGACAGTGGAGATGCTAGCAGCCCTGGGGTCACATAATATTCCCTGACATAACTTTGGCTTTGAACTCTGAATCTCAGCATTACAAATTCTGAGATACTCAGCAGGATCATTCAATGAGTGGAGAATTTATTGCCTTTACAACCACAAGCCAAAGCAAGTTGCCTACAATCTTCCTTCATTGTCTGCTCTAGTACAGTCTTAGTCAGAAAAATCCACAAGGGCAACATTAAAAATCTCACAGCACTTAGTACAGTGATAATTGGTCAAGTCTTAAAAAGACTCTCATGTCAGGATGAGTCCTTGCCACATTCATGGTTAATATCTGGCACATGTAAGAATCTCTCCATGTTGATGATGAAAGATGGGAAATTTTCCCAGCTTTGTTCTGGATGGCTATGTGGGCATATAGACAAGTCAATCATGCTATTATTGCTAATTGACAAGAAGCAAGCTCTATTCAAGACCAAGGAACAAAGGCAATCATGATTTCAACATCCTACACAGGAATTCACTGACCACCCTTTGGTGAGTATAAGTAGTAATAAATCTTCCAATTTGAGTATTTCTTCTCTCCTGAGACTATAACCTGTGGTTATGCTACACAGACCTCCACATCCACTACCAGAATAACCTTCCTCCAATACTTCTTTTTTAAAAAATCATAAGGCTTCCTTGCTCAAAAATCTTCAGTGGTTTTCCATTTCCTTCAGGATAAAATCTGAACGTCTTAGCTTGTCATTCATAGTGCTCTAAAATTTACACTCAAATTATCTTTCCAAAGTTAACACCTACAACTTTCATGATTAAATTTTCACTGAAGTCCCCTGATGTTAGTCTCTTCATTATTTTCTAAGACCACTATGATTCCTCCAGTTTTATTGACTCTGAAATTTCAGCTATCTAACTTATTGCTATACTTTAAGAGCTGACCCACTTAAACTTTACTCCAACTCAGTTGATCTCTGCTTTCTAAGAACTTAAAGTACTTGTTATTTATATCACTTAAAAAAAAACCTTGATAATATATTACATTAAATATCATTTTGTCATTGTCTTATATTGTTATTTAATTTTTCATGAACATATAAGACTTTGACTTCCATCAGGGCAGGGTTGTATCTCTTAAAAATCTTGTTTATCTTCTAGTACTTAGCATGGCCTCTGTACTGCAGAGACCAAGGAGAGAGAGTTACTGGCTTATACCTTATTGCTTGAAATGCCAAAAATGATACTGGGAGCAGTACTTGTTAACAGCTATTGATCCACAATCATGAATGATCTTACAGGAAAATCAAGAAAACTTGTACCTTATTCCGGGAAAAGGAATTGTTGGGTAGGTTAGTTTTAATATTAGTCATTATTTGAGTTATACTGGGGACTGGAACTCTGATTTCATTGCTTTAGGCAACTTGAGATGAGGAAGCCCCCCTCCACCAATGCAAATTAGTGCTTCCTCTACAACTTGTCATAGAGATGTGCCTAGAGCACTCAGAGTGCAGAGTCAAACCTTCTCTATATAAAGGCAGGAATCAAAACCAGGTGTTTCTGGAACAGACATCAGTCCTATTGATTTTGCCACACTGCTTCTCTTGAGTTGTTTCAATTAACTAAAAAGAAAGATTTCAATTAAATAAGCATTTGTCATGTTGATTATGCAAGGGAGCTTGCTTGGTACTTGGTTACAAAGATGAATGAGAGGCAGTTCCTATCCTTAGGGGGTTCTTAGTTAAGCAGGCAAGATTATATGCTAGATGAATGAAAATAATAGTCTGAATTCATTTGGATTCATGATTCTTATGGTGCAGTTTTCTCTGCCAGATCAAATTGAATCCTCTCTGTCTCTTCTCATCCTTTATGATTCTTTTCATGAATCCTCCATATGGGATGTGTCCAATTTGACAGTAGCTTTTTTTATCATTATTTTACTTTTTTTTTTTTTTTTTTACAAATATAGAACTTGAGCTTATGAACCATGGTCGTTGGTGGATGTTCACAGCAAGAGTGTCTAGAATCTGGGTAGCTTTTGTTTCTGGACCAAAGTGAGTGATTTGGGGGAGAGGGAAGATCAGAGTGAGAAAGGCACCAGAGGTACCCAAATATAAGGAATTATTTTGAGAATGAAAGAGCATATGGCTATCAGAGAATGTTGAAGAAAGATTTTGACAGACATGTATGAGGTAATCTAAAGTCCTTTAAACTTTAAGATTCTTATGTAGTCCTTAAGTCATACTTGAGCAGCCAGCATAATTAAAGTTACAGGCAAAGCTGTACCAAAGCATATGACTGGGCTTGAAGTAGAATTTGAGGGTGAAATTAAAGAAATACAAAGAAAAATGGGAAGGAGCACCAAAAGAAAATCGTGTTTGGTTATCATATAAAGAAGCAACTATATTTTATTATAAATACAATACAAATGCCTTTCTCCACCCTGAGAAGTTTGCCTCTAACATGAAAGAGTTGGCTATCCACCATCACAAATGGCATAATGTGGCCAAAGAAGATGTAAACATGGAAAATGACCATTGAATTTGGAAATAAAGGCTTTAGAGACTTTTTTGATAGAGTCATTTCAACAGAATTTTGGGAACAGCAACTCATTTCCAAAGAACTAAGCAATGGCTGAGGAATGAAAAATTAGAAGTCAATCACATAGACTAATCCTTCTTTCTAATTTAGCAGTGAAGGAGGAAAGAGAAGAAGAAGGTTGATAAGTTGAAAAATATTGTAGACCCAATTTTAAAGCCAACACAGTTCAGATCCAAAGCTGGGATGAAGTAAGGCACTCATAAATCACAGAACATCTAACAAAGGAAGATGTTTACTTTGCCCTAACACAGCAAGGAAATGCAACAAAGCTATACAGCAAAAATAGAGAGGGGCTTAGTTTCTCTGTAAGCCTTCCCTTCACCTTCTCAATCTGGAAACTGACTATTAAGGCAGATCAATTAGTGTAGTCTCAGGCACCCAATAAGTCTACCAGGCATCAATCCTCCATGGCTTAGACATTTTATTGGCCCTAGGCCAGGAAACTTCATCAGGGAAGCTGGGGCCAATAAAGTTTCAAGAAAGAAAGTTCTTCATCAGGTAGCTGCTAAGGAAGCTGAAGCCAAGGGAAGTTGTGGAGAGGTTGTGTGTAGGGAGAAAGCTGTGTTAGGGTAAGGGGAACTGCTTCAGCAAACTCCTGCCTAATACAAAAGGATATCAAGTGACTACTATTTTTTGTATAGGAGAGACTTAAACAAATTTTCAGGCTGAGAGGAAGCATTCACTGAGACAAGAAAGGGAAGAAAACATCAAATCAATATAATGCAGATCAGTATCTTTTGATATCTTTAACACATCTCCCAGTGCATGTCCTATCAGCATTTCAAATTCAATATATCCAAAATTGATGCCGTTAAATTGGAAGGGGTCACTACTTTGCTAAATATTACATTAAGTAATATTTTTGTTTAATATTGTGAGGGGGCGTCATGGTGCCCTCTCACCAAAAAAAAATCTGAGACACTTGTGCATTGAACTATGTCACTCTGGACAAGTCACTAAACTTCTAAAAGTTTCAGTTCCTCATCTCTAAGATTTCTAAATAATAATAGAGTGGACTACCTACCTTTGGGGTACCTGTCAAGAAAGTCCTTTGTAAAATTTGGAGTGATATAAATGTTAATAATTATTACTCACTACAGAGAGTTCAGGGAGTATAAGGCCTGAGGCAAAATTACTGAAGTTAGCAATTAGGAAGCCAACACTGAAAGTTGAGATAGCAGTGTCAACTGAGGGTTGGACGTTAAATCACAAGAGGGCAATAAAATCAGAAATTAGTTCAACTCTTCATGTTGTAGAAGAGAAAACGGAGGCGAAGGAGGTTAAACGACTTGCCCAAGGTGACAATCTTAGCATGTGGCAAGGGGCAGGGTGTGAACCCAAGTTCTTTGATCTCATAGTAAATGCTCTTTCCACTGGACCAAAAGGGCAATATAATCATGAAAGTATCTAGAAATTTGGTAATGAAAGATAAAAGTAGGAAAGACCAAAAGGGTGCTAGTTCAAGTCATGTCCAGGGAGAAATAAAGACCTGTTAGTAGGTTAAATGAACTCTAAGTATGTTTATAGATTGAGAGGGAGGATTCAGGGAGGAGAATGAAATTGATTGAAGCTATAGAAGGGAATGGGACTAAGGCTAACCTCTGTGGATGATAACTCGCTATTTTGAGTAGTAAATTTTTGGTAGTTTTAATCTTTAAAAAGGAATTTGTAGAGAGAAAAAATACTAAGAGAAAGCTCTCTGGTGAAATTGATTCATCGTCTTACCACTTAAAACTCGATAATCTGGAGCATAACTTGGGGAAAATTTCTCTACATTTAGATTTGTTGGATAGATACTTGCTTGAGAAAGGAACTGATTTTTCATCTTTATTGAATTTGTGATTGCTATGAAATAGAAATTTAATTTTATTGCATAGAGATGAAAGAATGCATAACATTAAAAGAAAAAAACAAATATAATCTTTTACCACAAGTTTTTGAAATAGAACAGTTTTGTCTCATAGGAATAAAATGGGATAACAAGTATCAAAGAACAAAATCTGATATGTAATAAACACACAAGATTGAGAATGATCATTTATGATTTAATGAAGACAAAAATGAAGACAAAGGAGGCAGAGAAGGAATAAACTGAATTTGGAGTTTTAGAAGTTTGTTCTAAGAACATCTCACCAATAGCTGCTGTTTGTACCCAGTACTTCTATCAGTGCATTATCGGCAAGCTGCTAATTGCTGATCACATCTGGCAAGGTAGTCAACATAAGATAAACAAAGTATAAAGGCACATCCTCAGGAGGCCCCTTCATTAGAGTTGTCCAAGCAGCAAATGGGCAGTTTGCCTTAGTGGTTATCAGTGGTAACAGATGTGGGAGAAAGTGACCACAAAGCACTCAGGTGAAAGAGCTTGGTGAAAGCTGTTCCTTGGATATGAGCATCAATGTCTATACCCATATACTAGAGGACAGGAAAGGATAAGATACAAAAACAATCAGAAAAATTCCTCCTGGCCTCAAAGTGCTTACATTTTACTGGGAAAGGGTTTACAACATGTAAACATAAATATATGCATACTTATTTTGGAAGGGACAAAACACTAATAAATAGGGAATCAGGAAAAGTGTAGGAGAAGGTACATGAAATGAGATCTAAAGGAAGCTCAAGATTCTAAATGGGGCCAAGGCAAGTTTTCTAAGAATGAAGAGGGAGACAGACTGCTGAATCCATGCAATAGAAGGTAGACCAGTTTGGCTAAAACAGAGTAATGTATAACAAGCCTGGAAAGGTAGGCTAATAGTCAGATTGTAAAGGGTTTTAAATGCTAAGATGAGAAATTGCTATAATTCCATTCCAAATTATCCTCTTTTTCATTTTAATTTTAGGTTCTTATGAGGGATTAAAAAAAAGCCTGAAAATTTTGTTTCTCCTTGCTGCTGTTCTAATGGCTTGGAGGCCTGGTTCCAAGAGATAAGGCAAAAACTTGTCTATCTGAGCCTGGTGTCCCAGAAGTAGAGCCCAAGTATTCATTGGGAGGGAGATGAGAATTATGCCTGGGGCAAGGCGGTATGATGTGAAGATGGCTGGGAAGATCACATTAGCTTTTGGGGCTCCCATATCACATTGTTGACTCATATTAAGCTGGAAATCCACTAAAATACCAAAGCTGTTTTCCACCATGCCTCTGTGAGGATGATTTTTTGAACCTAAATACTTATATTTGTCCCTATTAAACTTAAAAATACTAGATTAGCTCCATCAGTCTAGCCAATGAAGAACTAGTCTTAAATGCAGAGTCCAAGTAATAAAGTGAGCTAGAAAGTACAACACAAGAAGTTAAATAAAATATTACATTATAGGCATCACTAAGATGTAATTCATTGATAGAATATTACAGTGGAAGGTTATAGCAAGGACATATAATCCTATGAAAAATCCATAAATTTGAGGAAAGAAGTGTGGCACAGAGGTCATAGGTATTGGTAAAATGAAGAGACAGAAAGATATTATGATGGAAGTACCTTACAGACCACTAATCTAAGAGGGTTAATAGATTGTGGACCCCCCTCCCTTCCCTCTAGAGGAAATTGCCAAGGCATACCTCCACAAAGGTTGCTTCCTTTATGATGGCTACAAGGAAGTGATGCTACTGTTCTGTCAGCTCTTGAGATAACTTTCTCATGGTTGGCAGTTGGTGGTGGTTGGTGGTAGGGATGGCAGGCAATTTTCAGGAGAATTGCTATTGTCATTGATGGCTTAGGAGTGGCATCCATGCCTGTGGAATGATGTGAGTTCTGGGCAAGAATGGCTATTCTTAGAGGGCTCTTGGATACAGGGTTTCAAGCTATCTCCACTAAGAGCTGAGAGGAAGTAGTGGTCTCAGTCACCTGTTTTTCCTTCAGAGCATCTTGTCTCAACAGGACTAGTTTCTGGGTTTGGCTGGAGGGGCATCTTGAAGGCGATCCCTACACTCTGTCCTTGGAGCAGGGAGCATTTGCCTCTATCAGGATGTTTATAGTCTGAATATCTCTTTCAGCTCAGCCAGGATTACGGGCAGAGAGTTCAAGGACTTGATAACACTGTGTGTTGGATTCAGAAATGATTTAATGATGATTAACGGAGAGATTGGTGTTAACTGAGAGGGAGGTTTGCAGGGTACATAATCAGAACATACTACACTTGATTAAAAAATCAACTGCCCAGGGAGCACAGGGAGACCTTGCTAGAATGTAGTTACTGGAAAAATCCACTATGATAGGCTACCTTTCATGAAGGTGAGAAGCAGAAGCATTTTACATTAGGTTAAAGTTTTAAATTTTAGCATTTATTCCACAACTTAAGTTTGACATCCAAATATTTGCATATTCATGTAGTAATCTGATATACTCTTTTTGCAAATAGATCTCTATTCCAAAGTAAGTCTCCAGGTATTTGAAATGTAGTCCAAAAGGTATCATAAATCATTCATGCTCTAACTCCACCCTTCCTGCAGGATATTTAGTTAGGTTCTTGATGTTTTCATCATTTCAGAGACTTATATGCTTTTTTGCAGGTTCCCTTTCAAGCTAACTGATTAAGCATAAAGACAACTACTGACTGTGATCAAACACCAGCAGTTAAAAATGGACACAGACTGATTCCTGAATTTCTTGAGGGAAAATTTTCCTTTACAGGAGATTTTTCACATTAGGATATGGCTCTATTTTGTGAGCATTTTTTGAAGCACCACTTATTGTTAAAAAGAAACTCTCCTACATATAACTTGGACAGAAAATTCATAGGTCACAGTACTTGAATTCTATTACCTGAGTTGAAAATCAATCTTTCACAGAAGTCAGAGAACTGCTAAAATTACTTAATCTTTTACTCTAGTGGTAATACTACATTGCCTTTCTGGAAGAAGGGAAAACAAGCTACATTTGAGGCCAACACCAATTACAGCCCTCTGTTCCTATTCAAGAACTTCATGTTCCAAATCACACTTGCCTTCTTTTCCCCCAAACTGGGCCCTTTCTCATAAGCTCTCTTTTTCTTGGGGGAATCATCTTTATCCAAGTCATATAGGTGCATAACCTTGGAATTATCTTTGCCTTTTGCCTTTTTCTTTTTGATCCAGATCAGTTGCCAAGTTCTGTTGAATTTCTCTCCACAATATCGCATACCAATTATTTTCTCCCCAATCACATTGCCACCACCCTAGGTGAGGTACTTACCATCTCTCATTTGACTGTGGCTTTATAATTAGTTTCTCTATCTCTAGGTTTTTTCCTCTACAACCCATCCTTCATAAATTATCAAATTAATCTCCCTACTAAACAGTACTGATCAAGTAATTTTCCTGGTTAGAAAGAACAAAACAAAACAAAATCCCTCAGTGGCTCCTCACTGCCTTTGTTATAATTACAAGTTGTTTGGATTGGTTGTTTAAGGCCCACTGCAATATGTCTGCAAGCTACCTTTCAAAGGCTTACATGTCAGTAATTACCTATATATACTCTTCAATGCAACAAAACTACTTTGTCAGTCATGGCACAATCCTTATCTGCTACATAAAGTACAAATAATACACCTACTATACCTCACAGTGTTGTTGAGAGAAAAGCATTTTATAAAGTTCTCTCTCTCTCTCTTTCTGTCTTTGTCTCTCTGTCTGTCTGTCTCTCTCTGTCTTTGTCTCTCTGTCTGTATCTCTCCCTCCATCCCTGTTGGTGTAGTGATTTATAAATGAGAGGCAGCATGACTTAGAAGACAGACTTGGCTCCCAAGTAAGGAAACCTGAGTTCAAGTCCTTCCTCTGACACCTTAGATGTGAGATCCCAGCCAAGTTATTCCCTCTCAGTGGCCTAGGTAACTTTCTAAGAGTAAAAGTTGCAGAACCAATGCAGGTCTGTATTGGTAGAAGTTTCCTCATCAGTTCTTAATACCATTTAAGTCAGAGGAGTGGTCTACTAAAAGAAAAAGAAAACTATTCTTAATTTTCTTAAAGCCACAAAGTGACTGAAGAAATGTGACAGAGTCCAGAATAGAACTCATCTCCCTGGAAATACATTTTGGACATGTGGATTTATAAATGTTAGCATGTGGTTAATGCCCTTATGTGTGCTGAGACATGAATAATTTTTCAATTCCCAATTAGAGTAGTGTCAGGCATGTGCTGAAGCCAGTTCAAGAGGGCTAATTATTAAATTTCCAGTGTGAGCATTTATGATTCACAAATCAGTAAATGCTGTATGTATCTCAGAGTTTGATTTATTGCTTTGTTGATTATCTAGGTTTAAGAAAATGATGAAAAATGTTAATAATGCAAATCTAATTCAAAGTGTGTCCTAAGCATATATTTTAAAAAGAGAATTGGCTGTTGAGCATTTACTAGCACACGGTTGGTTGTTTTATTACACTGACATTTTTCCCACACTGAGTTGTTCTTCACAACAACCCTGTATACTAGGGAATGCAAATACAATTACAGCCATATTGCAAATAAGAGAACTGAAATTAACGGAGGATAGGTGGTAAAGGTGAGAAATGTCAAAGCTTGGGCTCAGAGCCAGGTCTTCTGAGCACCACTCCAGAGATCTTTCCATTACACCATGTCACATTTTTAATAGATACAGATGTGATGTCATGATAATGCTGGTTTGTCTCCCAGCTTCTAATGGACTAACTTATTTTCTAGGCTACTTGTTTTGGATATTTCTTGAGATATATTTCTCAAATCATTTCTTAACCAACAGAATAACTTCTTTTTAGGAATGTGTTTCAGGAACTTCCAGTGAATTTTGCCACCATCTACTTTGGGAGGTGCGAAACAAGCTGATGACCCATGGTTCCATTTCAGTGTCATCCATTTTCACAGCAAAAAAATGAGTCAGCAAGTCTTGAGCTAAGGACAATGGTAAAATGTCCTCGAATAACTTTACAAAAAGGAGAATTTAAGCACAAGGAAATTTAGGTGATAAGGGAGAAATGGCTGACCAGGGAAACTCTGGGACACTGGTGTCGCTCCTTAAGAGGCCACAAAAATTTTTCTCTGACAGTCTTAACAGACAGAAAACAGGATGGATAGGGATTTGACCAGAGAGGAAAAAGTGTGGTCTTTCTTACCACTACTATGATTGTATGATTAAGTTATACTGCACTTCACATTGGCAGGAAGTGCCCAAGACTCTGTCTCCTATTCCATTAACTTCAGAAAATTATTCTCTTACAATGACACTTTCAAACTCAATTATTCTCTTGCAGGAAATTCACTCATCTCGGTTCCAAGTCTGTGTAATAAAAGGAAGTAAATTCAAGATGAGCTAGCAAGTGGCTGGCTCAGCTGTCTCTTTCAATCTGTTTATCTTGTGGCTTGTTAATGGCTGTTAAATCCTATGCAGAAATTTTATCTGCCAAGATTGTAGAGTGGGAGAAGTATATAATCATTTACTGAGTTTTCCTCTAAGAATTTATCTTTCAGTGAATGCCCCTTCATTCAGTGGGTGATTCAAAGCGGCAGCTTACCTTTTTCTTCCCTTTAAAGACAAAAATATTAGATCTAAAATAATTGCAATTAAAAATCTCTATTGAATTGAGTCTTCCGAATGAGTTTAACCAAATGCAAGTCTGGTTCTTATGAAAGAACCCAAAGAATCATAGCTCTAGAGACAGAAGAGACTTCAGAGATCATCTAGCCTACCTTTCCCTGATCTCCATTTTACAGAGAAGTAAAGAGAGGCCTAAGGAGGCTAAATGAATTGCCCAGAGTCACAGAAATAGGACATAGCAGAAGTTGGATTTCAGCCCAGGTCCTCAATTCTGTAGTCAGTGGGTTTGTTCTGTACCACTTCAGACCAAATAGAATAATTATTCCTGGGGAAAATCCTAGAGAAAAGTGTGAGACAGGATTTTTTAAAAAAAATCTATCCAGCCTCTACATTCTTCACTCTCATCTCAACTCCACCCCCTCCAGTCTTCTACCTATCTGCTCTGGAAACTTCTTTCTCCTCTCCCTTAGATACCTAGGGCTCTCTTCATTCCTTTGTCAAAATCTGATTTCAAGAAAGTGTTTGAAGCTCCTTTGAATGAATGAATGAGTAGCTGATGATCACTTAAGTCATTATCTAGGCAAGGGGATTGTAGTTTGACTTGTCCAGAAAGCTTTAATGTAAAGGAATCTCTGTGGAAGTTTCCTGTATCAGCAACAGGTAAAGAGGTATTTTGCAAGGTATGGGCCTCCCCTAGTATCACTGGTGTCACACCTATATCTATTAAAAGCTAATTCACTTATTCTGTTTAAAGCTGAGAATGATAGGCAGTATGATGTGGTAAACAGAAGACTGATCTTACAGTCAAGAAGACTGAGTTCAAAGTTCTGCTCCTGAAAAATAGAAGTTGTGTGACCATGGGCAAGTCACTTAAACCATTCAGTTCCCCTGACATTTCTGTAAGAATGCCACAATATTTCAAGGTCAGTCAAATCACAGTGTGTTCTTCAACAGAGATGATGTAGCAGAATTTTGTCATTGTTATGGTGTTAATGGGGTGCTTGTGTGCCTGTGCTTGGACCCTAATTTTAAAATCACACTTCTCTCTAAAATCACATTTCTCCCTAGCCTATCCCTGGCAGTTTCTCCCCAGATCGAGAATAGCCTACCCTAGCAAAACTTTTATCTCTCTTCATGATACAGTAGCCAGGTGCACCTATAGAATTTATGAGTTTGAACCAGATGTGTACTGACTGAACTGGTTGCATACTGGGTCATAAAGATATTTACTACTTCCGGACCAATTATGTGTATCCTTGGCTAAGATGTATGTATACTCCATTTATCTTGTCTAACAAGATATTGATGAGAGTAGCCTGGTACTCCTCCATCAGCCCTGATGGTTAGTTGACCTAGTGATGTTTCAGGCCTAAAACCACACCTCTAGGCAGCCCTCAACTTGCGCTATTACCTGATGAACTCTGGCTAAAATATCTGTGCAGTAGATATTAAAAATACATGTTCCTTTAGGAACTAACCACTCCTTAATCCTACCCTGAGCCATCTAATTAGCATATTTGGCACATGTTTTACTATAGAATATCCTATGTAAACTTTAACTGTACCCCTCTAAAGTTGCAGGTTCTCTAAAGAACTCTTGGCTGCTGAAAAGCGTAATAAATCTTTACGACCTTGACCTTTGCAAATGGCCCACACAGCAAACTCCAGTCTTGGGATTCCTATATCTTTTCTGATCCTCGTAAATGTCACATAGCATAATAGACACCAATCAGTACTGGCTAATATTTCTTTGTTCTTTTTTTTTTTAAAAAAGCATATATTGATCTTAGGCACACATGATGACCAGTGGTGTCTACTGCATTCCAACATCCTTGACATTTTCCTGTACAAAGTATCTCATGCTTTCCACAACCAACTCAGTGCACATATTACAGTATTTCTCATGAAATATCTTCTTTTTTTCATTCCCCTAAACAATTATACAATGAGATTTGCTATAATTGGCCAGGGTGCTAGACTATGCAATAGTGACTGGGGGAAAAATGCCATGGATATCTGCTGTCTGGATATAATTCTGGAATGATGTCAATTTCTGGTAATAGATGTGACCATACATGTGCTTTGGCACTAGTTACCATTTGTCAATCTGCTAATCATTTCCCAGCAAGCCACAAACCATTATATAAATTCAAAAAAGGGAGAGCAGAATGAATGCTTGAATTTACCACAGACTACATTTTCACAATTCATTTCTTTCACCTCCTAGAATATCATCATGCTTTAGAAAGGCCAAAAAATTAGAAGATACAATTCTCTATTTCTCCCTACATTTCACTAGTTCTGGATAGATCGTTTTGGCAAGACTGGGACTTGAAAAATCTATAACAGTTATCAAGCAGTGAACCTCCAAATGCTATTTCACACACGATTATCTATAGATTGTAGGTCATCTACAATCTTTCCTCTTTGCAGCTCCAGCTATTATTTTGTGGTGTCACACACAATAAAGTGCATCCTCATAAACTAACTGTATGTCTAAGTCTATTCCAACATAAATTTTGCTGGGCTGATGTGTTCTCATTGCTAAAAACCCTAACTGAATCACCTACCTCCTGCCGTTACTTTCACCCTCATCTGGGTTGTATGCTCGGAATACTAAAGCTGTTCTCTAAGCTCATGCTTCTGTTGCTATTGGCAGGCCACATGGCCCTTGCAATGTAATATCAGCATCTCAGGCTGAATTACCGTTTTGTATACAATTAGGAATGGCTATTGTTATTCAGGATCCATTGTCTAGGTACAGGTTCACAAATCTGTAGTCAGAAGCATCACACTCCCCATGCATCCTTGATGACTTATTTTATAAAAGCATGTAAGGGCTCATAAATTTAGACTTTTCTATTTCTCAAGATGAGACACTTCAGAGAGTCTTCTGCTCTTCCCTCTACTTGAACCTTCTGCCCTATCCTGGACAGTTGATGTTTCTCCAAGCAAGTCAGGAGAGATGCCTTTTAAAACTATAGTCTGACTATGGTATCAAGGTTGATGCAAATGATTTTTAATATAATGTATTTGATAATCCAAGGAACTGGAGGTTGTAGCTCCTGAAGAGGGGTAGTGGTTTTGGAACCACCTAGTAAACAAAGTGTTTGGATGTGGGTTCTTTGGAATGATGGCGACTTTCATCATCAGGATCTTCATCATCATCATCATCACTTCCTCATTCTCATCTTAGAAGAAGTCAATATCTGGTGCTTCACAGACATAAGAAGTAAGAAATAAACTAGCTCATGGAGAACACATCTGTTCTTTCCTATCCTGCTCATCAAAACCAACAGATAATACTGGACAGCTTCTGCAGAGGCACAGATTCCTTCTGGTAGTGAAGTGGAAGATATATGAGCAGATACTGTGCCACAGGAGCAGACGCTTTAATGAAAGTTAAAGAGTAAACTGTATAGCATCACACTTTTTTTGCAACATAAAGGATTTAGAAAAAAAAATCTTTTTTTCTAGAGGCAATGGAGAGAGAGGATGAACTAAGAAGATTCAGATCATGTTGGTAACTTCTGCAGATGTTGCCTAGCTTTTTCAAAGCCACTCCTTAGGATAGACCTATGTCCAGACTGTCAAGGAAGTTCAGCCATACAGTAGTAGTTATGTGAGCTGTTTAACAAGGGAAGTATGTCTGCCATAGTGGTGGAAGAAAATGACCCTGAGGATCCCAAATCCAATGGATTCCACTTGCTTCTTTCATCTCTTTCAGCATTGTATGTATGATTTTTCAACCTCAGAAATGTATCACCTTGGTATAGAGGGAAAAAGCATTGGCTCTGGACAAAGAGAACCTGGTTTTAAATCCTGCCTCTCATCCCTATGTGACTTTGGGTAAGTCACTTAACCTTTATCTCTGGTCCAAAATTTCCTCACCTGTAAAATAGAGACAATTATACCAGCACTACCTAATCCACAGGACTATTATGAGGATCAAGTGAGGAAATAATCATAAAAATGCAGCTACTATTAGAATCCATTCTCCAGGATTGGATATGTGAGGTAAGGGAGATTGAGGAGTCTAGGATACTGCCAAGTTATTAACAAAAAGTACTAAAAACATGGTGGTGAGTTCAGTTTTAGACATGGCAAGTTTAAGATGTCTCTGTGACATAGAGTTTGCAATGTGTAATAGGTAACTGATGACTTGGGACTGAAACTCAGGGAAGATACTTCATACACATACATACATACATACATACATATGTATATAGTAATACATAATACATGCATATGTGATCTGCATAGAAAAATAATTTAAGCCTATAATTGATAATATTACAAGTAACGAAATAATGGAGGGGGAATAGAAGAAAACCCTGGATAGAACCTAGTAGAATAACCACGAATAGGTGTCATGGTATGAATGAAAAGACAGCAAAGAAAACTGAGAAAGAACAGTCAGAAGGCAAACCAGGAACAATTACTGTCACAAAAGTGCAGACGGGAGAGAGTATCCAGGAGAGGATGGTCAATATCAGTGGTGCTCTGGGGAATTTTTTTTTTTTAACAATTGGCTCTCTTACAAAAAAATTAGGATGGCACACTTTTGAAAACACTAACATTTTCTCCACCATTTCCTTAAGTCTAAACAATCAACAAGACAACAGAACAAGCCCTGATTTGTAAATTTTGCCAATTTCTGAGGTGTAAATGCTCACACTGACAATTTAACAATCAGCTCTCATAAGCCAGAAGAGCTGGCTCTGGCACCCTACCCCTGGAACAGTTGTCAAACTCATCAGATGACTAGAGAAGGATTAGATTTGAAGGAAAAAACATAGTGTTTGGCAATTTAAAGAGATGACAACTTAAAAAGATAACTTTGGAGAGGATAGTTTCAGTTGAATGATGAACTCAGAAGCTAGAATGCAAAAGACTAAAAGGAGGACTGCCTTTCAGAACTGTACAGTGCTTTCAATAATCCCAAAATGTTTTTCTATACCACATCTCTCTGCCCTCCCCCCACCACATCTATTTTTGTCAAGTCCACAAGCACTTTATAAATCACGGAGTTCCACTATCTTCAAACATTCAAAAATTTAAGAACCCCTGAACAACAATGAAGAATGGTGATAAAAATATTAAAAACTCTAATTCCTATTGAGTAGTAAGCTTTACTTCAGAGAAGCAAGAGGTAGCTTCAATAATTCCAAACATTATTTTAGACTTAAGAAGCCTCCTTGTTATAACTGAATATACTTGACCTCATGGATAAACAAGGTATAAATGATTCAATGCAGTTAAGACAACTGCCTACTGCCTTTTCTTTGATATTCTTTTGCTTTGATGATATTCTGAAGCAATTTCCCCCTAAAAGCTGCTAATTGTTTTAACCGATACTCTTTATTCTCTCTTTGATATAAAAAGAGTGAAACAAAACAAAACCAAACCTCTGGATGAATCGTATTCTAGGGAGTGAAGTCTGAAGTCTCAGTTTTAGCTTTGGGTCTCTCCTGTGATATTGCAGTACAGCCTTATT
This sequence comes from Potorous gilbertii, assembly GCA_028658325.1. Lineage (NCBI taxonomy): Eukaryota > Metazoa > Chordata > Mammalia > Diprotodontia > Potoroidae > Potorous > Potorous gilbertii. Next base: position 3,648,395 of record CM053773.1, read on the forward strand.
CTTGATCAGAGTCCTTGGTGCTATAGAATCTCTTAACAAGAGTTACAAGGCTGACTTGGTGCAAGCAAAAGATAAGAGGAATTATTAGGGAAATACATTATTAGAAAAGGAAGTGGGCTAGCCATATTTCTAGAGTCAGGGATAAGAGATGGATAATCAGAATAGTGTATTGGTAGCCACTAAATATTATGAAACTCCAGGAAGGCCTCCAAGCTTGTGGATTGATTCTACATAGAAGGTTTATAGGAAGACATAACAAAGCAAGGATGAAAAGGTACAGATAAATTGCAATATGCACTGGTAGATAGGATACCTATATCAATGAGCTCATAGATACTTTAAAATAAAAATATTACAAATATTTCTGGCAGATTATGTAAGTTCTACCCTCTCCCTAAACACAGAATTTTTTCTAGTTAGAATACCCAATTAGACTCAAACTTAACTAACCACGAGATAGTACAGGAGTATGAAGTCAGTAAAACCTGAGTTCCAATACTGCCTCAGATGATTATTAGTGTGCTTGACCCTGGATAGTCTCCTCAGCTGTAAAATGGGGGTAATAGTAGTGCCTGTCCCCCAGAGTGGTTGTGAGAATAAAATAAAATATTTGTAAAGAGTTTGGCACACAGTAAGTGCTCAGTAAATGTTTATTCCCCTAATATTCGTTTTACTTTTGTATTATGTTGACCCAGTAAGAAAATAAACTTTCAATAAACTTTTATATGATTTGGAAACTTCTATCAACTCATAATTTGCACAATATATTTTTAAATTTTAACTGAGTATAAAAACCCCACTTTTTAAGCAAGTTAATGGTATTTATTTAATCTGCTAGAAAACTAGCTTGTTCTGGTGCTATGAAACACATTGCTCTGAATGGTCTTTGACAAGGCTTGTAAATTCCATTATAGTAAAGGAGAATTATTGATTTTGAAACCATCATTGTAGCCTAGTTGTATCTGTTCACATCATTTTGAAAAATAGCTTTTTAATTAATAACCTAGAAAAAATACTCACTGTCTCAAGTCCTGGGGAAGAAAGGAAATAAGCATTTATTAATTACCTACAGCATGTGAGGCATTTTGCTAAGAACTTTATAAATGCTATCTCATTTGATCCTTACACAACCTTAAGAGGTAGGTGCTATTATTATGGTTGAGAAAAAAATGAGGCAGAGAGAGATAAGTGATTTGTCCATGATCACACAGCAAGGAAGCATCTAAAGCCATATTTGAACTCAAGTCTTCCTGACTCCAGGCTCAGTATTCTATCCACTACCTAGGGGTGATACAAAGATAAGTGAGATCTAATCCTTTGACCCAAAGGAGCTTACAATTCAGGATGATCGGATGTGTACATAAAGAACTATAACACAAGGGAAAACATGGTAAATAGATGAGATATTCAGATATGAATGGGAGTATTCTTTTTATTCTCTGTACTCATACGTATGTGCAAGTTTTTAGATTTCTACACCCACTGTCTCTTCATTTGAGATTTTTTTACAGTTATTACTCAAGTTGTCATTAATGGCTAGTATTTATATGCTACATTAAGGTTTGCAAAATGCTTTACAAAGATTATCAATTTTAAACCTCTTTGATAGGTAAGTGCAATTACTAGTCTGGTTTTACAGAAGAGAAAACTGAGCTTGAGAGACATGAAGTGCTTTGACCGGTGTCATACGGCCGGTAAGTGTATGAGGAAGAACTGAAGACAGGTTCTCTCGACCCCACATGCAGTGCTCTACCCATCTCTTTTCATTTAGCTGTTTCAATACCATTGCTTCAGTGACCTTTGTATACAAAGTATGGTATGTGTTATTCTAGGTAAGGTAAAAAGTGGCATGATGTCTACAACAACAGTACACCTAAGTCTATCATCAAGTTTTGTGTGGAAGGGGGAAAAGCATTTCTAATGTAAACTTGAAAAGGGAAAAAGGTGATGGACAAAATTTCTTTTATTATTTAGCAAACACCTTCAATTTTTGAGCTGAAGTAGAATTCAGAAACTTTCAAAAACAGAACAATAAAAATGCCCATTTCAAACAATTCTTGACATAATTTCTGGAGACAGATCTGACCATACATGTTTCTTTTTCATTTAATAAACTTCAGTGGCTCCCTATTGCCTTTAGAAGTAAATACATCTCTGGTTTGGCATTTGAAGTCTTTCAAAACCTGCCTTTCTGGTCTTATAAATTGCATCTCTTCACAGATCCCATGCAGGACTCGTAAGATTCATCTCCCTGTCCCTCAAGTAAGGCACTCCATATCTGCCTTGTAGAAGCCCCAGATTTCTTAAAAGCTCAGCTTAAGTACTGTCATCTACATGAGGGTTTACTTACTTCTCTAAGAGCTAAGAGAACAGCTTTTAGCTGCATTTCCATTACCATTCCTTCATTTTTGCATATATTTTTTACATGTACATATAATTTCCATGAATGAACTTAAGCTTTTGGAAGGTAGGAACAGATTTGAATTTGTCTTTGTATCTCCAGAGTCTAATACAATGCCTAGCATACACAAGCCCTTAAAAGGTACATTTTGTATCACAGAGGGCAATGGCTTAATTCACTGCCTTTCCTATTCTTTCCCCAAAGGTCTTAAAAAGAGTTTCTATACATGAAATAGGAGAGGCATCATACCCTCTGTAATTTGTATAAAGGATTTCCGCAAAGGGGAAAATGCCAGATTCCAACAGACACATTGTGGAAGAGATTCCTTTTTGGCTTTGGGGTAGACCAGATGATTTCTGAGGTCTAGCTCAGCGATTCTATTATTTCTGGGGGCACCTCAAAGCCACTTTTGACTGCACTGGCAGAGTGAGAAAGGAATGGGAAATGAACTCTCAGTGTGCACTACAGGAAGGAGCACTCATCCTTGAAAGACATATACTCTAGAAATAAAGGCTAGGAACAACCCAGAGCAACTCTCCAGGATGATGGATGGCACTCATACCAAATAGCTTAAACCTCCTCTCCCCACCCCCAACTCCCTACAAAGAGGAATCCTAAAATAAAGCTGGGGAGCACAGAGGAAAAAAAGACAAAAAGCCTTGTTTCTAAAGAAGCTGAAAAGAAATAAGAGGAAAACAAAACATTACCATCACTAATAGCGAGGACAACAAAGTTAAAAGAGCTTCTGAGATAGAAAGTAAAGTGTTTTTCAGATGATAAAATCCACAAAGCATTTTCATCAAAGGGAGGGAGCACTTAGAGGGAAAACAAAGAAGTGAGGCCAATCCAAGCAATGCTCTTCCCAAGGTTCTGCTGCTGAGGAACAGTAGTGAGTGTCTGAACTTCAACCTCAGTTAAATATTTTATTTTCAATGTGGAGCAGGTAATGGTGTTAGATGAGGCACACTCTTACATGTGAATCTGCTGTGAGTGAGGATTTTGGTTTGGAAAATAATTCTATATGCCTTCATCTATGAAAAGAAGCCACTGATTAGTGATGTTAGTCTACGGTTGAAAATCTTAAAAAAAGGAACTTCAGGACAGGCCCTAACTATTGGTTACATCTGAGTCTAATTCTCTTGTCTAACAACCAATTGAAACTCAGTGTCCAAAATGATCATATTATCTTTCTCCCCAAGTCTGTCTGCTTCTGAATGTCTGTATTTCCATTGAAGGCAACGCTGTACTTCCCATCACACAAGTTTGTAACCTTTCAATAGATATTGAATTACTTCTAACTCCATGATATCTTTTGTACCCACTCTTTTCTCTCTTCTCACATAGTTGCCTCCTTATCACCTCTTGTTTTAATTGTTCCCACCTCCAGATTCTTCTCTCTCTAGAATGAAAAACAGCTGACAAAGTGATTTTCTAAAGTACAGCTCTAATCATATCACTCCCTTGTCAACGAACTCCAGTGGTTCTCTATTGCTTCTAAGATCAAATATCTGCTCCTTCATTTAGCTTTAAAACCCTTCACCACCTGATCCCCTACCTTTCCAGCCTCACTATAAATTACTCCCTTTCCTTCACTCTACTGTCCAGACAAAGGGATATTCTTGATTTTCTTCACATATGATACTTCCTGTCTTGTCCCCATGCTTTTAACATTGGTTGTTTCCGTTGAATGCAACTATGAACTGACTTTACCTGATCCCAAAGGGGCAAACTGCCTGAAGGCAAATGAAACCAGTTAAAGGAAAACTCACTAAAAAAAGACAGAAGTCCCTATTCTGACTAGATATTACCACTCTCCAGCCTCACCTAGTCTTTTCTGTGGACTTTTGATGCAAAACAACTTGCATGGCAGCTTCTGTGGCTGTTTTTCATGGACTCTCCAAAGTGTATTTAATAACTCTGACCCTCCCTACCTATCTTGGATACTCCAGTACTTGGTGCTATCTGGTAGCCCTGGATTATAATTCCCTTGCCTCCCTTAAAGAGCCTTGTTTTTGCTACTCTTACGGTATTCTTTATTTCAGGCTGACGTTCCCTATAACTACACAATGAACTCTCACCTCACCTCTGCCTCTTACAGTCTGGTTCCTTTGAATTTCTGCCTTCTTTATGAAACCTCTTCTGGTCTTTCAGGTTTTCTCTTTCTTGTAAAAAATTTACCTTGTATTAATTTTATATATTTATTTTCCACATGTATATGTTGTTTAACCTGATAGAACGTAAGTGCTTTGAAGGCAAGTATTGCTTCCCATTTGGTTTTTTATCCATGGAGTCTAGAACAATGTTTGGCACGTAGTAAGTGCTTAATAAATACTGTATCACTCATTCATTCACTCATTTTCATCTTAACATTCTCTACATGCCCATTTCTACTTCAGGAATAAAAAGATCATAATTATATTTAAATTTCCTTTGTCCAGAAAATCATTAACATTACTACTTGTGGATATTATTGCTTTATCTAATCTTTTTGTTAATGTTGTCACCTTTTCTGCTTACTTAACAGTTTTGATATCATTAGCGTCTCTGGAAAAGGGAAATAAAAGAGAAAGCCTTTTAAAAAAACTGAATCACTTCTATCATGATCAGGGAAACACCAGATAGTCCATTATAAATTCAGAGAGAGAAGACAACCCTCCATCTGGTTTCTTGTTGTAACAATAAATAGGGGATACTAAGTTTGAATAATCAAAAATTGATAGTATTTTTGAAATATAAATTGAGACAACTTGTGGTCTTCTAAAGTAGTTCATATGATATTTGGTCATCACTTAAGTAGGCAATTTATGAGCACATGGTCAGGGCTCATCTGAGGTAAGGCAGGTATTGTTGTGATTATGCAGATTTATCTGGATAAATTTCTTTTAGTCATTCATTCAACCTGGAATCACAACCCTTTTTCCTACTTTTTTTCTATGTCTATTTAATATTAACTTGCTTTCTGATTTTTTTAATGGCTTATGATTACAGAGGACTTTTATAGATGTCATTTGAGCATTTCTCCAAATCTAGGGAGGAAGGGCAGGGTGAGTATTGGTGCCCTTCTTTGACAGAAGAAGAAACTGAGGTACAGAGATGTTAAATAACTTCCCCATTGTAATACACCTAGCATTATAGGGCTGGAACCGGAAAGCACACCTAGAAGTACTTTCCCCAAGAGAAAAATAAGCATACTTTATTTTGTTTAAGTAACACTAATGAAAATTATATTCAGAACCCCATAATTTTTGAATAATTATATACAATTAAAGATTAAGGTTAATATGCTTAGTTTATGCTCCTTCTATAATTTGTAAAGACTCACAGTCCCCAGAACAATTTCTGCTTTTGCTTCCTTCCTCATTCTCCCCAAACAAACCTTTTTGTTAATAGCATCTCATATTAATTATTCCTCATCCTTCAGACTTGACACCTGAGCATTCTAATTCCCATACCCAATCTATCATTGAGTTATGTTGTTTCTAAACATATAATATCTCTGTGTCCTGTAGATTTCTTTCCATTCCAAATGCTACCTACCATCTTAGTTTGGTATTTTCTTATCTCATGCCTGATTATGACAAACATTTTCAAACTAGCCTCCATGTTTCTCATATCTTGTCTAAACCCCTCTTTAATCTAAACCCCCTAAAACTGTTGCCAGGTTTATGTTCCCAAAACACAATTTTAATCTTGTGAAGTACCCATTGACTTTTGGCTCATGTCCAACCTCCTTAATCTGCTATTTAAGGCTTTCCATCCTTACAAGAACCTCCACCATGAGGTGACATGATGTATATTGGAGCCAGAGGGTGTGTTTGAATTCCACGTCTTCCACTAGTGTCATCTCAGGCAAATCAATTATCTTTCCTGTGCCTCAGTCTCCTCATTGATAAAATAAACTAGGTTAGGGTCTAGTCACTAGACCATAAAGGTCTCTTCCAGCTTCAAATTTTGTGCCTTTCCAAGTTCATTTACCACCACTTCTCAAAGGGAACTATTTATTTCAGCTGCATCAGTCCTCTCATTGTATACTGTATACTTAGTCATATTTTCCCACTTTTAATCAGATTAATCCTCCCGACATGGTACAATGGACAGATTAGTGCATTTGGATTCAGAGACCCCAAGTTATAGTCCCAGATCTGTTATTTACTTACTACTTATATGACTTTGGAAAAGTCAGTTAACCTTCTGGACCTCACTTGGGTTAAATAATCTCTCAGGTACCTATAAAGCTGCCTTAAATTTATGATCCTGTGATCCATCTGGGATGCCATCCCCCACATGTCAACTTTTTAAACACAACTCATTCTTTAAGATCTAGCTAAAGGCCCACTTCTTCCATGGAGACTTCTAGTTTATGTTCTACACAATTTGGCATTTCCTTTCTTACGATATTGTTCTCTTATTCTGTCTCTACAAAAAAATTAGCATCTTTTTCCCCTGTTCCATAGCACTTAGTGTTCAGGGCACAAAGCTGGGGGTGCAGGAGGAGGGAAATGGTAGAAATATATGACTTGATTTGATTTACATAGTGGGCTCTCGACATGCTCACTTGTAACGACAGTGGTGATATTGAGAATACGATTTAAAATCAGTTTTTGTGGAAACATAAAAAAAACCTCTGAGTCAAAGGAAAATCGAATATTTTAGGTAAAGATTTACTACAAATCTCACCTGATAGATTTATGAATTGGGAATGAATAGCATGTATCTCAAAAATGATTTTTTAAAAATGATTTAAAAGGCAAATGTGGCGTTCTGAGAAGAGGCGATGACATGTTTTGAAGTCAAAGGGTTTGAATTTGACACCTAGCAACAGTCTTGTGATAACAGACAAGTCACTTAATTTCTCTGCCATGTAGTTTCTTTATTAAATGGGGTTATAATATTAACTATAATATATATCTTATGAGATTTTTGTGAAGAAAATTATATATCTAAATATACATTTATAAATATAAAATTATATGTCTAAAGTGCTTTGTAAACCTTAAAAGGCATGTGTATGTGTTTGTGTGTATGTGCATTTGTGCTACTATTCATGTGCACATCAGAATCATTAGGACTGTATGTTCTGTAATCAGTGAACATGCATTATTTTTTATATCACCAAATCCTTTACCGCCCCTTCATATGCAAGAGCAGCTGAGCCCATAAGATATGTATCCAAAACAGCTCAGTAGAAGAGTGAAAATAGGTCATCCTTTAATATCCCAGAAAACTGCCCCCAGCAGAGCTATTTTAGTGGTCATTGTATCAGCACTTTTGTGAAAAACTCTGTGTTTCAAAGGTCTCTCAGTCAGGTCACTTCCATCTGCTCAGGACTGAAGCTGTGAGCAAAGCCTTTCTCTTTTCTCGACTCTCCTTTTTCTCTGTCATACTTCTCCAGCTCCCCAGCACTCTTGAACTGTTTTAGCTGGCAATGCAAAATCTAGCAAAGCAAATCCCAGTAAAGGATCATTTCAAATATTTCCTAAGAATACTTTGTCCTAGGCGTGCTCCTTTAAAAAATATTAAATGATGAAATCAATACGACACAAATTCTGCAGGAAATGAATCTTTTTAACCCTTTCATAAAATGTTCTCTCAATCTGCAAATGTTCATAGCACATCACTTTTTATCAAGGGATGTATACCTTGTAGGACTAAGGGGAAAATGAACTGTCTTTCTGCTTCTCTTGGGAATAATGATAACAATATTTGACATTTATGTTAGGTTTAAAGGTCTATAAGACTCTATACATAACTTCATGTGATCCTATGAGATAAGCAATACAGTTATTGTTTTCTCTATTTTACATATTCGAAAACTAAGGCCAGTTGAGAGCTCAGGGTTACATGCTGAATTTAGGGAGTAGCAGATTTTGAACTCAGGTCCCCTAACCACAAGTCCCGTGTTCTTAACAATATACTACACTTTTTTTTAGTGTTAGCAAGGAATCAATTATTTGGACTCTGTCTGTGGCTACTAATAAACACAGTTTTCTATTCCACTTTGTCAGGTGCATAGCAAAGTGTTTAAATGTGGGGTTAAAGTCCGGAAATTAGGGAGAGGGGTCTTCAAGACAGATTGACTACAAATAACTAAATAGAATAACTGGGAGTCAGTGTAGTGGTCACTTTTCTCCCACCCTAAGTCCTCTTTAGATCAAGGATTCTTAATTTGGGTCCTTTAGACAAAATTCAGGGGATCTAAGAATTTTTTTCAATTGATAACTATTTCAATATAATTAAGTTTCTGTGTAATCTCATGTATTTTTTTCATTTAAAATATTTATTTAAAAATATTTTTTTCCAAGGGGCCATTGACTTCATCAAGGATGAAAGGGGAAAACCAAAAAAGTTGCTAAGGATTTGCATCATATGGCAAATTCTAAATTGTCTGAGCCAGTTAAATTATTTTCAATTTTTGGATGAAATGAGTGAGAGGGTAATTTCCATTTCCCCTCTTCTTAAAGCTACTAAAGTCTTCTTTTTGTAGAATCCTGACCTTTTGTTCTTGGTTTTCAGCTGAAATGGAAGATGCATTTTGTTCAAAGGGAAGCAATAACACACAAGCTGTTCATCCTTGATTTTTCTTTCTTTCTGAAGAGGACCAAGGCATTACAGAGGGATGTCTTGATTTGTAAGTGAATTAGATTTAAGTGAGGGAGCTTCATAAAGTCATCAGCCTCCCCGCTTGTTCTACTCATCAAAGTCCAGTGGCAAGACAGAAGCCCAGATGACTGATTGATTGGTGATGGCTCAAGAAGCAGTGGATGGCTCTGGCGTCTTTGATGTCTGAGTGCTCCACTGCACCTGCTTCAGCTACCTTCATGGCTGTTGGAACAGATTGTTCTTATCGATCCATTTTGCTGGGTAAAGTATTTGCAAGCATGAGGTAGGCATCCCTTTAACTCACCAACAGGTTTGAATTCTATTGGTTACCCTCAACCTGATTTAGCCCATCCTGCTGTAACAATTTACTGGGATGGGGCTACCACACGTGCTGCAACCTCATGGAGTCACAGGTGAAAGTTAGGTGAGAAGTAGACACCAAAGGTGGATGAACAATTTTGAGAAAAGCTCAGAAAGCCCTCCCACTAGAGGTGCTAATTATCCCTGAACACCCTACACTCCCAACTAACACACATAAAAAAGGAATTTTTTAGCACCTGAACAAAAGAACCGAAAACACAAAATGGCCATAGGCAAACCTGACTTAAAGGGCAATGAAAATCAATACAGAGAATCACAGATGCTCTGAGTTAGAGGGAACTCTAGAGGTGAGAGATTCTAATTAGGAAATTTCCTCTATAATATTCCTGAAAAGCTGTCATCTAGTCTTCACTTGAAGGCCTCCAGTAATGATGATTGCTGTTCATTGTTTAATATAAGCAGTTTAATGTCCTTTCTTTTCCTTCTGGGAAGTCTAATGAGGGACTATTTCAGTTTGCCTATCAGGACTCCCATTTACCTTGTAGTCACCACAAAGTTTGGGGTCAATAAGTGACCCACCTGGTCAGTGAAACAGATAGGCAATCTATAATCCTTATCGTACTCACTGAGAGACCAAGAGACCTGATGAAGACATCTAGTAAGTGGGGATGCTAGGAGCATAATCTTCTGTGGCGTCTATGACCTGGGCCTTATGAGTTAGCTCTGGAGTGCTTGAAATTATTCCAGGGAACTCTACAAAGCTTTCAAAGATCAGGCGTTTCCTGTAGTGATAGCCACAATTTGCAGGGTTACTCCACTCTAAACATCGTTTGGCTGTGAAATCATTTCACAGCCAAAGCACTCGGAAAGAATGAACATAGTGGAATGAAGGGAGTAAAAGTCCTCTGCCTTCAGTTTTGTTTATATTATTTATGATCATTACGCAAAAGTAAGGTACTTTTTGTTGTTGTTTAATTATGGCAATTGACAGAACTCTCTCCTCTGATGCTTTAGTTGGATACATTCACAATAACAAAGGCAATTCTGCTATCTTAATATTCTGGTGTAATCTTTCAATAGCCCAAAGGATCTCCTACACTGGCACAGACTGCCATCTATTTTCCATACCGTCTCACCCTCTTTCGACACTTATTGATGCCTTTCCATAATTCCTCCATAGATGGGCCACACAATAATTTGTTTATTCAAGTTTATCATTTCTACTGTTCATCTAGTAGGACATATGGATTGGGAGCTCCTTGACAGAAGAGATTGCCTTCTCCTTTTCTTTGTATTTCCAGAATTTAGCACAGTGGCTCTTTTCATATCAGCTTTTTGCCACCAAGACCAGAGATCATGTCTTAAAAAATATAACCATTTAAGCTCTGAGTCTCCCTCTCTGGGGTTCCCCCAGTCTTGAGTGGTGAAGGCTTCCTGGCTCTGTCTATCTAAGCTAGCACCAAAATGCTTCACTTTTCTCCTTAGCCATCCACCCTCCTATGCCAGCATATCCTTCCCCCTTTATTTTTCCCATTCTGGTACCCTAATTAAATTAGAAACACTGTTTCCATTTACTCCCCTTTTGTTCCATTCACCAGCCCTGTGACTTTCCTTGCTGAAATACCCCTCCCTGTCTACCATTCTCTATATATGTCATCACTCTCTGCAATTTAAGCTACTTGAGAACAGGGGTTATCTATCCATTTGTATTTATAACCCAAGCCCTAACATTTGTGTTTGGTGACATTAGAAAATATTGGCATACAGTAATTGCTTAATAAGCATGTTTTTCCCCATTCATTTATCATTCCTTGATGACAATACATGATGTCAAGATCATCTCTTTTCCTAGTCATATATGTCTTTATGTCTCAGACCACTTATGTGAAATCCTCATTAGTAATTTGCTGTGATTTTCTCACATTCACCATATATCTTTCCACTGCCTTTTTACAATTGACTTCTGTTCTTCAGAGATCATGGTGCTAAAAATTTTCAGATATGTTGCATAAATGTGCTTACTAAATTGCTCATTTCTAGGTCAACTAATTTTTAAAACATTGACTCAGTCATCTGCTAAGGGGCACCATAGAGGCTTATAAGAATACATTTTTCATCATTAGGATTACGTCAAATATTACAAAAAATCAATCAACAAGCATTTATTAAGCACTTACTATGTGCCAGGCTCTGGGGATACGAATGTTATGAATTAAATAATTCATATTTACAATGACCTTATATTCTTATAAGGAAGATGAAAATACAAATATATTCTGAATAAATACAAAGTAGTTCAATATTATATAATGAGAAAGAAGCGAGGGAGGGAGAGAGAGGGAGAGAGCAAGAGAAAGAGGGAAAAAGGAAGAAACAGAGAGAGGAAAAGAGAGAGAGAAACAATAGTGAAATAGCAAGAGAGAGAAGAAAGAATAAGGCAGGAAAAACTTCACATAGAAGATGGTGCTTAAATTGTATTTAGAAAAAAAGAGAGGGATTCCATGAGTTGGAGATGGGGAGAGAGGGCAATCCAGGTATACAAAGGTATGAAGACTGAAGATGGGAGATGAAGTATGTATGAGAGAAAGAAGGCCAGTTAGGCTGGATTGCAGAATGCAAAAAAAGGAAATAATGTACAATAAGCCTAGAAAGATAGGTTGGGGCCAGATTGTGAAGAGCTTTGAAAGCTCAATGGACAAGTTAATATTTTAGTCTGGAAGTCATAGGAAGCTACAGGAGTTTACTGAGCAAAGAAATGATATGGTCAGATTTACACTGAAAAAAATACTTTTGAAGCATTATGGATAATGGACTAAAGTGAGAGAAAAATTAGGAGGATGCTACAGTAATCCAAGTAGGAGATTACTGAAATTGATTATTGTCTACTGTTTTCCAAAAGGGTGAGTTGGACAGGTTTTATAATTTTTGTTATTGTAAAATGTGCTTTTAGTAAAACATTTAATACCCTATAAGGTATGTTTTCTCCACTCCCATAGTCATCATTCTAATTTAGACCCTTACTCCTTCCTGTCAAGCCTATTCCAATAGTGTCATAATGGAAGTCCCATCTTGCAATTTGTCCCTCCTGGTCCATCTGACTCACTGTAATGGCAAGCAAAGTAGAATCTTTTGCTGTTTTTGTTTTAGACAGTCAAGTGCCTCTGCTTGAATCTTGCCTTTGATTAATCAAGAGTCAAGACTCTTTAACTAGAAACAGTATATATATTAGAGAGAATTTTAACTAATCAGACACATGCAAATGGGCTCTAAGCAATCAGATACAAAGACAGCCAGAGATGAGAGCAGAAGACGTGAAGAGAGCCAGTATTGAGAATAAGAGAGCTGAGAAGAGACCTCAGATAGAAGAGAGGAATACCTTTGATAGTGGAGAGGAAGACTTCTGAGAGCTGGGAGGAAAACCTGTCTGTTGGTCTGTGTTGATTTCTCAGACAGAAGCCCTGTCTGTTGATCTTTATGAGTGAATTGAGATGATGGTGCTGGTGGTGTGTGTTAGTATTGTTGCTGTCCTGCTTAGTTGTATTTTCCAAGAGACAGAAGCTGCAGAGCAGTCCCCATGAGCTGAGATATAGAGCAGAAGTGGAGAGTTGCCCACATGTGAATTCAGATGAGAGTAGGGAGTGGGCAGCCCACAGAGGAAGTGCCATGGGACTTAGAAGCCAACCTTGAGCTAAGATGAAAGAGGGTGTTACTTGGACACTTGATATTGACCTACTGTAACCTAGAGGGAGATGATGTGGTATTTTGAAAATGGACTTTACTTGGATATTTGTATTGATTAAGGATGTTGCTATTGTTATGAGATATATACTTATTGAATGATATATTTTACTTGAGGATGTTGCTATGAATGTCATGTTTTATTTTGTAATGTAGTTTGTTGCTGAATAAATTGTTTACTATACTATGTGATTAGACACTTGAAATCATTCACAGCAGCAGCCTTCAGGTGTCCTGCCTATGATTGGCATTACACTCAGAGTAGCCAAAATCTTCCTAAAGTATGCCTGACCACATCACTCACTTGCTGAAGAAATTCCAATTGCTCTCTACTGTGTTTCAAAACAGGGAATCTTAATCTTAACCAGGGGTTCATAAACTTTAAAGAATAATTATATTTCAACAAAATTGGTTTTCTTTGTAATCCTAAATATTTTATTTTATACTCTGAAAAATACTATTCTAAGAAGGGGTCTATGGGCATCATTATACTGTTTTGTTTATTATAAAAAAGTTTAGAACCCCTGTTCTAGGATAACCTCCAAACTCTTTAGCTTGTCACTTAAAGACTTTCCCAAGCTGGCTGTAGCCTGCCTTTCCAGGCTCATTACACATCCCTCCTCTTCACTCCATTCTAGCCAAACTAGTCTACCTGCCGTTCTCTGGTCTTGGCACTATAGATTTGCTTCAGTGGCATTGCATACTGTCTGCTTTACTGACTCTTTCCTCTTCTCTGCTTTATAGAATCCCCAGTTTCTTTTAAGGATCAGCTCATGTGCCAGTTCCTATGGAAAAATCTTTCTTCTTCCCCTTAGTTTTCAGTGGTATCTCTTTCTTCAAATTATCATTTGATATATGCTATAGCATACACACACAAACACGCACATACTATATATACATATACATATATACATGCTATATATATATAACCATGCATATATGGTAGTATACATATACACACATAAATATATGCCTCATATATATATATATATATATATATATATATACATATACACACATAAGGAATATGTCAACTATGTATACATTTATCTGCTCACATTTTGTATTCTTGCATTAGAACATTAAGGTCATTGGAATGTCTTGCTCATAGTGGGTACTTAAGTGCTTTTTTTGCATTGGATTTGGGAAAAGAAAAAGGAAGGTAGGGGGAGGCACAAGGGATTGATAGATGGCTATATCTGATGATGTGACATATCCCTTTATAACAAATGTATAGACAGCTATTCAAGGAATCTTGACCCAATTAGAGCAAAAATGAGAAATGTGGAAAATGAAGTGTTTATTCTCTCAAATGCCACTGCTTGTAAAGCAGCAGACTACTCTCTTCTGTATGTATTCTTGTGCCTCTTACTTGTCAACGCAGTCAAATATTATAACTTAATAGAGACAAATCTAGAAAGCAAAAATCATTGAAAGTAGTGTGCCCTTTCTGCATGCTGCCAGCAATAGGTTCCATTGTAACTAGGCTTGTACATGTTGTAGCAATTCCTATGCCCTGTCAAACTGATTAAAATGAATTTTGGCTTTTCTTTTTAAGCAGTACTCTATCATGACATTCCCTAAGAATTTTAAAATGCACTTTAAAATGTGTGAAGACATTTCTTCCTATTACTCAAGCTACATTCTCATAAAAAGATGAAATCAATGGAAGGTAGAGGAACCAGAGAAATGAAAACTAGCATTCCTTCTTAAAGTTACAGGTGGTATTTTGATGAGAAAAAAAAAAAGACAAAGATGTTGTCTGTTATCTTACAACACTTTAAAATTCACTTTCCCCCCCACAAATTTCCATTATATGCAGCCATGCATGAACATTTGGTAAATGAATCTCCTTTCAGAATCATTTGCATTTATCTCTTTTAAAAATGTTGCCTTTATATTTGATGAAAGTTTTCAAAAATAAAATTTGCCTTTTGTCAATCAGTGTAGCTCTGAATTTCAGAATGAACAATTATAGGGGAATAGATTTAGGTTAGGATACTGTGAAACTATACTTCTATGAGACATCTGTAGTAAAAATTGGGGATAATTATTTGTGATCAGAGATATAGCTTAAGTCTAAGAATATAAGAATTTACATAATCATTAAATCATAAGAGAATTTTAGAGTAAGAAAGGATCTTAGAGGCAACTTATTCAACTCTTACTTGTAGCATATAATTTTCTATAATATCTGTAACACGCAATCATCTTGTCCTAATTTACTTTAAAACATTATCCTTTTGAATAAAGCAGCTAATATTATTTCATTAATTACAATGTAAATACGTCATCATCCAATTTTTGATATTTATAGACTTTTATCCAAATGGTATCTAAGGGATTTTTCTTATGCCGTCTGACTATTTTACAGATGAAGAAGTTAAGGCCTAGAAAAGTTATATGACATCTTCTAGGTCATATGACTAGCTGTTGGCAAATCTGGGATTAGAATTTGGGTTTTTCCATTCTCTTTTCAAAATTATTCATTACATAACAATGAAACAGAATTTATTTTGAAATACATAATTGCACTTTGGCTTTTTATTCACTAAGAATTGGGGGGGAAGGGGCTATGATTTTTTTAAAGATTACTTTAATGACATTGTTGCTTTAGGTTGACTTCTGACTACGCTTGATCTTATTCTCTTTTGTTATCATTGATTAATGTTCTGTACCATTTCTGTTACTCCAAGTCCTATGAGTAGATTATAAAATGGGGATAATTAAAAAAAGAATTCTGACAATCATCGTAATCATAACATATAAAAATAAACAAATTAGATCATTGCTACATTTTTCATAATGGTAGTTATCAGTTTACCTGTAAAGAGCTGAAAGGGGCCTCTTGTTTCCAGGTTTGGGTCTATAGGGTTTGGGTTCTCCAGCCATGTTGATATCTGAAAGCAAAGATTTCACAGTGACTAAGTGACTCTATTGGCATTTAATAGAATATGAGCACAAGAAAACATTATGGTTAAAGAATATCATTTTGTGCCCTCATCATCTGTATTCATAAACTGCCCAGTTCCTTGAGAAAATGAATAAGACAATAAGTCTTTTGGTTTACATGATCTCTGTCAAGAGTTTGTGATACTGTTCTAGAGCTTGTAGAGAGAAAATGGATAGAAGAAGATGTATCAGCAATTCTATCTCATTCTATTCATGAAATATTTAGTTAAGACCCTAGCATGTGGAAAGAATTGCACCGTGATTGTACTGGAGATATGAAGACAAAAAATGGGAAGAGGACTCACTTTCTAATTACTTATTCATGGCTGCACATAAGGGAGAATATCTGAAAAATTGGATTTTAAATTCATTTAAAAATTTGTAATTAATTTTAAATTGATGAAAATTTATGATATTTATAGAATGATATTGGGTGAATTTCGCAATGAATTGGTACAGGCTGATACTACTAAAAAAATAAAAGATGAAAGGGGGAGATAGATAATAAAAAGAACAAGGTTCTATTCTAATTTTCACTACTTTTAAACTGGTAATATAGAACTGTTGAAAGAAAATGAGGAAGAAAGAAGCAAATGAACAAATAAATAAATTGGAAGTTGGCAACTTTAGCCTGCCAAATTTATTATTATAGTATTCATTTTGTACAATGTACTACCAATACTTCTGGAGATAGAGTTAAGGTTTTTGATAGCATTTTCATTATGTGAAATGACTTTCATCAAAGGCTGTTAAAATTGATTTTTCCACATAAGGAATTTCCTTCAATGGTGATAAGAGGAATGAAAAAAAAGAATAGAAGTTGTTTCTCTTAAACAATTTATTGTTCATAGAGCACTGTCAGAGTAGAAATACTTTTGAGCAGGCATGAAACATTTTCATTGACTCTAGAGGCCAGCTCCTAAATTCAGGAGCCATTTGACCTTTTTAGCTTTCAATAAAAATTGAGAGGAGGAAGTAGAAAAGACAGCATGGTGCTTTAGGACAACACTTCTGAACCTCAAGTAGAGAAAAAAAATAAAAAGACTCCTTTCAGTGCTACAGAAGTTTCTAGAAGACTTCAAATATTCAAAGAAGGAACAACCCATTTCTGTCCAGGGTACTTCCTTGTATGTATGAGGGTTATAGATACTGGTGCCCCCTGTTTCACTCCATCCATCTCCTCTCCCTTCAAGTGCTTGTAGAGAATAGCATCCATTCTTGAGCTGAACAAGACCAGTATGTTCTGAGAAGCCTGAGGCTCACTCCAGGGAGTTGTCCTCAATAGGGTTTGACTAATTAGCACCATTTGAGGCTAGGGATTTCTTTTATCCCTTCAAGTCATCACAGTGGCAAAACATGAAAGTTCATGAGTGGGAAGAATGACTGCACTTCTCTGGGTATAGAAGTCGTTATGATGAAGTTTCTATATGCCATTGAGAAAGGGTAATTTTATTATTTGGTCAGCCCTGGCTACGAGAAAAAAATTCAATGGAGGCTGGGACCATTTTCAGAAAGGGTAATCAAGGATAACTTCATTGAGGTAACGGGAATTAATCAGGACCTGAAAGAAGGATTTATATAAGCAGAGAGGGGAAAACATTCTAAAAAGAGAGAATGGGACATAAATCCAAGGTATTTGGGGATTACAATTTGGCCAAATAGAGGAGTAGCTGGGGAAAAAAAGGTCAAAAAGGCAAGCTAGAACCAGACGATGGCAAATCTTGAGTGCTAGGTCAAAGAATTTGGATTTTGTTCAATAGGCAATGGAGATCTATTAATAGTTTCTGAGAAGAGAGGTGACATGCCCGGAGAGATAAATACAATAGGAGAAATAGGACATGAAAACAGATATAAAATAGGAAAAGATGGGTCACTAGATATAAAGAAGACCAGATGTGCATTTTGCCATAAATGTATGCACACACAAAAATAGTACTCTCTCCCCCAAATATGATTCTAGGATGGGAGGAATATCAAAAGATTCATACTGATGCCTAATGGTGTTTTGTAGGATCTCTCCTAAAAGGCCATGAACCGGCATTTACCTGGGTAAAATTGAGAAGAAATAAATAAATGGAATAACTACTTGCCTTTGTCTGAAACACTCCAACTATATCATTTATACAACTTCCCCTGTTTTCTTCTCCTCCTCTTTCTCTATCCCCTCCTTTTCCTTCTCCTAATAATACTAATAGCTGGTATTTATAATGTATCCAAGTTTGCAGAGTTTTGCAAATATCTCATGAGATCATCACCATGATTGAATGAGGTAAGTACCCTTATTAACCCCATTTTACAGTCACGTAAACAGCCTGACAGAGATGAACTTGCCCGAGGATTACCCTTACTAAGTGTGTGAGGTGGTTTGAACTAAGGTCTTCCTGACTGTGCCTTCTATCTGATTATAACTATACTTTGGTTGTTTTTTCCCCAAAGTACTAGGAAGTACCGTCATACCATGATGATTTTGCTTATTTGTTTACGTATCCTACTGTTTATTCCTTGATGTCAAGGATTGTGTCCTATTCATTTTATAACCCTCCCCCCACCCAACAGCAGATGGGACATTGTCTTCTTGTACGAAGTAAATGCAAAAATCATGATAGAAATCTTTCTTTTAACTAAGGGTACTCTCTATATGCAGGATCTTCCCTTTCATCTAGCTATAAGGATAATGAAAATGGGAGATTGATATTCAGTCCTTGACTGGGGGGATGATAATGAGCACACACACATGTAGTGAAGAGAAGTCATTTTATTCAACAGTACATCATTTAAACATCAGCTAGATGGTTTACAGAACACAGATATTAACTCTACTCAGTGGGTTTCCATTCTCAAGTAACAGGATGAGGAAAAAAGATGAGAATTTATCCAAAAGAGAGAGGATGTTGTGCTTTGAATATTAAACTGGGGATGTAGCAAAAGGTTTGAAAAATATTAAGAATAGTTTCCATATATTTTTAGGTGTCAAGAAATCTAAGATTGCATTGAAATGGTACTTGAACTAACTCAGACCACAACCTTTCTCTGCTTTGAGTAGCAGTAGCACTCCCATCTCTGTCTCCCTTTCTCCCCCCACCTCAAAAAAATTATCAGGGAGCATGGTTCATTTGCTGAACATTTCTCCAATTAGTAAGGCTGGTACTTGGGTTATAGACTACACTACCTCATTGGACTCAAACTTGAGTCTTTCTCTCTCCACTCTCATTAGAGTAGGGCAGACCTTTTCTGCTGACCTTTTTATTATATTGTCTTGGTCTTGAAAATTGTTTTGTCTATCCTTTTGTGCATTCTGAATTCTCACTCATGAATTCATTTTGAAGCATTAATTTAAAGTGTAAAGATATGATTTTCTAGCTTCATAGGGATCAAATTTAAGCAATCTTTATATCTACAATAACACCTACCCTTAAATTTTATCCATTACTTTTCTAAGAATGCAGAAGCAACATGCTTTTATTTCTAAGACCTTATTGAAATGGGTCATCATGGTGTAACTATGACCTAGAAAAATATCAAAGACCATTTTAATGGAGTATAAACTGGAAAGTTTTTGCATTCTAAATCCTATAAATTATCTAGCCTAGCTCTTACATTTTACCTATGTGAACAATGGGACTCAAGGGCCTGAAGCAATTTATTCAGGCTCACCCAGCAAATTAGTAGTAGAGCTAGGACTAGAATCAGCTCTTAGGGATATCTTCTAGTCCAATATCCTGCCTTCCTTAGTGGTAAAACTAGCCATATTAATATAGGATAGGATGCACAAGTTGACCATTGTTGATAATATACTTCTAATCGAAACAATAAAAGTAGGTTCCATTAAAATTTGGGCTAAAATTTGTGAATGTGAAAAATAAAAGGACTAAGGATTTTGTCTTAAGGATTCAATTTTAGTTGATATTCAGAGATAAAAATTGAAGAGAAAAAGCAGACACTTAACAAATATATGACATCATAATGACTTTTATGTGTAAAGTTCTTATAGCTTTCAAAGGATATGGATATCCATTGTCTCATTTGATCCTTATAACATTCCATTGAGGTAGTCGGGGAAGACCTTATCTTTAGCAATAGCAGTTTATAATTATTGCTTTGCATAATTTATTTTTTTATTTTAGAGTTTTCTAAAAATCCTGAATTTAACAAATACCCCCAAAGAGGGACATTTCCTTATATAAGGTAAAACCCAAAGACAGAGGATCATCTGTGGAACCAAGAATTTCTATGACATACAGCCTTGGCATACATGATTTGTTTGATTCTTAGAATGCCCTGATAAGATAGGTAGCTGCAAAGATTATCCCTTTTTCCTAGCTAAGAAAAAGCTGAGGCTCAGAGAGGTTGCCTCAGTGATGTTCCTTGGGTAATGCAGTTAATTGAAATGGTTTTTCCTTTTGGTCTTTTTGAGCCTAGCACCCAGAACAGTGCTCAGTACATAACAGGCACTTAATAAAAGTCTGTGGAATTGAATTAATAAATGGAAGTCAGAATTCTAAACAAAGTTTGCTCATTCAACTTCAGTGTCATATTCATTCCTCCATTTTCTCTCTCATTTACAAATTAAGAAAATGAAGCACAGACTTCAGTGATTTGTATTTAACTTTTTGTTTTTATTTAGTAGTTTTCAGTTATGTTTAACTGATCCCTTTTGGGGTTTCCTTGGTAGAGATACTGGAGGGGTTTTCCATTTCCTTCTCCAGTTCATTTTACAGATGAGGAAACTGAGGCAGGCAAGGTTAAGTGACTTGCCCAGGGTCACATGTCTAGTATGTGTCTGAAGACAGATTTGAACTTAGGTTTCCCTGACTCCAGGTTTGGTGTTCTATCTACTGCACTGCCGAGCTGCATTTAACTACTATGCATTTATTACTTGTATGCTCCTGCATATATTCACATTCACTAGGATGTAGGTGCCTTGCAAGGAGGGGTTGTTTCATTTTTTTGTATCTGTAATCCCATTTTATTAGCAAAATGCCTAGCAGGTGCTTAATAAATGCTCATTGACAGACAGATATACAGGAGGACATAATTAGCTAGCTACATGATCTCCTTGATACTCCAACCATTATGGAATTTTATTTGATTTAATTGTGTAAACATGTGTGAAGTCCCTGATGTTTGCAAGCCTTAGTCTCAGAAAAACCTAAGCCTCAAATTTCAAGAGCCTATGAGGCTACAAGAAAACAATCATATTGTGTTTTGCATGAAAGAAAACAGCTAGTTTAAAGACAAGATGAATACCTTAAAGTTTTCTCAAAGCAAAATATGTACTAAATAGAAGAGAGCGATGTGCTGGAGGAGGGAGAGTTGGCATAGGGTATGAAGATGACAAGGAGTGGTTCTACAGAGGTCTGGTCTTTGCTCTCTGCTTTCCTATTCACCCCACTTCCCATAATGTCTTAGTGTTGGGACTAGAAGCTACAACCTAATGATACCTTTTCGTTGTTCATTTGTTTCAGTCATGTCCAACTCTTCATGGCTCCATATGGGGTTTTCTTGGCAAAGATATTAGAGTGCTTTGCCACTTCCTTCTTCAACTAATTTTACAGATGAAGAAACTGAAGCAAAGGGGGTTAAATGACTTGTTCAGGGTTACATAGGTAGTAAGTGTCTGAGGCTAGATTTGAACTCAGAAGATGAATCTTTTCTGACTCTAAACCTGGCTTTATATCTGCACCACCTAGTTGTCTTACTGATACCTTAGACTAAGTACTCCTTTATGCTCTGAATGATCATGAATGAATTTCCTAGCCAAGGAAAGACTGAATGATTCTTTGAGATGTACAGAAATGGTCTGAGAATGAAAGCAAAATTGTACCACGGTTGTCCATACAAGTATAGCTCACCATGTGCTTTTTAATATGAGTGTGGTTAAGGCAGCCAATTTTGTACAAAATTGGATGGCCTTCTAATCATGTTTGCTTTTTATCTTCTCACAAAATCAAGGCTAGTTTTTTTTTTAAAGACTCAAAGATACCTGTAAGGTCATGTTAAAATATTCAGTGTAATGAAAGTAAAATTGTCATCCAACTTTTCTGGGCAGTCACCGAATCATGACCATTTTAATGAGGCCTTGTATCTCTCCACCCTTATAAATTAGGTCTGACATAAGATTATAGCACTTAGTTCTCTACTTATTAGAATGCTAATGTAAAGATCACCATTTGGCCAGATCCCATCTGTTACCAGGGAACATTCCGTACTCAAGGGTTATACCAATACAAGCAAAAAGAAATAGAAACTTAAACACATGGTAAATTTGACCACTTTAGATGTTTAAAACTAATGAACTCAGCCATAATCTCTTTTTCATTTCATTATGTTAATAGTGTCATCCTGGGACTCCTGATTTCTCTGTACACTTAAAATAATAATTGCTAACATTTATTTTTGTTGTTATTCAGTTGTGTCTGACTCTTCATAACTCCATTTAGGATTTTCTTGGGAAACTTAATGGAACGTTTGCTATTTCTGTCTCCAGCTGTTTTTTACAGATAGGAATTGAGGCAAATAGGATTAAATGACTTGCCCAGGATCACACAGCTCTAAGTGTCCGAGGCCAGATTTGAACTTAAAAACATGAGTCATCCTGATTCTATGTCCAGCCCTCTATCTGCCATGCCATCTAATAGCCCTACCATTCATATAGCTAACATATATATAGTTCTTACTATGTGCCAGGCACTAGGTTCTGTGCTTTATGGGTATTATCTCAATTGGTCCTTACAACGACCCTGGGAGGCAGGTGCTTATTATCTGTCAATTTGACAGATGAAAAATCTGAGGTAGACAGAGGTTAGGTGACTTGCCCAGTAAAGATCAGAGCCCAAATTTGAGCTTGGTTCTTACTAACTCCATGTCTAGTTCTATCTGTGCCACCTAGAAGCTACATTATACAAAAGGTGCTTTTAACCAAATGAGTATTAAAAATTTCTGTAGCCCACTAGAATAATAGTGATGTTCCATGACAGGATCTGTCTAAGGTTGTAGGGGAAAAGTGGGATTATTTTATGCATAGGGTGAAATTAAGGGTGACCTGTATTTGATGTCTTTCTGTTGACAGCGTCATCATTCTTCTAGCTACTCTGGTTGGCAACCTTCAATCATCTTTGAAATTTTCCTCTCCCTCCATCCCCATAGCCAGTCAGTTCCAAGCTCTTATAGATCATCTCTGTACATCACCTCTCACATCTCTCCCATTATTTCCACTCAACTTTGACCCTAATTTAGACCCTTATAGCCTTTTGCCTTTGTTACTGTAATAATTAGTCTTTCCTCTCTGCGATCTATTTTCCACAAAAAGCCAAATTGATGTTCTTGAAACACAGGAATGACTGTGTCTCTCTTACCCTGAACTAAAACATCTTGAAAGGGTCTCTGTTGATTGAACCTAGGATAAAATATAAAATCCTTAATCTATCAATTGAAGCCACCCACCTCCTTCCATCTGACTCACACCTACCTTTCCAATGTTATTTCATGTAACTTTCCACACACTTTTTCATTCAAACTGGCCTTTTTAGGATTTCTCTGCAAATGATCTATTTTATTTTGATTCCACACCTTTGCACAACTGTCCACCTGTGAAGTGTCTGAAATTCACTCCCTCTTCTTCTTCATGTCATGTTCTCCCTTACATCTCTCAAGGTACAGCTCAGGTGACACCTTCCATGCCTTTCCTGACTTCCCCACTTATCGTTCTTTCCCTTTTGGAATTACTTTGTATAACCTTACAGGTATCCATGTTATCATTTCCCCCTCCTCCCAGTTAAATGTAAACTCCCTGAGGACAGGGACAATTTAGGAATTTTGCATTTTGTAGTTATGCATGTATGTACTTAAAGCACTTAAACTTGTACATAGTACCGTAGTCATAAGGACTGGAAATAGATGAGAAAAATCCCTCTACCAATGTAGGTCAGAATCTTTTTTAAAACTTAGTCTTAGAGAATGACTTGTCCAGAGTCACAGAGTCAGTCAGGACCAAAACCTAAGTCAGTCTGACTCTAAGGGAATTTCTTGTTCCTTGCTATGCTGCTTCTCATGTACCCAACAGGCACTTAATAAATCACAGGTGAATTCTGTGAATCGTTCATGAAGATTTTCTTTTCAAATCACTTGTCTTTCTAGTCAAGATCGACATAAGTAAGAGGCTGGTTTTTTATATACATAGTCCTCTACCCTATTAACTGAACCGTAGAAATTCCTTCAGTGCTTCCTTACCTATTAGATTTCTTATAAATCCTTAACAATTTACACAAGTGCTTTCACTTATTTGTGATATGCATGAATGAAATGTATTACCATATATTAAAAACACATTATTCCATCAGCCTATCCTCATAGTAACTCTATAAAGCAGATAGGTAGATAATTTTGTCCTCAATTTTAATATGAGGAAACTGAGGCTCTCAAAAACTAAATAGTTTGCTAGCAAGCAGCAGAGGGGAGGCTAGAATTCAGTTTCCCAACTTCACATCATTCTCTTTCAAGTGCATCCAACTACATCAAAAGCTTAGATTAATTCTTGGAGCAAAATTAGAGAGAAAAGCTGAATAACCTTAGGAATTTGATGCTTGCTTGGACCATGACAAGTGGAATTTGTTGCAACAATAGAACCTCAAACACACCTTTATAGAAGTCACCACAGAAATACCAGATGAAAGCACATTTCAGATCATAATCAGACCAGAAATTTCTTAAGCCTTCAAATCTGTAATGGTTCCTTGAGCCATTCTCTCTCCTTTTGTTCTCTTGGAGCACTGACCAGAGAAAATGAGAATTAACTGGAGAGAATCTTTTCAGGCCCCATGAACTTCCTAAATATACAAAAAAAAAATGATAAGGCCTCACCATTTATTCAGGAAAGATTTCTCCAAGCTAAACATGTGAAGAAAAATGAACACTCTTGGATATAAGATAGTTCACGAAATAAAACTAATAGCATTCTGAAAAAAAACCAAAATATGTTTAGTATTTTGGGAAACGGTTTCTGATTACACAGCAAAGACTCTTGTGACAGAGTTGAGACAATTATGGAAGTAATTTAGACCAAGAAGGCTACAGGAAAAGAATCTTAACAATGTGCCCACTATGAAAACAAATTGGCAATTCTCTCTTTTTTCTTCCCTAACTTTTAGTTCTAAGTTTCCAGTTGAGTGGTTTCTCTATTAAAGAGCCATCCCCCTTTCAGAAAAATAAAATCAAACCAACATGGCAGTATCTGAATGACCAATATCGTTACGATGATCACAGACTAGTTCTGGGAAGCAGCAGGGGCCATTTAATTCTCTTCACAGTTTTGTCTTCCTTTCCTTGTCTCTCTCTTCATGTTTCTAACTCTTACAGATACCGAATAACTCTTCTCAACTCCTTTCTTCAATGACTGCACGTTCAGTTGGGAAGGCTGTTGTGATAGCCATTATATAAAATCATGGCTTATAATAGAAAGACAAAGGCTAATTGCTCAAAGCTATTGAAAGTGATATATAACATTCAGTCTAAGTCTTCTCTTTCTATTATAAGGATTTTATCTCTTTTTAAATAATTTCTAAAAGATAGTGGATAAGAATATTGAGTAGTAATAACCATGATAAAAAATAGACCTCCTAGGGAAAACAATTTTAATAATGTTCTTCTCAAGGCTTAGAATAAAACTATCCTACTTCTTAAGGCCTCCTCTTGTAGTGAGTAGCTAAAAGGGGATTATTTAATATAACTATGCAAAATATGACTTAAAATTTCAGTCTATATAATAGCTCATATTTGTATAGCATTTTATGGTTTGTAAAGTGCATTGCATATATTGTTTGATCTTACCATCACAACAACCCTTTAAAGTAGAGATCGTCATCATCCATATTTTACCTCAAAATGATCAAAATGTTTACTTAGGGTCACATAACTAGTGAGTATCTAAGGTGGGATCTGAGCTCAGGCTCTCCTACGACGTGCTGGATGGGTGCAGCGCTATGGCTACCACAACACTTGGCACAAGGTACCTGCTTAATAAGTAATTATTGGCTGGTTCTAGGAGGGACAAACCACTATAATACCATGTTTGTCCATATTGAAGTTAGCATTAAAAATGTCATCAAGAACATGTCTGAGTGAAAAAGGAAACAGAGTGAGAGTGAATGGTGAGGGTGAGACGAATAGACCAAGTACTACACTGATATCTTTCAAACCTTAAAAGATACAGAGGAAAGGCTGCACTCTCATGGGTAGATCCTCTCCGGAGGAAATATGGAAAGACAGGCACAAGAATTGAACAAGATGGAGGAGATGTTTTGTATACTGGTAGAAGAAGTTACTAATACTGATGAGATCAAGGATCTATCTAAATATCTTAATAATACTCATTAAGGTTCATTTAATTTGTTGAATATTTAATACCAGGTGGTAGCAATCTGATATCAAATAGTTAGACCTCCCAGAAAAAAATATATTTGAATATTAGAAATAGTTAATAATTTTATGGTTTAAAAATACATCTTCCTATATCTTAAGCCAATAGTTAATTCCTACTACTTCTGGTCAGATCTGTTAGGAAGTTTTTCCTTGTGTTAACTAAAGTTTACTTCTTTTCAACTTGTGCCCATTTCTCCTAGTACCATATCATAGTATTTAAGGTGAAACTGAGGTAGCTAAGTGATATGATGGATGGAACACTGAACCTCAAGCCAAGGAAAATCTGAGTTAAAATCTGACCTTGGATATTTATTAGCTGTGTAACCTTTGGTAAGTCACTTAACCTCCATCTGCCTTAGTTTCCTCAATTGTAAAATGGGGATAATAACCGCACCTATCTCTCAAGGTTGCTGTGAGGGCTAAATGACATAATATTTACATAGTATTCTGCAAACCTTAAGGCATTATGTCTGGGTGGCTAGGTAGCACAGTGGATAGAGTGCTAGACCTGGAATCAGGAAGACTGCTTCATGAGTTCAAATCTGGCTTTGGACACGCAATGAGCTGGAGCAGGAAATGGCAAAGCACTCTAATATCTCTGCCAAGGAAACCTCAAATGGGGTCAGGAAGAGGTGGACATAACTGAAATGACTGAACAATGACAACAAAGCACTATGTGAATGCTAGATGGTGCCATCAATAACAGCAAAAACTAATAATTGCTATGTGAACAGAATACAAATTCTCATGGGAGGAATGTGAAAGTTGGACATGCTTTGAGAATGGGTTTAGTGATGGGTCTGCTATGAGCAAACCATTTTAGTTAAGTCTGGTGGGGTTCATCACCAAGAAGTTGACTTGGGAGTCAATGTTTTCCATATACATGCCTTTAAATTGACTATTAAAGAAAAGAGAGGTCACAGTCTATGATGCAAAAGGAATAGCCTCGCTAACAACATCACACAAAATTGTAGAATTAGAAGAGACTTCAGAGGATGTCCAATTCTACCCATAACTAATGGTGAATTCAAGATACCAAACAGTCACCTAGACTATGATTAAAGACTTCCAAGAAGGGAAGTCCATTCTAACTTCCTGAGACCCACTCTATTTGTAGACATAGCTGTTGTTGTTATTTAGTTGTTTTTCATTCTTGTTCTACTCTTTATGACCCCATCTTGGTTTTTCTTGGCAAAGATATTGGAGTGGTTTGCCATTTCCTTCTCCCCCTCATTTTACAGATGAGGAAACAGAGGCAAACAGGGTTAAGTGACTTGCCCAGGGTCACACAGCTAGTAATGTCTGGGGCCAGATTTGAACTTAGAGAAATGAATTTTCCGGACTCATGACCATCCACTTCATTCACTGTGTCACCTAGCTGCCCTTAGACAGAGTCATTAAAACATTTTTCCTTACAATAAACTGAATGAAATATTATTCTTCTCAACTTTCCATGCATTGTTCCTAAATCTGTGTTTTGGAGCCAACGAGAACAAGACTAATCTCTCATCCAGGTGACCTTCCCTCAGATACTTAAAGACAGCTCTCACATCACCCCTGGACAGTCTTTTTTTCCTTACTTTGTATGTCCAGTGCAGGGTATGACACCTGGACTTCAGCAAACCCTAGATAAAGCTAGTAGACTGTCTGACACCTTATATAACTCTTTAAGGTTAATAAAGTGTTTTCCTTATGATGACTCCTATCATGATGAATTTTTATACTTAAGGAAAGTGATGTTTGGAGAGATTAAATTGCTTGCTGTGGTTATAAGTTAGTGTCAGAGCTGGTGCTAGAACCCAAATAGTGTGCTACAGTGCAAAATGTTATATTTCAAGTCAGAGAGACTCCCAACTGTACTGTTTAATATCTCTGTAGCTTTGGGTCCACCCCTGAATGTCTCTTGGCCTTCTTACTTCATAGGAAAAATAATCCCTAAATCTGCTGACAGCACACACTGGAACAAATATTTATTAAAGAACTGATACAGAGATCAAACAGCAGAATGCAACCCAAGCTACATCAATCTATACTTCATGAATCTGTGACTTCATTGGTGACATTCACATGTCAATGGAGACATTCTCTCCCCTGATGCAAACCACAACTTCTGAACACTCAGAAAGTGGATGGGATCCTGGACTTTAACTCAGGAAGTCCAAGGTTCAAATCATCCCATCTCAGTTACTATCTATTCATGTGAACTTGGGCAAGTGATTGGACTTTGTTCTCATCTATAAATGAATGAGTTGAACTAGAAGACCTCTAAAGTCCCAGCTATTTAAGTCTATGGTCCTGTGAACCTCAGTAGAAAGTTGGTAGGACTTGTCAGAGTTTGTACCCCTCTGAACTATCTTTCACCAACCCTAGTAACTGCCTCACAACTATCCCCTGAGACACTGGTATCAACATTTTTTTTTTTTGTCCTGGACATGGGATATCATCAGTTGAGGAAATGTCAAATGTGGAAATTCCCTTCACAAAAGAGAATAGATAAGTGACTCATCTGTAGCTTAAAGTCTTTAGAGAGCTATCTGAGGGCACTGATATAGGGAACTCCCTGCAAGAGGAACCTTCTACCAATATAGATTGGTACTTTTTCTGTAACTTACAGTCTTAAGAGTTGTCTTATATTTCTTAATCTGTGAATGGTGACCCCATATAGGGTCATGAAAAACTTGGGAACAAAAAAAGTTTTTTGAAAGCACAATCAATAAAAATTAATAAATCAAACACATCATGAATCCAAAGTGTTTCTGGCAGCGCTTGCCTATGCTGCCCATATTACATCTCACAACTTCACTGCAACCCTGGTTCTGAACACACAGTATGTACACTTTACAATGCACATGCCCTCAGGCCATTAAATACCAAGGCTGCCAAATGTGAAAATGGGCCTGGAGTGGAAAAAGTTTAAGAAGTACAGAGTTTAAGTGACTTGTTCCTGGTCACACAGCTAATATATGTCAGAGGTAAAACTTGAACCTATGTCTTCTATTTCAACTATGCCACACTGTTGTTGAGTCATTTTAATTGTGTTCAACTATTCATGACTCCATCTGGTGCTTTCTTTGCAAAGATACTGGAGTGGTTTGCCATTCCCTTCTCCAGCTCCTTTTAGAGATGATGAAACTGAGGTAAATAGTGTTAAGGGGGTTAAGCGAGTTGCTCAGGGACATACATCTAATTCATAAGTATCTGAGGCCACTTCTGAACTCAGAAAGAGTGTTCCTGACTCTAGGTCTAGCATTCAATCTATTGTGCCACCTAACTGCTACACGACACTGCTTTTCATTAATTCATTTAAAAATATATTTTGAAGTAAAGGAAAATAATGAAATAATTTTATTGGTCATACTAAAATAGTTTTTAAATGATAGTTAATATTCAAATTAATTGATGTGACCATGTACTTTAGCATTTGTTTTAGAATGCAAGGTCTAGTACAGTATTAAAAATTAATAAAATAATTAATCAAACTACATAGACTTGTGAATGGTTGTGTATATGATTAAGGCATAGGATAATGAATGTTCCTTAAGGGTGGCACTGGGAAATCCCACTGGGTGGGATTGGGATTATTATCTTCTATGTGCTTAATTTGTCCCGGAAGCCATGAGCTTTCTTGAAAGTCATAGGAATTATCATTTAAAAATTGTGGTTAATGATTATGAACCACTTGAGAAGGAAAATGGGAAAGGTACCATAGGTGATAATGGATAGATGAGAGTAGCACATTCGAAAAGCCCACACAAAGGGTACCAATAGATTATCAGTCATAGGGAAGAGTCAAATGTGTAAGCAATTATAGGAGACAAGAACAGAGAGACGCAGTTGTAGACCTTGTTTTAATGATTCCCCTAACATACACTGCTGTGTGTCCCTGGGCATGTCATTTAATTTCTCAGTGCTCTATGCAACTCTCTAAACCTTTAAGTTATAGAGAAAGTGCTGTTTCCTAATCCAGGGAATTTCCTATATCTATGAAATCTCCACTCACTTACACCATATAGTAATCAGAAAAGCTTGGTGACCACTTCCCTTTAGGCCATGTGGCTCTAAGCAAGCAGCTTGGGGATTGGGTCTTTTTTCCCCTTGTACTTTTCATTTCTTGGTGTGGGAAGTGAATCCCCAACCTGAAAACTTGGTCCACCAAGACCCTGGAGCCCCAAATCCCAGACCAGATGTTATAACCAACTAAGTAGGGAAGCCCTGAGAATTCAGGATCCTATAATGCAAAGGGAGTGGGGAGTTTTTGGATTGAAAACTTGGAAGGCCTAATGCTAAACTGTGTGCCCAATCTTTTTCTCTCCTTCAGTGTCAGAGGTTTTGCAATGGAGAATTACGCCACTTGGGCATTGGGGAGAAATATCTGTATGTTCTGGCTCTACCTTTGAAGTAAATATTGCTTTGGAAAAGCTAATCTGCTTGTTAAGTGAATAAATAGAACTGAAGTATGTAGATCTCTTAAATCAGGGGAACATAACTGATGCTGGCTCTAGCCAAGAACTGAGGGAAGAGAGACTCCCCAAATCCTTTGGTATTCTGAACAAGTATGGGGGAGGGGTGGAAATAATAATAAACCTTTGTCTTTAGTCAGTAGGGGCCAGAGTGAGCATGTTACAAATTCAAAAATACATTAGTCAACTTTTATAGTGATTTCATGCTATTGTGAAAAATCTTAATATTGTGAGGGGAATTGTTCAAAATAGAAACCATTCTAGAGCATAATTATCCACTTAAATCCCCCTTTAAACATAGTATAATGGGCAAGTGCTCCTGTAACAACAGGAAAATCAACAAAGGCAATTAACCTCTAATTTTTCCTACTGCTCTTTTCTTTCTTGTATTTTGTTGTTCCCTTGAAGCTTGTACTTAATGGAACAAAACATGCTAGAAAGTGATGTTAATTGATGGGTTTATATGGACACGTAGTGTAGAACTATTCCTCAGGATTCAAGTTAACGAAAGTATGACACATTTCAATTAAGTAAAGAAAGCATGAATCCATTTGGTGCTGCATTTATATTAAGTCTTTCATATATTGAAATAAAGAGTGTTTTTGTTTTTGGATGTAATCTATCTAGTGCACTAAAACCATGCACAGACTACATTGTGACAATTTTTCTGTTTAACCTTAGCTCATGCCATGATCACTAACTGTAATAGTAATTTAAATGGAAAGATCTTTCTCATTGATTAATACGCCCATATGATCGCCTTAAATCACCAAGAAGCCTAAGTCACATGTGGTGGGAAGAGCTTGCTGAAGAGGCAGAACAGGAAGCATGCAGCAGAACCAGGAGGAAGTGAGTGAGTGGGCTCAGGTCAGAGCAGAAAGAACACAGGCCAACTGACATGTGAAAGTTGATAGTGAGAAGGCCCTGGCTGAGGGAGGGGAGGTTTGAGACTGATACATTGTAACAGTTGATAGTGAAAAGGCCCTGGCTGAGGGAGGGGAGGTTTGAGACTGATACATTGTAACAGTTGATAGTGGAAAAGGCCCTGGCTGAGGGAGGGAGGTTTGAGAATGGCTTTGCCCCTGCTGTGATCATGTTTATTAACTTCTTGGTCACCATGACAGATTTTGCGTTCTAGTTCTGGGATCTGGCTTTCTGATGCTTAAATAAATGACTTTCTTACACCTTCTATAAGGACAGTCTTATATTTTGGGACTGAGAACTATGCTGGAATGTTCATAGTAACTACCAGTGTTGTGAATATTGCCTGGTGATATATTTGTCTTCACGAGCAGGATCAAAAGACAAAAAAATCTCTGTTTGGAGACAGAAAGGATTTAGAGAAAGACATTAATTTAACACTAATCCTAAAACCCTAATCCTAAAATATGCTCGATTCTACCCTAACCCTAACCCTAAAATCCTAAGCCTAACCCTAAATGTGCTCGATTCTAACCCTAACCCTAGCCCTAACCCTAAATGTGCTCGATTCTATCCCTAACCCTAACCCTAAATGCACTCGATTCTAACCCTAACCCTAACCCTAAATGTGCTTGATTCTAACCATAACCCTAACCCTAACCCTAGATTCTAAAATGAGCTTGATTCTAACCCTAACCCTAAACCTTAACCCTAACTGTAAATGCGCTCCATAAATCTAGATTCTAACCCTAACCCTAAATGAGCATGAATCCAACCCTAAATTCTGAATGCATCGATTCTAACCCTTACCCTAAAACCCTAACCCTAACCAAATCCCTAATCAAAACCCTTGTTTTGTTTGTCTGTTTGTTTGCTTTGTGGCTTTTCATCTGTTAAACATGTTTGCTAGTTTTATTTCCTATAGGCTTAGTACCCTCCACCTGCAGATGCCTGATCACTTAAGCCAGATGTCACCTCCTATCCATGACAGTGATGTGTCATCTCTGGACCTGAAGTTGACCAGACTCTAGATGCCAGTTAAAGAACTGATCTCCCAAATGAGACCTCTTGGAACAGGGACAGCTCTACTTTCAATTTCAGCAGGAAGTAGTTGTGGAAGAAGAGACTTTCGCCCCTTACCACAAGATTTTGCGCCCCATCTGTTGAGGGGTAATGATGGGGTACTTGTAATACCAGTTGCCCCATCAACCTATGTAATGAATATGAAGGATCTTGGGGCCGATTGTAATACTAATTTAAAAGAGAAGATCTTTCTCATTAATTAATAGGCCCATATGATCTGCTTAAATCACCTGTGGTGATTTAAGTCTAAGTCACATGTGGTAGGAGGATTTTGCTGAAGAGGCAGAACAGGAAGCATGGAGCAGAACCAGGAGGAAATGAGTGAGTGGGGTCAGGTCAGAGGTGATAGAACACAGACCAACTGACACAGGCCAACTGCCACATTGTGAGAGTTGATAAGTGAGAAGACCCTGGCTGAGGGAGGGGACGTTTGAGAATGGCTTTGCCCTCTACTATGATCATGTTTATAAACTTTTTGGTCACCATGACAGATTTTGCTTTCTGGTTCTGGGATTTGGCTTTCTGGTGTTTAAATAAGTGCTTTTCTTCTGCCTTCTATATGTAGAATCTTTTATATTTTGTGATTGAGAACTATGCTGCCATATTCATAGTTACCACCAATGCTGTGAATATTGCCTTGGTGATACACTATCCCTAAAAATTGCAACAGCCTGATAAATGTCTTACCACCTCAAGTCTCTCCCAACTTTATTCTATCTTCTACATTAGTGGGCAAGTACATTTATTTGCTTAAGCAAAAATCTAACTATGTGACTCCCCTGCTTAATCAAATTCAATAGTTCCCCATTGCCTCTAGGATCAAATATAAAGTCGTCTGGTTAGTTTTTAAAAACCCTCATAGCCCTCAATTTACCTTTCTAGGCTCAAGGTACATTCTTTCCCTTTGTGAACTAGCCTTACTGGTCTTCTTCCTGTTCCTCAACACATAGTACACTGTCTTATTTTTTGCACTGGTTTTAGGCTTTGCATTGGCTATTCCCTCATGTCTAGGACGTCCCTTCTCACCTCTATCTTATGGAATTCCTCTTCTCCTTCAAGACAGAACTAAAGCAAGACCTATAATGAAATCTTTAGTGATTCCCCTCAACTGTTACTATTCTTTCTTTGACTACTTTGTATTTAAATATTTTGTATTTATTTTCTTTATAATTTTTCCACATACAATTAAGTATGCTCTGGTTTCCTCCCATTAGAATGTAAGTCCCTTGTGATTAGGGATTGCTTCATTCATTGTAGTTATACTTCTAGGGCCTAACACTTAAAATAAGGGCTAAATAAATACCTGTTGATTAGCTCAATTAAGTAAATTTTGTTGGCCTAAAATTGATCAGTGGTCTTTCTCTGTAATGTATGATGAAGAGTGAGTTGATTGTAGGCTTATCTCAGTACATTATCTGCAAAATAACTGATATCCTTTCATATTCTAGGTTTTAAAAATATAGTTTTGGTATCAGAGACAGTTATAGCTAATGGGATCTAATAAGGAAGTTTAACAAGATAAGAAAGCCCCAGATGTTAAATAAGCAAGATGAATGATGAAACAAATATGCACACAGTCTAGTTCAAATCACAAACTCCAAATAGTTACACAATCATGTGATTATTAACTTCAACAAAAGGTTTACTTCTAGTGATCCTGCTGTATAATGTGTATTATGTTACTATAGTTAAAAAGAGTTTCATGGTTGTTATAAAGGTATTTGCAAATAAGAGAATAAATTTGAAAAAAACAGTTTTATGATGGAAATGGGATGTACTGAAACTGTAATAATAATGGCTTATGTAAATATAGCAAAAATGAACAAATTTTATGATACCTCTTAAAAGATGAGTTATCACAGTCAAGACTTACTTTTAGCAAAAGACCACATCATAAAACTACAGATGGAGAAGAAAGAATCTTATAAAGAGGATCTTAAATATCATTTAGTCAAATACCCTCACTTTACAGATGGGGTAAGTGAGGCACTCAGAGATAAAGAGACTTCACTGAAATAAGACTTAGATGGTTCCTACTCAAATCCAGGGCTCTTCCCATTGCCTACCCACTGAATTCAACCCCTTCATTTTATAGTTGAGGAAATTGAGATTCAGAGAGGTGATTTTCTTAAGATCCTCCTTAGAAACCACATAGCTTTAATTTTTAAAATAGTTATTGATATGTTTTGTTTTAGTTTCACCAACTTTTTCCCAGTATCACTCCTCACCTCCCTCCTAGAGAATATTTTTATTCTTATAAAATATTTTTAAACTAAAAAAAGGAAGAAAAGAAACAGAAAAAATCATCAGTATATCAAAAAATCATAAAATATATGCACAAATATATACAATACTTCACAGCTGTGGACTTTCAACAATGGAATGGGAGCTTCTTTTTGTATCTTAACTTTGGGTCATTCTTCTTTGCAAACTTGTAATATCCATTTTTGATTGTTTTGTGGTTGCTGTTATTTTCATTTACTTTGCTAGAGTTACTGGGTATATCTTTTATTTGCCTCTGTTTTCTCTATGAATTTATGCAAGTCTTTCCTTCTTTCTCTGAATTAATCATATTCTTAGTTTTGCATAGCACAGTAAAGTTCTATTACTTTCATGTACCACATTTTGTTTAGTTATTCCCTAATAAAAGGGTATATACTTTGTTTCAAGTTCCTTGCTACTACAAAAAGTGCTCCTATACATAATTTTGTTTATATATGGGAAGAATGTCATGATAGCATTCATTCTCTTTATAGCTAGAAACTGAAGGACAATGAAAATTATTTTCCCTATTTTAAAAGGAGGACAGTAATTGTGACTTTATTCACAAAACAATGCCTCAAATATGTCAAGGGAAATGTGATGATCTCTTAGGCAACTAATCAGTTAAGGGGAAAAAAAGGAACATCTTCTTAGAACCTGTCTCTTTGCAATGATTTTGTAAGGTACAAGGTATTCAGGTAATAAAATGTGACAAGTCAGTATCTTTAGTGTTTTGGGTATTAAAATAAAAATAAAATCAGTTATGGGCAGCATTTCCCTCTCTTTAAATCAGGATCAGCAGGTGATGTTAGTTACTAGATAACTGAACAGATGCAGATGCAATAATAATGGGCCTTTACAAGAGGTTCATAAATAGAAAAGAATTATGTTAGAGAGGCGTATTCCTGAAAGCAACATAGCAAATCAAAATGATGAGAAAAACAAAAATAATTTTATATATTATATTTATCACCTGTCCTCATCTGATATTAGTTCATTTTTAATAACTTCTCTACTTTCTGAGAATTAAATTCTCATCTTGTTCTGTGAATAGAATGTATGAGGAAAGTCATCGTAAGCCTTTCTCATCCAGGCTAGCCATTTTTCCATGCAACAGAAACAAAACAAAATAAAAGCAATAATTCTAAATAAACACTGATTTTGTAATTGGTTTTACTTATATGTGTGTGTGAATGTATATATGTGTGTGTACATTTATATATATATATGTATATTTCATGCATTTCTTCCATTTTTATATGGAAAATACCTTTGTTTTATGAATGTCCCCTATGAAACCTACAAAATAGTAAAGACCTTAGATCATTCCTTTCTATAATGGTTAACATTAACATAGCCATGTGAGGTTTGCAGAATGCTTTGAAAATCTCTTATCTCATTTAATTCTCATAGAAACCTATTTATCCTCATTTTATACATGAGGAAATTAAGCCTAAGAGAGATAACATGACTTGCACAGAGTCATGCAGTCTTGACTTGTGTGTCTGAAGAGGGATTCATGATTCCAAATTCTATGTCCTATAGGACTATAACAAGCTGCCTGTCTATATTTACCCTTCCTGGATTCTCTAGATTAAATATAATCTCCAGAGAACGTTCAGAGGAAGCATGTATGATCATGAAGGAGTACGAGTTTATGCCATAAATAGTCAATGAAGGAACTGAGGATGTTCACCCTGGAGAAAACAGAATGAGGGATTTGTCAGTGGAGGGTATACAATATTTTGTTTCTCTTCAAAGGTCAAAATGAGAATAGGTGGAATAGCAAAGAGGCATTTTTAGGTTTCTTGTAAGGAAGAGTTTAACACTTAGACGTATAAGGATGCAAACTTAGAACTTGACTACCTTGGATTGTAATAGGTTCTGCCTCACCAGAACGCTTTAACCAAAGACTAGATAATCATTGCTCAGGTATGTTGTGAAGGGGATGACTGTTTAGGAATTGGGTAGACAAGAAGGATTCTGAGGTCCCTTTCAACTCTGAAATTTTGTGAAGTTCTCAGATTTCTGTTAACATTGGTGGCTTTGTGCCTATGGAATCAGGAAGACTTGAGTTCAAATCAGACCTCAGATTGTTTCTAGCTATGCAACACTGGGTAAGTCACTTACCCTCTGCCTCAATTTTCTTGCCTGTAAAATGGGGATAACAACACCACCACTTTCTCGAGGTTGCTATGAAGTTCAAATGAGATAATTATAAAGAACTTAGCACAATGCCTATTACATATATTAAAAGCTACATGTTAGCTAGTATTATCATTAAATTAGCTTTTCTTTTTTTTCCTGGCTTAATTCAGATACTTGAAAAACTAACTGAAATTTCTGAACATCTCATATTTAATTTAGCAATGATTTAGGGAAGAATGACCATGTAGATTCTGTCCATGTAGCTGTCTTAAATTTCTATTTGTATCTGTACCAGCTGAAATACTTAGAAAATCACCTGGATGTCCACATTTTAACAATTTTCCTGTTAAGTTTCTTTGAAAAATCCCAGCTTAAACCTAGTTTAACATGATTAAAACATTTTATTCAATATTTGGTCCTTAAAGATTTAGTCACATGTCAAGTTCATTCAGTAACGGACTCTTATTAATAATTTATATTTTAATTTTTTACAAGGAGTTATATCATTAATTATTGGCAATAGAGCTATTAAACTGAGTTAATTACAAATGTAGTCAATAATAGTGATTTATGACTATATTTTGTTGGTTTCCTCACAATAAAATTCTGAATTTTTTGCTATAATTGCAGAATTCATTCATTCAGCTAATAGTTAATAAATATTTGTTGAATTTACTTGTGGAATTAAAATTATTCATAATATATGACTAAAAATGTTTTCCAGGGGCAATAAAATAGTAAAACTTGAATTCTTTCAATAAGAAATGCTTAATTCCCTTAATAACAGTTTAGTAAATAAGAACAAATCTTTTGATTGTATTCAAATTTATTACTATTTACCTTAAAAAGATAGCTTTTTCTAGTTCCATACTGTATGTGATTAAGATTGAGAGACTTTTTTCTTTAAAATTTCTATGTGCACAACTGGGCAGTTAGGTACTGCCATGGATAGAGTGACAGGTCTGGAGTCAGAAAGACTCATCTCCTTGAGTTCAAATCTGGCCTCAGAAGCTTACTATCCATGTGACCCTAAGCAAGTCACTTTACCTTGTTTGCCTCAGTTTCCTAATCTATAGAATTATATGGGGCAGTATCTTTGCCAAGAAAACCCCAAATAGGCTCATGAAGAATTATTCATGACTAAAAAATGTCTGAACAAGAGTTTAACCATGTTGACTGAATTAAGTAATTCAACAACAGTAATACCTTATTAGGTATATCAATGAAACATTCCTATCCTTTGTTTTGACTGAACAGGAAAGAATTGATTAATCAATTCATTGGTATTAGTAAACCTGATTCTAGTCAAAGTAACATTAAATATAAGTGGGAAGATCTGCTAAGAGTTAGAGTACCTAATACATTTTAATATCTTTTGTGTATGAATATGATGCTACTGAGAGATTTTTAGCCATATGTGCAAATTTGGTTTAAAACACTGATGTGGAACCAGGCATGCCATCCATATTGAATATACATTAGGATGAATACACACATTCGATTCTGGTTAAAATTGTGAATGATAAAAAGCTGGGAGAGAGAGAGAGAGAGAGAGAGAGAGAGAGAGAGACAGAGAGACAGAGAGACAGAGAGAGA
The DNA here is from genome assembly GCA_028658325.1 of Potorous gilbertii. Taxonomy (NCBI): domain Eukaryota; kingdom Metazoa; phylum Chordata; class Mammalia; order Diprotodontia; family Potoroidae; genus Potorous; species Potorous gilbertii. The sequence continues at coordinate 3,687,293 of CM053773.1, forward strand.
CAGAGAGACAGAGAGAGACAGACAGAGACAGAGAGAAAGCACTAATTTATTGGATGAGAGAGTTAAAATAAAAAAAAATCTTGATAACCTAGAATAACAGGCCAAAATTGACAAAATTAAATTTAATAGAGATAAACATAAAGTCTCTTGTAATGAACAAGTACAGGATAGCAAACATCTGGATTTATATAATCTATTTTGAAAAACACTGAGGTATTTTAGATATCTGAAAATCCAAAATGAATAAAATAGAATAGGGATGTTTTAAAAACTAAATCACAGAAAAACAGATTCTAAGGATGAGAAAGGACTTCCTGAACCATCCAAGCTAAGCCAAACATGAAGAAGAATTGCCTTCACAACATAACCAACATGTGGCCATTCACCTATCACCTGAAGAAGTCCAGTGAAAGTTGTGGTTCCCCTTAGCTATTCTTTTGCTCTCACATTTTACCTATAGAACCAGCCTGTCACTTGAGCTTAAAGTCTTACATCTCCAGATGCATCAGACATCTTTACTTTTAAATCATTAAAAAAAATTGAAAACAACTTATTTTCTCTTACCACAAACCAGCTTCTTTTCCCAATTTTACCATACTCAGATGTGGTACCATTATTCTCTTCATTATCTCAGATCAGAACCCTAGCAAACCAGAATCAGAGACTTACACAATTATGAACTGAGAATGACAAAGAACTTTGGAATTAATCTAGTTCAATCATATCTAAATCATAATTCTCAGTAAAAGGAAATCAACAAGAATGTATTAATTAATGTTCTAATATCTCAGAATACAAATACAAGGAAAAAAAGAGATAGTTTCTGCCTCAAGAAGTTTATATTCTAATGGGAGATGAGAACAAAAAAAAGAGCTAAAATGATGAAGGTGGGGAAGAGAAGCTAGTCACATAAGAACACAGTGGAGAAATCTGAAGGGTCAGAAGGAGAGTTGCTGGGAGAGGAACGAGGATGTTTGGCTTAGGTACTTTCTCAAAATGGAGATTCTGGAAGGAATTTATGAATTTAAATAGGAGGTAGAGACATTTTCCAGGATAAGAAAGATTTTAGAGAATGGTAGACAAGCTTGACAAGTCAGGAGCTGAACTGTAAGAGTGAAGAAATGAGCATGGTATCTTCAACAATTGTCAGTATGGTCTTTGTTGAAAAATCTCCCCCAGTGATAGGGGTTTGGCACCTCTAAAGCACCTCATTTCATCCTTGGAAAGCTGAAATTTTTGTAAAGTTTTTTTTTTCTGTCAAGCTGAAATCCATCATGTCGTAACTCACCTACTGAGAGCACTCCAGTGCTACACAGAACAGCAAAAATTTGAAGGCAGCAATTATCTTAGACTTTTCCTTTTCTTCCAGGTCCATATTAAGTTAGTCATCAAGCCTTCCTTCCCTCAGAAATGTTTCTAGCACATAGCTCTTCTTTTCTATATCTACCTCATCAGAGATAACCTCAGAATTGGAAAAGAATTCAGAAGCCAAGTAGTCTAAGTTATAAGAAGTGTTCTTCCTTCTACGTAACATTGCTGAACAATCATTAGTCATTTGGCTTCCACTAAAAATCTACAAGTGCAGTGGAACTCATTAACTTCAATACTAAGCTCATAATATTATTGGAAAGCTTGGTTGTTAGAAGGTTTTTTGTTTTTTACATTGAGCAGAAATATGATGCCTTAACATATCCTTCCTTCCTTTTCATTTCAATCAGAATGACTCAGGTCCTTTTCCTACATGATAGTTTTTCAAATATTTCAATAATGGTATTATATTCTCCTTGTCTTCTTTTTTCTCTAGGATTAACATCCTAATTTCCTTTTACCAATCCTCAAATTTTATGGTCTTCAACTCCTTTGCTGTTTGAGTTACCTTCTACTAGATATGTTCCAGCTTTCCAATGTCCTTCCTAAGATGTTATATTCAATATTCTGATCAAGGCAGAAAACAGCAGGACTGTCACTTCTCTGGGAAAGGATACCATGCCTCTTAATAAAGCCTAAGATAATTCTAGCTTTGTGACTGCCATATTGCATACTGCACTAATAACTTGTTTAGAGGTTGTTGTTGTTCAACTGTTTCAGTCATGTCCAACTCTTTATGACCCTATTTGGGATTTTGGTGGCAAAGATACTGGAATGGTTTGGTATTTCTTTCCCCAGATCATTTTAGAGATGAGAAAAGAAGCAAACAGGGTCAAGTGACTTGTCTAGGGTCACAGCTAGGAAGTATGGGAGGTCAGATTTGAATTTGGGAAGATAAGTCTCCATGACTCCAGGTCCAACACTCTATCCACTGCATCCCTTAGCTGCCATAGAAACATTTTTAGATAATACTTATTGTTACTGCATTGTCAGACAGTCAGGAAATTTATTGTTGGACAGTTGTTTTATTTTTTACAACAAGTGACAGCAGCAGAGACAAAGTATTCTTCAGGTCTTGTATTCCACTGAAATCATTCATAGGCTAAAAGACGTTGAAGCTTATAGGCTCAAGTAAAGAGAAGGATGTACACTAGATGTCTGCTGAAATTCAACCCCATGCTTTGATTGATATGTTTGCAGAGGCAAGAAAGAGGGGAAAGAAGCCAGAGGGAATACTAAACATTTACATAGCACCTACTGTGTGCCAATGTCCTTAAGCACTTTTTACAAATATTATTTCATTTGATTGTCACAGCCACCATGACAGATAAGTACTATTATAATCTGCACTTTATAGTTGAAGGCACCAAGGAAAACAAAAGGTAAGTGACTTGCTAAGTGCCTGTGACTAGATATGAACTCAGAACCTCCCCACTTCAGGTGCAGCTCTCTCTACTGTGTCATCAGCTGGTTCAAAAATCTAAGTCATCTTTGGGAATTAGCATGATACAGTGAAAAGAAGGTTAGATTTAGAGACTGGGTTCGAATCCTGGCTTAGCCACCTCTGTCATTTTGGGCAAGTCACCTCATATCTTTGAGCATCAGTTCGATCATCTGTGAAATGCAGGGTTTGGACTGCATAACTTCAAAGTTTAGCTCTTTTATCTCTAAATTCTATGGTTTCTTCTAAACAATTCTGCCCCTACCTATCCTGGATTTTATCTAATAACTTCCCAGGTCAGATTCAAATTAGTGGCTCCAGTGGGGGACTACCTTCTCTTAAACGATTATTTTATAAATTGATAGCACTTCCAAAAAAGGCATTTAATACTCTGAGAAAGAAGTGAAGCAATTAAAAAGCACATTAAGGATCATTTACTTTAATAGAATGTTTCTTATGGCACTCAATACAGCCAAAAAACTTCAAATGAAAAGGAAAGGGAGTTGAGCTTCAATGAAACATTGTCTTTGGATGCTGAGGAAAAGAATGATTAGACGAATAGAATATTGCTCCACTTAGCTCCATCCTGCATCAGAGCAGCACTACTGTCTTGTGTCATTTAGAACTGTCCTTGTGAGTCTTTGTAATATTTCCTAAAGAAACAGATGCCATTAGCACTGAAGTTTGATTTGTCTGACACTAGGACCAGTCATGCTACAGTTATCAAAGGGACTATAAAAATAATGGAATGCCCCTTTGTCCTAAACTACTGGATATTATAATTACAATTAATTTTCTTACTATTCCCAGCATTAACTTATAAAGATTAGAAGTATATCTCACATGAAAAATAACTAAGATTTAATGAAATATTCTTCTGTCCTCCACTATTGAAAAAATGTTACATTACTTTGGAATTTTTATCTTTTAAAAAAGAATTTAATGCTACTCAGTCTTATTGATTGACAGGGACAGCACAGGGATCCCTCCTTCCCCATTTCCACCATAGTTCTTCTAAGTTGTAGTCATAACACATCAGAAAGCAGCCAGGTGGTCCAGTGGATAGGGAACCAAACCTGGAATCAGGAAGACTTGAATTCAAGTTCTGATTTTGACATTTACTAGCTATCTGACCCATTGCAAAAACTTTACCTGCCTCAATTTCCTCATCTCTAAATGGACATGATGATAACACCTATCTCACAGGGCTGTTGTAAGGATAAAATCAGATATTTATATAGCACTTTGTAAACCTTAAGGTGCTTTATAAATGCTAGCTAGCTATAAACATTGAAGCAAGAGAGCATTAGGAGCCTGCAAAAGTACCTTGTACCTTAGTTGTGTAGGAAGGAGTCTTTCTTGACTACAGAAAATTTATTTGGGTGAACTTTGTTTCAGGAAAACAGAAGAAATATCCTACACTAATTCTCATGGCTGGATTACTGACTGATCATTTGCTTTACGGGGTTTTCTTACCACTGTTTATATAAAAAAGAGAAGTGATGGGTGAAATAAAGACATTTTTCCAATTTAAAAAAGAATATGACTTTACATCATCATCATTTAATAATCTATCAATCAATCAACAAGCCCCCATGAAGCTGTGTAAGGTAATAGAGAAAGCCACAAAGACTTTTTGCATCTTAATGAAACATGTTTAGTCTTTCTATTGAGTCTTGGCTGAATTGTACTATTATATTAAATAAAGCTAAGTGAATGTCCTTGAAGGTGACAGCTTGGGCATTTAGCCATAAAATACATATAGTTATAAGCCAAATATCTGCACAACCTCTTGCCAATATTCCTCTACCCAAAGGACAAGGTCATTAAGCTAATTTGATCACCATTGAAAATTAGCCCTTAACTGCTGTGCTGACATCAATACTTTTCTATCCTCTTCTTTACCTCTTCTTTCCTTGCCCTCTTTTTCAGCATTACTCTCAGGATCAATGAAAGCACCAAACCAATAAAATAGTCCTGAAAATCGCATACTAGTCAGTAAACTGAACTTCTCTACCTGAGGATATAGTGAACAATCTGCAAAAGTTTAAAAAGGCATAAAAAATTGGCAAAATCCAAGGGGAATTTGTAAAAAGTAAATAAATCTAATTAAACTAACTGAATTCCTCCTGTACCAGAGTGCATGGAGAACTATATAAGATATACTTTGCTGCATCACATCTAATCTTTAATAAAGATTACTGTTGATCCTTTCCTAAGTGATGTTCTCAACTAACTAGGAAAAATAGGGTGTGGACTAGGCTGCTTCAGGTGGTTTCAGAACTCCCCGGATAATTGTTTATTTTGAATGTGTCAGCCTATAGGGATACATCAAGAAATATATAATAGTTGGTCTTGCAGGTATTGCCTTTATCCATTTTAACAAGCATAGGATATCCTTTATGGCCTCTCAGAGTGGCAAGGAATCTCACAGACTGCACAGTCCAACACATGACTAGAGAGATCCTCTCCACTGCACCCCTAATAGGAAACTATCCATATTTCCCCGAAAATCTCCACTGATGAGAATTCACTACTCTCTGAGGAAGGTCATTCTACTTTTAGATAGTTTAAGTTGGTAGGATGTTTGTCCTTATTTTGAAACTAAATTTGCTTCTCTGCAACTTCCAGCCATTGCTCTAGGCCTGTCCTTTGTCACCATGTAAAAGAGAGCTAATTCTACTTTTTCATAATAGCTCTTCAACTATATTATGGCAGCTGTCATGTCCCATGTCTATGCCACCCATTCTGGATTCTTTCAATAATATAGTGAAGTGACAATCCCCTCGCTTCTTTGATTGTTCTTTTCTTCTTGTGTTTCAGTATATCAATTTCTTTATGCCTTTATTCACCTTAGCATCTATTCACACATGCAAGGCAATATGCTATTGAAGCTAGAATCAAGAAACCTGGATTAGAATCCTGTCTCAGCCACTTAAAATCTGTGTGACTCTACTCAAGTTGCTTTACCTCTCTGGGCTTCAGTTTCCTCATCTGTAAAATCATAGAGTTAAACTTAATCTTTAAGGTCCCTTCCAACTCTGAGGCTAAGCTTTTAAAATTGCAAGCTTTGCGCATTTTCATGACGATTTGTACTCACCTCAATGTGAGATAACCAAATGGCTCATGAAATTATGTTTCTTACTGTCACTGGAAGAACAATAACCTTATCCCATCATTTGCACTATTTGTGACTGCAAGAAGAATCCTTGAGCTGTTCCTCCATTCAGTGGCCATTTCATATTTTCTGCAGCAAGAATGTCAATATCACTATTTTGCAATTTCTATTGTGTATTACCTGGGCAAGGATCTCATATTTCAAGTACCCAACACATAATATTTATAGATGGTCTAAAAACTATTATATTATAGCAAACTATATATAAACTATTATATTTAGTACCCTCTATCTCCTTCTTATCTTCCTATTGTCACTGGTCATATAATCTTCTTTGTTTTGTGGATTGACATAGCCAAAGAATTTATCACTTAGTCTAACATGGTTCATGCATCTCCATGTACTTTTCATTTTAAAATCATGTAGCAGAAACAGTGATAACTGTTTTAAATTGCGAGAAGGCTGCGTCAGATTAACACAAAAACTTATAAACTTTTTTCTGACAAGCTATAAATCATTCCCATTCACTAGAGGATTCATCTTTTTAGATTTTCATTCTTAAACTCTGGAGTTATAATGAAAGTTTAGTAATGTATTGATATAATATAATGTTTCATTTTCAAAGAAAAACTTTTCAATTTATAATAATTTTCCTATAGTATGTTTTCTTTGTTGTCTTATCTCAATGAATCTAAATAAAAGTTATTAACTTCCTTCTTTTTAGTCTCTTTTTCTTCTGGAATTTGATTGTTCACATGGTATGTGGTTTAGTCCTTAAACTTCTGCTCCTCTTCCTTAGTAAAGTATTCTATTTTTAGACTATCTCTTTAACTCTGATGACTTCCAAATCTAATTGTCCCTTCACCTCAACCCTGTGCCTTCATGCTCATCTTTCTTCAGTCATAATGCCAACTATATTTCATGCATGCCTGGACTTTAACATAGGACACACTGACCCTTATCATCTTTCTTCTCTCCTAAGCAAACATCTTTTTTTAAGTTCAACAAATATTTATTTTTTTAATTAAAAATTTTTATTTAAAGTTTCAAATTTCAATTTCTATCCTTCTTTCCCCCTTCCTTGAGCCAGTAAGCAACCAGATAATGGTTACATGTACAATTATGTAAAACACTTCCATATTAGTCATTTTGTACAGGAAGACTCAAAAGGAAAAAAATGAGAAAAAAAGTGAAAAATAAAATGTTTTAGTGCAATTCAATCAATATCAGTTTTTTCTCTAGAGGTGAATTATATGCTTCATCATTAGTCTTTTGGGATTGCCTTGGATCACTGCTGACAATAACTGTCATTCACAGTTCTTCATTGAACAATATTGCTGTTACTACGTACAACATTCTGGTTCTGTTCACTTTGCTATGATCAATTCATGCAAGTCTTTCTGGGATTTTTTGAAATTGTCCTACTTGTCATTTCTATAGTACAATAATATTCCATTACAATCATATACCACAGATCATTTAGCCATTCATGGATTGATGAGCATCCCTTTGATGTCCAATTCTTAGCCGGCACAAGAACTGCTATAAATATTTTTGCACAAATAGGTCCTTTCCTTTTTTTTTGATGTCTTTGCGATATTGAACTAGCAGTGGTATTGCTGGATCACAGGGTATGCACAGTTTTATAGAACAGGAATCTTTTTTAAATATGCCATTGTCATCCTCCAAGTAGTCACAAAAAAAAAATGAAATATCGAAGTCGAAAGGGACTTCTGAAACCATCTATTTTTACCTGAACACTAATCCTTTCTGAAATGTCCTTAATGACTGCTCTTTTAGCCTCCTCTTGAAGACCTTTAGTGATATGATAGGGGATTTCTAGAAATCTCATTCCATTTTGGGCATTTCTAATTGTTAGAATGTTTTTCACCATCTCAAGCTGAAATCAATCTCTCTGAACCTGTCATTGGATGCTCTTAGTTATTCCCTTTAAAGGCAAATAATATAGCTTCTTTTCATATGACAGTCCTTCAAATATTTGAAGAAAGTTTTCATGATTTTCTAAAAGTCTTTTCTTCCTCAGGTTAAACGCCTTTAATCCTTTCATTTATTCTGGCATGGCACAGTTTCTTCTTTATTATTTTAACTGCTCTCTTTGGAGAAACTTCAGCTTGTCTATATCCTCAGCAGTGTGCTGGCACCAGTACTAACCAGCTCAAGAGAGTTAATCATTAACATTTCAATGTGAGCATTTATACCTCAAAAATCACCAAATCCCATGCATCAGGGCTTCATCTATTGCTTTATTGATTATCTAGACAAAAAAGTTGTGGGAAAATGTTAATAATACAGATTAAACTTAAAAATGTCTGTGTTTTTCTTCCTACAGAATCAACTGTTAAACATTTACCAGCACATCCTTAGAAATATGGCATCTGAACTGAGTACAACTTGTGCTATGTGCATTCATAGATACCATGTGTAACTATGAGTAAACAAATAAAAATTTATCATATTCTCTGAAGGACACTACCATAAAATTCACATTGTTCTCTTACTTACTGGAAGTAAAATATTTAGTGTTCTGTCATTCATATTGGTAGCTCTTATTTCCACCTTCAAGAACACAACTTGTTACCATGCTTATTACCAGTTATTGGGCATCATAAGAATAGTCTTACTTCTTTATAGTTGTCTTCTTGTAATTTGTCAATATAATTATAGTATATTAAGTTGACTTTGGATATGAAAAGATTCCTTCCAAAATCTGAATACAAACACCAGCTGTCTATAACTATTATCATAAAAGAGTCTCAAAGAAAATCCAATTAGTAGTCAATTTTTTCTTGTGCTTTCTCTTCTGTCTTCTAATGAAAGACTTCTGACACTATTACCATTTTTATCATTTCCCTGGCTGTGGTCACTAATATTTGTTGATCAAATACACACTTATCATTAAATGAATATTTAATTAATAAATACTTGAAAGTCAGTTAGTTAAAGCTTATGATTTTCCCACTAAAAACTAGTGACCCAGATGTGACTAGTTCTTAAGTGGAAACAAAAGGATGAGAACTATGTGTAAGATATCCAAACTCCTGGAGAAAAAGACTTATATAGGAAGTCATAGAATCAAGAAATAAACCTTTAATTAAATTAATTTCATTTTAATTATAACTGATAAAATTAAAACTATCTTTAATAAAAAGTAAATTATATTACATCATCTAAAGCTTTGGATTATTTAAAGAAACTTTCACCAACTATTAAATTTTAAGCAACTTATATGGTATGGATGGAAATGTGTAGTCTTGGAATTACTATCTACAACTTTAGAAATAAATCTTTTAAATTCTCATAAATTGAAATGACTAAGTATCTAATAATGTGTGGATTTATTAGTAAAATGAAAAAGATAATCTTTCTTTGGTAATTCACCAAGAGTTCCCAAATATATGAAAATTGTTGAGCCATTATTATTAGAACTATTCCATTGATCTTCACCACATTCATCATGGTTTTACAGTTATTTCTAAGACCTTAAGCACACAAATGTCAGGATATTCAGAGTTATGCTTCCCACTGCACTATAATATGTCCACATTGCCCAAGAGTAATATCTTATTGCTATCCATGGTGTCCACATTAATAACTTAATATTGAACTGCGCTGTGGATAAGATACAGTTGTTGAGAGGAAATTACTATATTTTTCTGACTTTGGGCAACTTATAATGGAAGTCACTAACAAGAATCCTTTAATTTCTTATTTTAAAAGATTATATAAATATAGAACTAAAGAAGGGAATAGAAAGTATATTAACAAAATATGTGATATATTAAAAATATAAATCCAAGTAATATTTTACATCATCTATGTAATTCTTTAATCATAGAGATGCCAAAGCATTCTTCCTAAAGTATCTAGCTAACTGCCCTGCTCAAGAACCTTCAGTGGTTTTCTGTTGTCTTTTAGGTAAAATACTGATTACTGAACTTATACATTATAAAGCCCTTTATCATTTGGCTCCAGATTACCTTTGCAGGTTTAATTAATAATGTTCCCCTTTAGAAAACAGATTCAAGACAAACTGGTTTGCTAGGCAACTGGGCACTCCACTTTCCATTGCCATGCCTCCTCACAGGCTCTCATGACTGCCATGTACTCCTCCCTTCTCAGAGAATTCAGAGAATTCCTGGCTTCCTTTAGGGACCAGCTCAGATGTCACTGACTATGGGATGATTTTGCTGATCCTGGTTATTTCTCTCTCCCTCCAGAAATAATCATGTTGGACTTAACTATTTACATGCTATAATCCCTCTCCCCCAAGTAGAATGCAAGGTCTGAGGGAAGCACTGTTTTTCTTCTTATTTCTGTAACTTTAGCCCCCAGCTCAGTGCTTTAATAAATACTTGTTGGATTTGGGTGCATAGAGTGATGCTATATATAAAACCTTCACTTGAAAAGCAGTGTTGAGAGTTTTCTATCCTTGAGGGTCCAAGTCAAATATTTTTTTCCCTGTAAGTTGTTCCCTATTTGACAACTCTCTTACATACCAGTATTTTACTTCCTTAAATTCCCATAATACTCTCTAAACAAGTTATAACTTGGCAGAGTCTACAAAATGTAAGAGCTAAAAGGAAATCTTTACAGTACTAATACAGAGCTAACAAGATGAGAGATAAAAGAGCATAAGTATATTTCAGTTCTATCATACAACTATTCCAGAAAAAAAATGGAGGAAGAGTACTAGACTAAGTAGTGTTAGGTAAATCCAGAGAGAAACTATAGTTGGTGTCTTTTTCCAACCCAGGTTGGCATCAGCAGGAAATAGAGGTCTGTGGGCACTGGTGTGTGTGTGTGTGTGTGTGTGTGTGTGTGAGTGTGTGTGCGTGCGCTTGTGTATGTATGGGTTCATCCAGGTTCATCTGTAAAGAAACAGGTAGAAGAGGATTGGGATCTACAGCTATAAAACAGCACAGAAAGGATAGACCATGGGTGACCTTTAACTCTGAATGGGAATAGAAACATATGTATCTGGGTTAGGGTCGGCCTCTATGCACTGATCTAGAATAGGCCAGGGGCAAGCCTCTAGTTCAGCCTCTCTTAACTCTTTACAAAAACTGAGAAGGACTGGGGTCAGTATTTGTACATTTGACATTTGAATAGAGAGTTCTGAATAGAGAAGTTATATTGGGGGTCAACAAGGCCCCCAAATTGGAGTTAAGAGCTTGAAAAGTTTAGACCAAGAGGGCAACAAGTACACGACATTCTAGATCAGGTCCCTGAGAGATTATAGTTCATTGGAATGAACTGTCCCTAAGGTCTTTGTAAAAAAAGAATCCAATACCTGGAATCAGTAGGTCTTTGGATAACAGAAATCAGAGTCAAATAAAGATCCCACTTTATTTGTGAATACACACACACACACACACACACACACACACACACACATATTCACTTCAAAAGAGTGAAGAGCCTGGCCCTGATAAAAAAAAAAACACAAAATACAATTCAAGAAGTAGAATAGAAAAACAAGTAAGCAAAAGAAGATGTAGAGGAGAAATAAGTACTATGCCCAATACACAAATCCAGAAAGAGTGAGTAACTTCAAAATATCTGTAAAGTCTTAAATGAAAACACAGCTTCTCCATAAAATCAATTATAATTGACAATATGAAGCTAAAAAAATTAAAATGATAAAGAAGAAATTAAAGATCTAGGAGAAAAATGTGGAAAATAAATGAGATATTTAATGCAAAATCTTGTAGGACAATAAATAGCTTAATACAGGTGGTGGAGAACCTTAATCAAGTAATAAATTCTCTGAAAATTAGAATGCATCCAATAAAAGAAAACGTAAAGTACCTTACAAGTATAGGAAAAAAATACGAGTCATCAGAAAATTGAAAGTATAATCAAAAACAGCCTGGATATTATACCTATTGGAATCAGAAAAGGAAGTGAAAATAGGAGGAATCCAATTACATCCTGAAAGAAAAAACAAAATAAAAAACTCTCAAGTATGCTATGGCCATAATACAGAGTTTCCAATTCAAAGAAAATATTGTAAGCAACTGGAAAGATTTTAAGTACTAAAAAACTATAATCAGGATTACTGCCACTATAAAGAAACTGGAGAATTTGAAATGCCCTATTCCAAAAGGTAAAAAGATAAAGGCATACAATAAAAAATAATTTACTTGGCAAAATTTTGTAAGGGGAAAATGAGCCTTTCATGAAACAGTGGAGTGATAAATATTCCTGATAAAAAAAGAAGAGCAGAGCAGAAACTTTGAAATGTAAAAGCATTTGCTAGTTTGATTTTTTGAAAAGAAAGAAAATAAAAATTACAAATATCAAAAATGAAAAATACTATTCATAAAACTTGAAGTAGAAATAAAGAATATTATTAGAGATAATTTTGTCTAAATATATACTAAGAAAATTAACAATGTAAATAAAATGGATGATTGTTTTTAAAAGTATAAAACAGACAGATTAACAAAAAAGAGAATTTAAACAAACCAATCTCATAAAGAGAAATCAAAAATATGATAAATAAAATTTCTAAGAAAAAAATAAGGCTTGATGAATTTGCAAACAAATTGTATCAAAATCCAAATAACAATTCCAGTATTACAAATATGGTACAAAAATAGGAAAAAGAAATAATCCAAATTCTTCACTGGAAATATATTGATGCCTAAATTAAGGAAACAGAAAAAAGAATACAGAGCATTATGCCTAATGAATATCAATATAAAATTTTAAATGAATAATTGATTTATCCTTACGAATCAGATTTTGTTGCTTTTCTAGCTAACACATTTCCATAGACGTCTTGTGGCAATCAATATTTATATATCCCTGTTAGGTTATATGTTTTTTCCAGCCATAACTTTTCCTTGTTATTCTGCAAACTGTGTGATTGTACTTAGGAAAGAGAAGTAATTCTTTAGTTGAACAACTTCAGGGAAGAATCGGTTCATAGCTTATTCTTCTTCAATACTGCTGGGTAGCATCTTAGCATGGTTACAGACATATCATTAACATTACAAATGAGGCTTTGCTTCTGACCAGCTGTAGATTATAAAATTGTCATTATACTTTCAGCCAAAGGCAGTATTTGTTTGGCTTGCAATCTGCTAAATTTATAAAAGCCGACCAGTACCACATTTTCCTAAAATATATGTGTTTAAATTTGCAAAGTAACTTCATATGAGTAATTATTGATTTTCATTGAACATTTCTGCTCTTGTTATTCATGTACATTTTAGTGTAGTTTGTCATAATGATATTTTTATATTATAAATTAGATGTTAACTGGAATTGTCCATTTTTCTTTAACTACAGTGTTCATGTTATTAATAATATAGCTGACATTATCTAGCATTTTACATAATCTTATTTGGTCCTCACAACATTTCTGAAATTGGTATTAATAATATTACTTCCCCAATTTTACAGACAAAGAAATTGAGTTTCTAAGGCATGAAGTGGTTTATACCAATTCATATAGCCAGTAAATGCCAGAATTGAGATTTAGTCACGTATCCTGGCTCCCATTCCAGTGTTCTTTTCAAAATAATGTACTGTTATTCACCATCAGGCACAAAATGTTTCCTGTTTACTTACAAAATGCTTTTTCCATGCAGAGTAATTGTGTTACCTTAAACAGAACCATGTGTTTTCTTGTGTGGATACCAAGTATAATTTTCTCATAGAATGATTTTTTTTATCATAAATGGAAAATCACAAAATGAAATGTCTTTTAACAGCAGAAAACTACAGAACCAGTTTATCATTAAGCCTCCATACTATGTACAGGGAAGTTAAAAAAATAGTTCAATATGACCAAATTAAAAATATACTAAATATGTATAAAACATGAAGAAATGGAAAAGTGCTATTATTTTAGAATGTTGTTATTGTTCAGTTTGAATATTCATGACCCCATTTGGGATATTATTGTTGGGAAAAATACTGGAGTAGTTTTCCATTTCCATCCCTATCTCATTCTACAAATTAGGAAACTGAGGCAAACAGGGTTAAGTGACTTGTCCAGGGTCATCCAGCTAGTAAATGTATGAAGTCATATTTGAATTCATCATGAAGATGAGTTTTCCTGACTCCAGACTTGGGGCTTTATCCACTGTACCACATAGCTCCCCCAGCTCAAGAATAAAAACTCAAGTTAATATTCTGGCTCATCTATTTTCTTAAGGCTTACTCAGGAAACACAGAAATGACAATTTCGATGCTATATATTTTAATCAATTATAATGAAAAGAAAAGAAGTTTATATCCATTTCAAAATTATTTAATTTAGCAAATTAGTTTTTCATGGGATTTGCAAAGCAAAATAGAAATGGAAAACAGATTTGATGAATACAAAAGTTGCCTTAAAGTAGGCAGGGATAGGGATTGAGTTCCTTGCTACAGAGACCTTTCTAGTAAGAAAACTCCCTCAGTCCACCTGCCAATACAAACCCAGGAACTATCTGAATACAATTATAAGACACTTTTTAGACAAATAAAGTCAGATCTAAATAAATTGGAAAATATCAGTTGCTCATAGGTAGGTGAGCTAATATAATAAAAATGAAAATTCTCCCTAAATTAATTTACTTATTCAGTGCCATACAAACCAAACTACCCAATTTATTTTATAGATTTAGAAAAAATAGCAAAATTCATCTAGAAGTACAAAAGATCCAAAATATCAAGGGAATTAATGAAAAGAAATGCAAAGGAAGGTGGATAAGTTGTACCAGATATAAAATTGTATGATAAAGCAGCAATCATCAAAACTACTTGGTAGTGGCTAAGAAATAAAGTGGTGGATAAGTGGAATAGGTTAGGGACACAAGACACAGTAGTCAATGACTACAGTGATCTACTCTGATAAACCCAAAGACTCTAAGTTCTGGGATAAGAACTCACTATTTGTCAAAAAATACTGGGAAACCAGGGAAACAGTATGGCAGGAACTAGGCATAGATGAACATCTTACACTGTATACCAAGATAAAGTCAAAATAGATACAAGATTTAGATATAAAGGGTGATACCATAAGCAAATAGGAGAGCAAGGAACAGTTTACATGTCAGCTCTATGTAGAATGGAAAAATTTATGACCAAGCAAAGAGATAGAGAACATTACAAAATGCAAAATAGATAGTTTTGATTACAACAAATTAAAAAGTTTTTGCAGAACAAAGCCAATGCATCCAAGATTAGAAGGGAAGCAGAAAGCTGGGAAATAATTTTTATAATCAGTGTCTCTGACAAAGGCTTATTTCTAAAACATATGGAGAACTGAGTCAAATTTATAAGAATACAAGTCACTCCCCAATTGATAAATGGCTAAGGGATAGCAATAGGCAGTTTTCAGATGAAGAAATTAAAGCTGCCTATTGTCATATGAAAAAAATGCTACCAATTTCTGTTGATTAGAGAAATGCAAATTGAAATAATTTTGAGGTACCAAATCACATCTATCAGATTGGCTAACATGACAAAACAGGAAAATGATAAATGTTGGAGAAAATTGGAACACTAATACATTGTTGGTGGAGTTGTGAACTGATCCAACCATTCTGGAGAGCAATTCAGAACTATGTTTAAAGGGCTATACAATTGTGCATACTCTTTGACCCAGGTATATCACCTCTAGGTCTATATTCCAAAAATTTCATAAAAATAGAAAAAAAGACCAACATGGACAAAGATATTTATGGTGGCTATTTTTGTCATAACCAAGAATTAGAAACTGACAAGAAGCCCATCAATTGGGGAATGATTAAACAAGTTGTGGTATATGAATGTAATGGAATAATATTACTCCATAAGAAATGATGAGCAGGAGGACTTCAGAAAAACCTAGACAGACTTACATTAACTGATGTTGAGTGAAGTGAGCAGAAACAGGAAGACACTGTACACAGTAACAGAAACATTGTGAAATGACCAACTTTGAAAGACTTGATACTTCTCAGTGATGCGAGTATCTAAGAGTTCCAAACGAATCATGATAGAAAATGCTATCCACATCCAGAGAAAGTACCATGGAATCTGAATGCAGATTGAAGTATACCACTCTCACTCTCTCTCTCTCTTTTTTGTTTCTTCTTTCTCATGTTTTTCCCCTCTTTGGTTCTGATTCTTCATTACATGACTAACATGGAATTATGTTTAATATGAATGTATATGTGTAGTTTATATCAGACTGCACATTGCCTTGGGGAGGAGAGAGGGGAGAGAAGGGGAGAAATTTAGAACTCAAAATCTTGTAGAAGTGAACGTTGAAAACTAAAAGTAAAAAATTAAATTTATTAAAAAAGAAAACTCCCTCTACTAATACGGGTTAGTGTCTTCCCTCCAACGTATAGTCTTAAAGAATTTTCTAGAGCATTGAGTAGCTTAATGACTTGTTCAGGGTCATCTCATTAAAAAAAAAGTCCACACAAACACAGTAGCCCCATTACGAATACCTCTATTACAATCTAGATACCAAAAAAAAAAAAAAGACTTGTGTCAATTGGGCCACATGTAGAAGGGCCGCCTTCTACAGCAATAACTCTGTTAGCAACATCTTCAAATTTCAGGGGAATATGATTGTATGTGTACGTATGTGGATATGTAACCATTTCTGTGGTATGACAAAGATCATTTGTGTATTACACAAGAATGGAGACAATTATTTGACTTTCAGCAATTGCTATTAGCTACAGAGTTGATGCTATTGTCTTTTTGCATATAATAATAACTAATATTGCTGGAGGATTCTTAAGAATTGCAAAGTACTTTACATATGTTACAAAATCTTGGTATACTCGTGATCTTAAAAAGAGAAACCCATTTTGGTAGAGATGGTTACTTCCAAGTAGCCTAAGGCAGTGGCGTGTTATTAAAGATTCTTTACTTTTTAAAGCATGCATTTCTTTTGATCCCATGCATCTTTTACAAATATCCAGCCTCATGGTGACACTACTTTGTTATTTAATAATAAAATAAAACTTACTGTTAGATTAAACAAGCCTGAAGGCATTCAGGGAACAGAGAGGAACATATGATTTAGAGCTTGAAGGGAATTAAGAGATTATCTATCCCAGCTTCCTTAGACTAATTTCCAATATAAAAGCGAGTATTCCAAGAGACTTAGGAGACAATCTAGTATAGGGTAGAGAAAAGAATGTTTAATTGTCATTTGAGGAGAGGACTCTCTATATCTGAACGCTTACATGAAGTGAGACCTTAGATCACTTAATTCCTCTGAGCCTCAGTTTCCCTGTCTGTAAAATTGGCATAATGCTAATTTTACAGAGCTATTGAGAGGAAAGTGCTTTGAAAATCTGGAAATATTATAGAAAAGCAAGTTATATTATAAAAGAAAGAAAATATTCATGGATTTTTTTAAGGAAAATGAAAATGTCTGAAAACAGATTGACAGCTACCAAATAATATCCCTGCTTTCTCATCACCATAAAATATAATGGTCTATACACATATGAAAGATTTCTATGATGAAAACATGAAAAGGAGAACAGGCAGGATTTCAGAACCATTTTTAATGATGAATAACATCATCATGAGAGGTAAAGAATATAACATCCCAATTTTTACAGTTGAACTTTTTCAAATAAGTATTTGGTAGTATAGCAAAATGAATTCTTGTAAGTTCTGTTCAAAGGGTGTGATATACACACACTCATACACATATATACACATGTATATATGTTATATATATATATATATATATATATATATGTGTGTATTTATATTCAAGATTAGTCAAGATTTCATGATATAGTAGATCTAACAGTTTTGCCTCATAGCCCCTGAAGTCTTAGTATCAGCTGATATATTAAAAGGGTAAATAAATATGTACTTATATGTACTCAGTGGGGTTGTTTGATTGAAGACATCCTATACATTGTTTTAAAGTTTTGTGACTGATTTTTTTTCCTTAAATACTCTTGTATACATATGACATCATGCCTGTTCGACAAAGTTCCCAAACCTGACAATGTCTCCTTGTTAGAATCTACAGGTTAAAAAAAGACAAAATTTTACTCACTAGGAAAATGAAGTGGATGCAAAATGTTAAATTCACAAGATGGAGATTACCACTCTTCCCAACAATAGTTTTTACTTATTTTGCATATACTTATTTTATATATGTGTAAATGTTGTCTCCCCCTATAGAATACAAGCATTTTGGAGGCAAGAATGTTTTCATTTATGTCTTTGCATACTTGGTACCTAGTACAATGTGGGCATATAATAGACCTTTGATAATGTATATACTTCAATGGACTGAAAGGACCTTAAAGACATCATCTAGTTCAATTCTTTTTTATAGATATAGAAACTGATACAGAAAGGTGGCAAATGACTTTTCCATGACACTATGTTAATAAATACCAGAGATTGCTAAATCACATTTTTTTTTACTGTAAGTTTATTTGTCTTTATTAAACCCTGCTTGTTTTTGCTATAGCAAAATAGCTTAGTTACTTTAAGGGTCATGTTATGAAATCTTTACTTTTGTGGAGCTGATCACCTGGAGAAATTAAGCCTGAGAACAATAAGAAGTAGCTGGGGACATAAAAAATGATATGACATAATTCTAGTACAAAAGGCAACCATACAAACCAGATCATAAGGGAAAAGAGGTATGAAGAAAAGAAATAAAGTTTAAAACTGTACAGAGGATGTTTGCTTTTGAAGATAAGAGGACATTAGACTAGACAAATGTGAGTGTCCTCTTTCCCACTGCATGTGAGGACACTAGTACATCAAACTCAACACATCCAAAATGAAACCATTTCCCACCTCTTCAAACATTAATTACCTCCTCCTGAAGTCCCTATAATTCTTACATTCTGCTAAGCACCAAGACTTGAAAAGGTCAGCCACCCTTAGCGGCTCCTTATTCCTTACAATTCACATCTAACTGTTGAGAAATCCTGTTGATTCTTCAAAAATTGTCTCTTTCTTGTGCTTTTCTTTCCCCCCACAAAGGAATCATTACCTACTTGCTCATTATATCTTATGTCTTCTAACTTAGACTACTGTGCTGCCATCCTCACGTCTTTCCCTCTGAGGAGTTCTAGGTTGCCACAAGATTAATACTCTTAAAATAAATTTTTGATAATGTAATGCCTTTACAAAAAACTTTAAATTATTTCCTTCTGGCTACCTTATTTTTAGTTGACAATGTTTAATAATATAATATAGTTTACAATGTTTAATAATAACAGTATCTATAGTGTGCTTTAAAGTTTGCAAACATTTTACACATATCTCATTTAATTCTCACAACTCTGGGAGGTGGGTGCTACTATCATGTCCATTTTATAATGAGAAAACTGAGAAGTGCTTGCTCAGGGTCACTGAGATAGCAAGGCCATATTTAAAGTCAGACTTCCTGACTTCAGGTTCAGGTTTTTCTCCACTGTACTACAAAATATATTCAAGGTAACAAATAATCTGACCCCAATCTACCTGTATGACTATATTGCTGGTGATCAAGGGAATGTTGTTGATATAGTTTAACTCCATGCCAGCAATATATTTAACAAAGTCTCTCATGATATCCTTGTGGAAGATATGTGCACTTTGATTTTGTGCACTTGACTTTGTTTTGAGTGAGGGAGGGCCATGCAGGTCACCAGCCTCACTTCTCCTCCAGAACCATCCGAATCCAGGGACCAGATATTCATCAGGATGACTAGTATGTAGATTTCATATGAAGGATGTGGACGTGATAACTCTTCAGTGTAAAGAAGAAGAGCTCTCTCTTTGACTTCAGGCCTCCAGTTTTCTGCTGTCACTGTCCTTTGAGGGTGGAGAAGCATCCTCTGTTCCATGATGAACATTCTCACACCTGATCACGCCTTTTATATTTTAGTGACTGAACTCTTTTAGATCATCCAGATCCCACTCCTTAGCTCCCCACCACCAGGCCTTCCACTGTAAGCTCTGGAATCCCTGTCCACAGGCAACAATTTCCCTTTATCTTAATACTTTTCTCTCTCATTCTTTCCATCTAGTAGCTCTTATTGAAATCTGGCTTTCTCCTGATTACATAGAATCACTGGCTGTCCTTCCCAATATTGCCTGTACCTTCACTCACTCCCCTAGGCTCAATGGCTGGGTGGGGGGGGGTGGGGGGAGGTGGTGTTGATTTGGAATACTCTTTGCTTCCTTTTGTCACTTCTGGGTTGTCCCCATTTCTCCATCATTCAATAGCTTCTCTTCTTTCAAGGTTCAGAATATTCGTATCTATCATCCAATAAAAATCCTAGTGACTGTTATCTCCGACCACCAGGTCATTCCCTTTTCCTTAATGAACTTGATATCTGGTTTACAGTTTTTTCTCTCCTCCCTAACTTCTGCTGTCATATTAGGGGCAACATAGATATTCATTCTCTCCCAAATACCTCAACCAATCTGTTCTTCAGCCTACTCACATCTCATCAGCTTCTTCTCCATCTTAGCAACACTCGAAGATGGTCATACATTGATCTTGTCCTCACTAACTAATATACGACATTCATATTCAAGAATTCTGAAACCTTTTATCTGACCATAATCATAATTTTCACCTCTCCCTCTGCCTTCTCTTATATAACCTCATTCTTCATCGATATCATGACCTCCAATCCCTTGACCCCTCAGTTCTCCCCCTAGACCATCTCTTCTCCACTAGTCATGTTTTTCTTTGACTTCTTGGTAGAGTAATTTCACTTTACACTGATTTCCACTCTTTTAAAAATATTTTTTTCTAATTTCATGTAAAAGAGTTTTTAACATTCATTTTTTCAAAAAATAAGTTTTAAATTCTCTCACTTCTCTTTCTTCCTCCTTCATTGAGAAGGTGAGAAATTTGATATAGGTCATAATGTACAGTCATGGAAAACATTTCCATATTTGCCATGTTGTGAAAAAAACCACAGACAAAAACTTCTAAGAGAAATAAAGATAGTAAAGAAAAGTATGTTGTGATCTGTATTCATACACCATCAGTTCTTTCTTTGAAGGTGGACAGCATTTTTCATCATAAGTCTTCTAGAATTGTCTTGGGTTGTTGTATTACTGAGAATTGTTAAGTCATTCACAATTGGTTATTGCACAATATTGCTGTTACTGTGTACAATGATCTCCTGGTTCTACCCACTTTACTTTGTGTCCATTTATGTACCTCTTCCCAGGTTTTTCTCAAAGCATCTTGCTCAGTATTTCTTCTAACACAACGATATTCCATGACAATCAACTTGTTTGACCATCCTCCAAATGATGGGCATCCTCACAATTTCAGAGTCTTTTCCACCACAAAAAAAAGATCTGCTATAAATATTTTTCCACATATAGGTCCTTTTCCTTTTTAAAAATCTCTTTGGGTATTTCAAGGTCAAGTATAAGACAATCTGTCATATAAAAGATGAATTTTAAATTAGATTTGGATTCCAAGGGCAAATAGAAGTCAAAAGGAAACAAGTCAAGTCAACAATCAATTATTAAACACCAGCTATGTGCCAGGCACTGTGCTAAGCACTCTGGATAAAAAAGATAAAAAAGAAAGACAAAAACAGTCTCTGCTCTTTCCAATCCAGTGGAGAGGCAGGCTTGATATAAAGAAGAATTAACAATGAAAGTTCCCAACAATAGAATGGATTATTGGAGGCATCCAAGAAGAGACAAGATGGTAATTCATGGGTTTTTAAAGGAGATTTTTACAGAGGGTAGTGAATTGGGCTATATGGACATCGAGGGTTTCATCTAGTTCCATGAATCTCTAATTCTACCTTTCCAGCTTTATTTCACCACATTTCCTTACATTCATCCTATGTTAACAATCAAACAAGTCTACTCTTTTGTACTAAAAGCATGTTTTGCACCTTCTCATTTATGGCTTTTTGCTCACTGACTTCAGACAGTTATAACACCGTGTCTTCATTATATTTTAATCAGGTAGATCAGGAAACACTGTCTATGTTTAAAAACATTTTAAAATGCATAAACTAAAATATGTAGCATTACAAAAGAATATGAGTTTATTGAAATATAGTTAGCAATCTATCTATCATCTATCTACCTATCCATCTATCTATCTATCCATCTAGTCACAGATACCACCAGGTCTTAGAACATCTTATATTCTCTACTCCTTTGTTTTTTCTATCCATTCACCAATGGCCATCTTATAATTCACTTCCTCCATGAAGTTGTTCCTTATCAAGCCAGCTGAAAAAACAACAGAACGTTTTGTTGAACTTCCTTTCTATTGCTCTTATGATGCTTAACTATATTACTTTGTATGACCTTAACTCATCTACTTGATTATAAGCTACTGGAAAGACAGGACAATAGTTTACTTCATCTTTGTTTACATAGCAACTGGCACAGTCATTTGCATATCCTAAACACTGAATAAATACTCCACAAATAAGCTGATGCTGTAATTTAACATTTACATGTTCATTTTGCCACTGAGAATGAAAAGAGTTAAAGTGGTCTGGGAAAGCCTACGTGCAGGAAGAGAATAAACAAAACAAGATATTAGAAGGTGAACTCCACAACAACACAAATGCCAAAGTTCATTCTTTGTATTTATGTTTTAACATTTTTTCCTCAGCTAGTTCCATTTGGATCTCCTTGGTTTGCCTTTTAAAATAAATTCAAGTAATTTCTGTTTGATTGTTTTATATTCATTTCTTTATTGATGTCACTAGAGAACCTTTGAAATAGCATGTCCTTGTTTCCCTTAGTTTCTAATGCCCAGATGAAGTCTGCACTTGTTCTTACTAATGAAATCTCACTAAAGCCCTCAGTGTTCATTGAGTGAAACAGATTTGTTATTTTTAAAATGTATTGAATTATTCAAAATAAATATTCTCGAAAAGGCTATTTTAATTGTTAGAATACAGGGATTTCGTAAAGAACTATTTCAAAGTTTCAAACTAGTTCAAAGTTTCAAAGTGGACAAAAAATTTGGCCAACAATAAAAACAAAAGCCTTTTTTATTTGGAGCCAATTATTTTTTCATGAGGAATTGTGAGTTCTTCTAAAACCACACAACTTGGCAATTTGTACACATATTCTCAAAACTTTCCAAATTCTGAAAACCTTCTGAATATTCCTTTTTCCATCCTGGATAGTTAGGGAATGGATTGATTCTGGCTATTTGTCAACTAGATGAGGCATTTCCACACAGTTAACATTTACAGACACAGTACACAGGGATTTGTATCATTTCTTATGAGCTTCATACAGCTAAATGCTGGCTGTTTTCTGTCACAATGACTCATACTTCAAAATCTAGGAGAACCACAATTGTAAATTACCATGGTGGTAACACTCAATAATGATAAAGTTTTAAAAAATACCTACTGTTAGCAGAGGAATTAGAAATTAGATTTGTTGAAGAAAATCTACTCCATGCAAAAAGAGAAGTATTATCCTGTAAAAGACACAAGCGGACTGCTTTGATTAAAGCATGCATCAAACTAATTACTCCCTCTCAAAGGCACATTCAAATTTTATCAAAGTCCTTGTTTAATACTTTCCATCTTCCTCAGTGAACTAAACAGATTGAGTACATTCATTGTTCAAAATAATTAACTACCATTGTCACAAATCAAATTTACACAGTTTGGGAATGAATCAGGCATGACCTGCTTGCATTCACCGTTGGTCTCCTGTCATGGCTTGTGGCTCCATGTTTTGCTTAGTGACCTTGCTGAACATTTTACACCTAGAAATCAGGCTAAGATTTTAAAGTTATTTTCCTGAAAGGAAAAAAAAATATTTCTTTTGAGACCACATCCTTGAATATCGTTAGGGAACAGGTACTGTAACGTGATAATATCTGAGTAGAGAGCTCCTAAATGATGATGAAATTAGGAAGCATTCAATAGTTACATGCAATCAAAGACTATGTAACCACCTAACCTGCCATAAAATTACGAACATGACCAACAGTAGACTGATTGCAAATCAAGAAAAATAGAAAGTTACACTTCATAATTAACAGAT
Organism: Potorous gilbertii; assembly: GCA_028658325.1. NCBI lineage: Eukaryota > Metazoa > Chordata > Mammalia > Diprotodontia > Potoroidae > Potorous > Potorous gilbertii. Next base: position 3,711,226 of record CM053773.1, read on the forward strand.
ACTTGCAAAATAAAATGATTTGTATTTTTCATCCTAGCACTCATATTATGGGAAAAACTTTGAAAACTTTCACTGAGAATATTAAACAAGATTAGTGAAATACACAGAGTATGTATTTTGGATCACTGATTTGGAGGTAATCCTTTGAACTTCTAAGACTGACTTTCATGAAACTGAAACAATGCTGGTTCTTGGTGCCAAACACTGATATTTCTATTTCTGTTTTGGACCCCTGCCGCACCAGTTTCACATTGGGCAGCTCCCCATACATGAACCTAAGAGAGGACATGGATGAGACTCACACAGGATTTATAGGCATGGAAGGGATACAATCTGGATCATTGGAAGGAATATCCACATCAAAAAAATAATAATTCCTTCGGAATAATGTAATATCGTCAGTGACTGAAAATACATCTTGCATTTAAAATGAGTTGGATAGACATGATCTGAACTCTGATACACACACACACGTGTGTGTATATATATATATATATACATACATAGCTTTGTTTATAATTGAACTAATACAATACAAATCATAGAAAGATATTTTATTTGGTTTAAATATATGTTTAAAGCTGAGCCAAAGAAGATCAACAAATGGCAATTCTAATAGAAGGCCATGATAGGCTTTTTTTTTTCATAAAAGGTTACATTACTTGATTTGCCTTTAAGTAGTGTACAGGGAAAGATATTTTTCTTCCAGAAAATGAAATGGACATATATATATATATATATATATACATATATATTTATGTATAGACATATAGACATATATAGACACAGATATATATAGACACAGATATATATATATATATATATATATATATATATATATACATATATATATGTTGTTTTGTTCAATGAACTTTAGATAGTATAGTGTATACCTAATTGATACTTCACAAGTATTAATGGAAGAATTATTCCACAGAATTAGCCTAAAATCTTTTCAACAGTTTAATTCAATAAATATTATTAAGCATCTACTATGTCTAAGACACAGTTGTTCTAAGTGATTGAAATGCAGACAGAGATGAAACAATCACTGTCCTCAAATCCTACTTGGAAGAGAAAGTTGTCACCTTTATGTTGTCAATAAAACTTAAACCACTGAATTTAAACTATTATTAATAATAATAGTTAAGGACACTGACTATGAAGAAGAGTTTAGAATTAAACTGAATTAGAGATACACAATTTTATTTGTAAGAGGGGAAACCACACATGTGGAAATGTTATTAATTATGCAGTTTTTTGTTGAACCAAAAAAACTCAGTCAAAATAAAATTCTTAGCTCTTGGGTTTGACTCCTAGTTCTGCTCTCTATTGACTGACTCTGTTGTCTTGAGAAAGTTACTTTTTGAACCTTGATTACTTTAACTATAGGATGGAGCCAACACACTTTATATACTATAAAATACTATATAAATGTGAATGATAATCTATTAAATAACTTCTGTGATGAAAACATTAAATAAAAGTAAAAGCCACAACTGACAATTCAGCTCAAGAGAAACTTAAGCTTAGTTATCTATAAAATTGATTTTTCTCTCTCTAAAACGACTCTTCCAAAATTCACTATTTATGTCTATGGCACATAGTAACCTGAGTTCAAAGCCTATATCTTTAATCACACTTTCTTCACTCTCAGTTTTCCATCCAATCACTTTCAAAGTAATGTCTATTAGGCCTTCAAAGTCTCTCGTAACTGTATTCTCTTATTTTCCTCATGGGCGTTACCTTAGAAAAGGCCCTTATTACCAGTCACCTGGATTGATGCAACAGCCTCCTAACAGATCTTCCAGATCTTTCTTCCTCATCCCCAATCTATTCTCCCAACTACTGTTAAAATAATCTTTTATTTTTTCATAGAACTCATCATGTTATTCTTCTATTCTAAACTATTTAGTCACTTCCTATTTACTCAGTGGCTAACTAAATAAATAAATAATTATTTTCATTGACCTCCACAGCCCTCCACATTCAGTCACTACCCTACCTTTCTAGCCTTATCCAGCATTTTCCCCTTTATTCCCTCTTCCTGATGGACAAAGTGGCCCATTCCTGGCCCCCCAAACATAACGAGTGTATTTAACTTTTATATCTTTGATCATGTTGTTTGATATGCTTGCAGCACCATCTTTTTTTTTTCATTGCTAGCTCTATTCCTTTTTGGTGTTACTGAATGATGTCTAGCCCTTCATGACCCTTTGGACCATACAGTCCTTGGGGTTTTCATGGCAAGGATACTGAAGTGGTTTGCCATTTCCTTCTCCAGTGAATTAAGGCAAGTAGAGGTTAAATGACTTGCCCAGGGTCATAAAGCTACTAAGTATCTGAAGTCACATTTGAACTCAGGTCTTCCTTATTTTAGGCCCAGTCCTCTATCCACTGAGCCATCTGACTACCATTATAGACTCTACTCCTACTCATCCTTTAAAGTACAACATGTGAGAGCCAGTGTAATGTCATGGATAGAGCACCAGATTTGGAGTCAAGATTGGAATTTGAATATTGTCTTAGATATTTAGGGATCTCTGTTTCCTGATTTGTAAAATGAAGCTCTTGAACTCAATGACCTTTAAGACACCTTCAAACTCTAAATTTGTGATAACTATGGTAATAAATGCCAACTTACGGTAGATAGTAGACTATAAACTCATGACACCATGTTTGACCCAAAATATGTGTTATGCCTCTGACCTTGTATACTATATTTCACACATAGTCTTTTCTAAATTGAATTGACTTAGTGTTGCTGAATGGATGGGTAATAATATTGTGTCTGGTTAGGAATTCTGCCAAAAATATCACCAGGTTAGAATACAAACTTGTCTGTAAAATCCTATGATGAAAGGTAATGGTTGATTATGAACTGGATAGTTTCTTAAAGTGAGAAGCATGGGAAGTGGATGCAGCTTAAAGAAATCATGATATCCAACTAAGACATCCAACTAATCAATTATTTTAAGGGCATTTAAGAATTTAAGTGGAAAGAAGAATTAGGAGAATAATTTTACAGGGTTTGTATAAACTTCCCTTAACTGATGGTAGCAAAACCATAACACTTGAACTCTGACATCACAGTCAACGTTTACTGAGGAAACTGAAATAAAGACAATAAAGTTGGAAATCACAGCCAGATTGTACCAAATATAGAGGAGACTCATGTCTAAAGGTAATATAAAATGAATGTTTTGAAGGATAGTTATAAAAGGCATCTGAAGGAGCAAAAGATACCAAAGGTGTGAAAAAACAATCTCAAACCTTGTTAAATGCCCCAACACACACAGTCTGACAGCATGGTCACTGATTTTTCAGATAGCTTAGTTTGTTGTTTTCAACAACTCATGAAACTTAGGATGGTAGCAGATTATCCGAAGTCTTTTAAAGTACTGTTATGACAATGAGTTAATCCACACAGAAAAAATATTAAGTGCTGTGGAAACAGGATAACTCTTAGGGGAATCTCTAGGAAGTTTTGTAGATCTATAGAATCTCAGGAAAGAAGGAAGACCAGGAGTGAAGGAAATGAACATTAGAATTATTTGCCCCCATTAGAACGTAAGTTCCTTGAGGCAGGGACTTTTTTCTTTTTTTCTTTCTTTATATTCCCAGTCCTTAGTTCATGGCCTATAGAAAGCATTTAATAAATGCTAATTGACTTGATGGTCTCCATTATAGTATATATACCGTACTTGGATATAAGCACACTCATTACTAACAGATGTTTATACTGCATACTATGAAGACTATGCTTCATAATCATGCAATACCATATTCTAGACTTGACTGGAGTTACTAATGCCAGCCCATTATATTGTGGCATTGCTCTTTCAAAATGTAATTAGGGAGCTGATGTTGCTGAGACTGGCACAAATCTCTAGAGGAGCAAACAACCTGAGGCTTCAACTAAAGATAACACTAGAACCAAACATAAGGAAGTTCATTTGGAGGAAACCACCCAGGTGAGAGGAGAAAGGAGTAGTTTTCAAGAGAGGAAGTTTAGTTTCAAATGTGTTGAAATAATAGTGATCCATCCATTTTTAGGCGCTATAATGGATAGAGTACTGGATCTAGAGTCAGTCTGAAAAATTCAGATTAAACTGAGTTTAAATCTGACCTAGACACTTTCTAGCTCTGTGACCCTGAGCAAGTTACTTAACCTTTTTCCCTCAGTTTCCGCCTCTGTAAAATGGGTTGGAGAAGGAAATGGCAAACCACTCTAGTATCTCTGCCAAGAAAACTCCAAAAGAGGGTCACAAAGAGTTGGACATCACTGAAATTACTCAGCAACACTCATCTTTAGCTATTGAAGTGCTTTGGGGATCAAAAGAGGAATATTGGTGTTGGAGTCAGAGGTTCCAGTTTCTATTATTGGCTTGGTTACTTACTTTTGGTACAACGTTGGACCAAACCATTTCATCTTTGTGGACTTCAGTTTTATCATCTGTAAAATGAGGGAGTTTGACTAGATGGCACCTTTGCCTCTCTTTCAGGTCCTCTAGCTTGAAATTCTATCATGCTATTGATTATTTTTCACTTCCCATGGTTTCTCAATTTTGAGATGTTTTTTCTTATTTTCAAGTCTCATTATTAAAGTTAGAATTTTTTTCCTGAGGAGTGTTTGTGGGAAACTTTAGCCCTTCATTTTTTCTTCATTGGCAAATGAATCACTGCTTACACAGGACACATACAGGACTGTTTAATTTGAAACATCATATGTCCAGTAAGTTCCAAGGACTTGATTTAACATTTTGCTCAGAAAGTCTGCTATATGAATTTTTCTAGGATCATATCTTTCTAAGAGCCTAATTTAAGAAGGGTAGTTTGCTAGGCACTGGAGAAATTTACTCTAATCTCTCTGGAAGAGATAAGAACAATTTCTGCCTTCAGAGTATTTACAATTCTGTACAAAGATATGAGAAATACTCATAAGCTAGATTGGGGCAGGTAGATGGTGCAGTGAATAGAGCCCTTACCCTGGAGTCAGGAAGACCAGAGTTCAACTCTGGCTTCAGATATTTACTAGCTGTATGACTCTGAGCAAGTTACTTAAACTCTGTTTGCCTCAGTTTCCTCATATGTAAAATGAAATGTAGAAGGAAATGGCAAACTATTTCAGTGTTTTTGCCAAGAAAACTCTAAATGGGGTCATGAAGAGTCAGACACTACTGAAACAATGAACAACAAAATAAGCTAGACAATGGGATTAAGACATGAAAGCTGAAAAAAAAAAAAAAAGATAGGTAAGATCCAGGAAGGAAAAGTTCATACAGTCAAAACAGCTGTCTCTAAAATACCACAGAGAAAAATAAAAACATTTCATGAACAGCCAGCTCCAAAATCTCCCATAACATTTTTTTTCTTGCTAAGGCAGCAAAATCAAATGAACCCAGTACAGACTATTTTTATTCCTTATAAATGAAGGTTTCTAAATTTTCTTTGTGATTTTGTGTGAGCCTGTGACATCTTCTCTTCAGTCACAGCTTCTAAAAATAAAAAGAAACTACTGTTTTGCATGGTCTCTAGATCCTTCAGCAGGTGTCCTAATAGGCTGTATTTAGAAAAACAAGGTGCCTAAAATGTATTCATCTGAAAATTCTACTAAGATGAGAATTAAACTGAGGGAAAAGAATGAAAAATTCAGATAAAATAGAAGGAAAATAGTCAGACCTATTTTCATGAACATAGGTGATTAAAAAGTTAGAATTCTTCCTGCCTATGAAGCCTATTAAAAAGATAGCAGCAATTTGAAGAACAATGCATGTTTATTTTAAAAATTAGATCTGGCTGTTACTCCAAGGCAGTTTCCAACTCACCAGACGTCATGATTAGTAGCCCAAGGCATTCTATCAAATACAGAAAAGTGTACAGGGCTCAGTAAAATGGCTGAACAAAGGTACATAGTTTGGCTTTAAAATACAAATAAAGAAATAACTAAAATGTTATCATTGGTAGGGGAATGTTATAACCTTGCATCAATATATTATGCATATACCTGAGCCATGCAAAAGTGAAAATATTAATAAATGAGTGACAGGAATTACAAGGCAGATAGAGAATATTTTTCAATAAATAAAAGCAATAAAATCAATAACTGTAACAAGTTAATCTAAAATTTTATGATAAATGTTGTTTCTCAAAATCAATTGATACACCTATAACACACAATTAACTACAAATGTCCCCTTAAAGTAGTATTTCTCAGTTTCTAATGTTGGCTTGGTTTTGTTTCAGTCATGTCCAACTTCTCATGACTTCTCTTGGGGTTGTCTTGGCAAAGATAGTGGAGTGGATTGCCATGTCCTTCTCCAGCTCATTTTAAATGAGGCAAACAGGGTTAAGAGACTAGCTGAGGGTCATACAACTAGTAAATGTCTGAGGCTAGATTTAATTCATGAAGATGAATCTTCCTGACTCTAGGTCTCTGGCACTCTATCCACTGAACCACCCAGCTGCACCTAATCTCGTAACAATTAAAAAAACTAATCTATTAAACTTGTAGTACTCAATATCCTTTCTTAATGTCCAAGAACCTCAAAAATAGATTAATCACTTTCCTCCTCTCTGTATCCTGCTTCTGCCATTCCCTGCCCCCTTCCTTTATCTCATCTCTTCTTAATACTGAATTGCAATACAGTCGCAACTCTAGGATTTGACCACTAGCAAAGGGGTCAAAACAATTTAAATATATAATTATTTGACAGTTCAGCTTAATTCGGAAAATACTGGACTAGAGTAGCTGAGGGGCATAGAATTTAGAAATGAAAAAGACCTTAATGATTTTATAGTGCACACTTTTCATTTTAGAGGTGGGGAAACTGAGCCCTCCAGGACTTCAGTAATTTGGTCCAGGTCCCAAATAAGCAGATGAATTATGATGATGATCCATGTCTTTAGACTGTAAAACTAGTACTCTTCCTACTGCACCATATTGCTTCTCATCACAGCATACTGCTACTCTTTAAGCAAGTTCTGCCCATCTTATCTTCCCCTTTTATTTTCTTCCACTTCCTTTCCTTCCTTTTCCTTCCCTTTCTTTCCTTTCCTTCTTTCCTTCCTTTCTTTTTCCTTCCTCCACTTACTTTCTTTCTTCCTTCCTTGTTAGCAAAAAATATTATCACAATCAATAAATAATAAGCGTAGAGTGAATTTTGTTTCTTATAACTATTATCTTCTCTGAGCCTTTTAGCCATGTCTATTTTCATCTATTCATTTTCATTTATTTTAGAGAGCAATGGTATATGCTCCTTCAAAGCAAGTATAAGGTTTAAGGATTTTCAGACTTCAATCAACTGTCATTAAGTGCCTATTACATAGCAGGAATTGTCCTAGGTGCAAGGGATAGAAAAATAAGCAATCAAAAAGAAACTTCATGTCCTCAAGGAGCTTATAATCTGGCATAGAAAAATTATTAGCAAAAATATGCCAATAAATATCAGGTAATTTTCTGGATTAAGGGACTATCATTTGGTGGGTGGGGGAGTGGATCAGGAAAGGCCTCATGTAGCTGGGCTTTCTATCCAACCTGAGTTCAACTACATCGCTAAAATACTTAAAAATACTTTGGCTTAATTCATGTTATTGATTTTATCATCTCATATATTTCTTCTGTATGGTATCAAAGTATTAGATACATTTCTATATACATAATGTATTGAATAAATGCTCACTAAATTACAAGTAATCATAATATTATAAAAATAAATATGAAATAATTGCTAAATACCAATTGCATTTTATAGAATTTTATTCTCTTATAGTATATAAAAAGGCACATTTGAAGTACTGTATTTGGAGTCAGAGGATGTCAAGTCCCACATTAGTCCCACCAGATATTAGCTGCGTAACTTTGGGAAAGAAGTTTAAGCCTTTCTGGACTTCAAGCTCCATAGCTATAAAATGAGGGGAAGGGTAGAATAAATGCAGTCTCTATGGTCTCTTCTGGGTGTAAGTCTAAGATCTATAATCCTATTATTTAGGGAAATAATTAAACACTGAGGCACCCTTTTAAAAGTTCCAAAGAAGAAATCAGTTTTCACCATTGTGTACTATGTCTATCCCTTAATATTAATAAGTAGTCATTATGTGATAATTTCTGAAATTCCATGTGGTACATAGAAATACATTCTTCTGTACTGGAGAGAAGACCCAAGTTAGAAGAAATTGTTTTGATGGGTATCCTCCCAATTTCTAGTTCTTTGCCACCACAAAAAGAGCTGCTATATATATTTTAGAACATGTAGGTTCTTTTCTTTTCCCCCTAATCATCTTTGGAAACAGAACTAGCATTAGTATTGCTGGATCAAAGGGTATAGGTAGCTTAATAACTCTTTGGGTATAACTTCATATTGTCCTCCAAAACAGATGGATTCATTCATAATTCAAGGAATGTATTCCATTTTTTCCCACATCAACTCCAACATTTATCGCTTTCCCCTTCTATCTTTTTAGCCAATCTGATACATATAAAACAATATCTCAAGGTTATTTTGATTTACAATTCTCTAATCAAAAATCATTTTGAGCATTTTTTCACATGATTAAATTGCTTTGATTGCTTTATCTTTTGACCATTTATCAGTTTAAGAAATTGAGGGAATGCCTGTCAGTTGGGGAATGGTTGAACAAGTTATGGTATATAATTGTGATGGAATACTACTGCACTGTAAGTAATGTTGAGCTCTATGATTTTAGGAAAAAGAAACATGGATAGACTTGCAAGAAATAATGAAGAGTGAAATGAGGAGAACCAAAACAACATTGCATACAATAACAGTGTTATTGTTTTAAGGACAACTTTGAGTGAATACCACTTTGACTATCACAAATGCCCAAATTACCTATAAAGAACATATGAAGGAAGATTTATCTGCATCCAGAGAAAGAACTGATAAATAGAAGTATGGATAGAATGATTTTACTTATATATGCATATTCCTGTTTAATTCTAGCTGTTCTCTAGGATAGTGGGGGAGGGAAGAAAAAAAGAAATTTACATGATAGCTATTACATATTTAAAAGGAATAGCAAGTTTTATGTAATAGATTTTCAGTTTCATGTGCAAACATCTTTTTATTATACAATATTATGGAAATGCTTGTTTTATTTCATAAATTAAAAATAAAATAAATTTAAAAGGAAGAAATTGTTTTGAGTCTTTTATTTATCATTTACAAACTCCATGACACTGGGTAAAACTCATCCCAACTCTATCATCTGAACTACAAAATGATTAGATGAGATGTTCTTTTGGGTCCTTTTCAGATATAAATCCTGTGAACTTGGGGGACTAATACAAGTTATAAAAATGCTTTCTGATACATTTTTCACCAGTATCTCTTAAAAGGATTGAAATTGTGGAACCATCATCAACAACATAATGTCTACAAATGTTAAAAAAACAAGCATAATCATTTAGTTAAAAGGTATAGAAATATTTTTAAAAATGTGAATATGGAAAGCTATCTTAATTGCCAGAAGGGCTAATTTTTCTGATAAAAACCTTGTTTCACTCATGAATAGTTCCTTTTCTTTTTTTGGTTAATTGAAGGAACTGAGTCTAGCAAGGAACTCTTAATGATTTCACCAAGAACATCATGCTTAGAATATGACTTGAAACATATGAAGACAAGATACTTAGTGCCAAACTCTAATTCAACCTTAATTTTGTAATCATTCTAACATCCAGTTCAACCTTAATTTTGTAATCATTCTAACATCCAGTTCAGAGAATAACTTCTTCAATATATGTTGGTATTTCTTTATGACTCAAAGATTTGAGAGAATTAAAAAAAATCACTACAGCTTATAATTTTCATTTAGTGTAGTCTGTTCTTCATTCTACTAGGTTAACAAAATCTTAATTTAATTAGAACTTTTAATCTACTTCGTGGGAAAATAGTTAATGCTTTTTCAGTGTCCAATAACTCTAGAGGTTTGAAAATATATTTATACCCTAGAAAATTGAAATACTCTGAGATTACTGGGATTTTTAAGAGTTTAAACTTAATTTTGACAGCTGACATATATACAGTATTGTATGGTTATATATTATATTATAAATCTACACTTTTCTACATTATCTAATTTTATTCTTACAGCAATCTCATGACATAGTAGTAGCAAGTAGTAGTAGTATAAACTTGTGATTACATTGGGTAAAGAGAACACCCAATAAAACTACCTCTATAAGTTAAAATGACGATTCTAAAATTTATAGAATTGAGGACTTGCCTGGGAATACTGAGTGATTAAATGACTTGAATAGGGTTTTACAACCAGAATTGTTAGATGTGGGACTTTAACAAAGGTCTTTCTGAGTGAGACTAACACTTTTTCCAGTATGCCATGCTATCTGTTAAGGTAGAACACACACACACACACACACACACACACACACACACACGCACACATACATACACACACACACACACACACACACACACACACACCAGAATAATTGGTGTTGAGAAAAAAGTGACTTGATCAAAGCTTGACCATTCGTAAACAAGACTTTAGATCTGACACTGTGCTATTCTCTCCCAGTCCAAGGCTCTTTACATTAAATTATGATGTTTTATGCCATATGTTTAGAGTGCTTTATGTGAGTTATTTTTTATACCTAAAAACAATCCTATGAGTTTGGCAATATAAATACAAGTTATCTCTACTTTTAATAAGAATACACTTAAATTTAGTTTACATGGCTTGTACAAGCCCACAAAGCTAAAATACAATACAACTTGGAGTCATTCTGACTCCAAGTTCAGTATCTTCTTCACTGTATTCTCAACTATAATGTTTTCTGGTGTGATATAAATATATTTGAAGGTACTTATTATTGAATGTCTAAGACTGCAACGCTCTTTGTAATGCTAATGTAACATAGATTATTACACTGAATGGGCTTAAAATCATTAAGGAAAAACATTAAAATATTAGTTAAATTTGTCACCTTTTGATCTTTTCTATGCCAAATTTGCAACTGATTTTAGCATATTTTTTATAGAACCCATCAAACTCTGAATGGGAGAAAGGTTAAGAGAAAAGGCAGGAAAATCCAAACTCCTAAAAAGCCCAAAGTAGAAATTCAGTCCATTCAAAGTTATGACGTTCTTTGTAAATGTCATTGATTTCTATTATCATCCTCCAGTAGGTGCCCTTGGTATCAGTATGTAACAGAAATTATTTTGGAATACCATATGTAAATAAGACAATAGCTTTACCTGCATGTTTAGTAAGACTATCTGGACAGTAAGTTCATATATTTACATGATAGATCTGTTTAAAAAGATACATCTCAAAAACCATGAAAAGAAGGAGCTAAACCTAACCAAGAAAAGGAAAAATAGTCTATTTTGCTACAAAAAAACACTGCCCAATAGGCATGTCAAATCAAGTTTGAATACGGGCAGCTTCTCAAATGATCATTAAATTACTTTTGTTTATACCTGCCTTTGTGAATTTTTCACATTTTGTTAAGTGTTTAGTTAACTCATACAGGTCACCAGTTCTTCATAAATTCTGATACAAGTGTTTAATTCTATGGTACTTTGTAAAGAGATAAATGTCACTGCACATAGGATAAGCAATATGACATCAAGAGCAGAGTGAAATGTCAGGATTTTGATACTTGTCTTGCCATAAATGCTACTCAGAGTTATAGAAGAGGACAATCAAATGACCAGATTAATGCTGATAGCCAAACTTTCTGCAAATAGCAAAGTCAAGGAAGAGTTTAACAGTGTTTTCCTCAAGAGAAATGACCTTTGACTATGTGGAGCATAACTAAATACAAGAACACACAGGGAAGATCATCTGTCTTATGCCATATAGAGAAGTAAATTATCCCTACAGGAGGAATCAGTCACAGTCTAGAGCCTGCAAATGCCTGTGATTAAGGTATAAGCCAGACCAACGTGTATTTCCATTTAAGGTCAATCTGTATCAGGGGTGTTATCAGTCAGGTTTTGGACTTCATGGCTCTGAAACTGACATCTGAGTACCCTCCAAGCATATTCAATCAGATCATCCTGATTCCTTCAATGCAGATGTGATTCCACAGAACAATTTTGTAAGGTTAAGCTTCTTATCCACACCAGGAAGAGGATACCTATCAGGACCGTGGACAGAGCAGTCTGCAGAAACCTGAATTGTGAAATCTGCCTGTGCTATTAACTAAGACTGACCCTACAGAAACTCAAATAGGCCTCAATAAAATGATTATTAACTTTTGGTTTGAATGCAATCTACAGCTGTGGAAGCCCTAGTCAACAAAGAGGAAATACTCTATTTGGCAGCATAAACTTTAAAAAATACATTAATTCTTACTTACATTTGATATACACCTATTGTTAGTCGTAGTAAATTTCAAAATTTCAAGTGAAAAACTCATTTAGGAATTTATAGCTAATAAATGATTTCAAAAAGGAGTTATTAATCTGGAAAAAATTTGATACTGGCAATGGTATTAGAATTTTAGCCTGCTTAAATGTCTATTTTTGTCAAGCTCATCACTTTGCTTCAGGCCTTCTAAGATCTCAAAACTGATATTGCAGAAGGAATATCATAGCTCACTAAACTCACTTCCACTCATTACAGTGGTATACAACCATTATGAAAGCAAGCCGGCCACCAAAACAATTTGATGGAAGAGAAGAACAACTATATTTTCTCTCTATCTTTGATTATACTTTGGCAAACTCAAAAACTATCCAATCACATCCTGAATTCATTTTTAGCTGGCACTGAGATCTCAAAAGTGGGATAGATGGTTCAATATATCCAAAATAAATGAGATAATTAGATGGAATCCAATAAAAAAAATACCCCTACTCATAAAGAATATCTAATCTCAGAAATTTCAAATAGAAGACATCCCCAGCATAATTTTTTTTGTATTCAGATACTGGATAATCTGAATATAATATGTAATCATTTAATTGCTATTCAGTATTTCTATATTTAAGAGAGATTTTTTACTAAAATATTGTGCAAACTAACTAATAATTTGGATTTTTTCTTGTAAGTCAAAAAGTTACCTACCAAGAATTGATGACTACAAACATAAATGTAGGATTACAAAAAACATATTAGCACTTTTTAAAAAAAGTTAAAAATAAAATTCTATGTGACTTTCACTATAATTTCAATGATTTAGTATGAAAGATGAAGAGCCTGCAAAATTTATAGTTGTTAACATCAACATTCTATTATTTATTCTCATTTCTAAGAATACATTGTCTTCTAAGAATATAATCACAATCTTTTCCTCTTTAAAGAAGTTTTTTTAAAAACGTAGACAAGTATTGTTGCAGTATCATTAAGTAGGTTCAAATTAAAGGCATATCTCACCATTTGCCACAGCAAATGAGTTTCTGAAATATTAAATATAAATTTAATTTCAAAAATTAATTTTGTTTTGAATATGCTAGGGAAATACTTGCTTTTAAAAGAAATCCTGAAGTGATTTTGTAAACTACTCTTGATGCAACAAAATTGAACCTAACATAACTTTTGTATGGCTGGCTATATTTTCATTAAGCATTTGCTGTATGTCCATTGCAGGTAAGGCAATGTTCTAGGCTATGTAAGGTATACAAAGGAGAGACCACCAACCCTTCCTTCATGGAGTTTCCATTCTAGTAGGATGGAAAAGTTATGTTAAAAAATCTCTTTAAATAAGCTGATTTTTATCTAGACTTTTAAGGTTTACAATGTACTTTTCTTCACAAAAAATTATGAGAAATGATGTATCTTAGAGAGGTTAAAATAGCTAATTAAGGTGCTAGAGTCAGAACCTGAACCCAGTCTCTATGTCCAGTTTCACAGTTCTTTTCAGTAGAATATCACCATGATGACTATAGCAATTCATAATATGAAAATGCAGAAGGAGGTGTAAAGTACTACCTTGTTCAAGGAAGGGATAAAATATTGAATATGTTGGATTTTAAAGTAACATTCACTTATATTTTGACAGTGGCTAAAAAGGCATGCAAACATCTGTACTGTGATGCAAGGATTTTAAATCAACAAATTCTATACCTCACAATGTCATGGTGAAATATTTCCTGAAATTTAGAGACATTAAAGCAATTATCTACAATGAAATTTGTTATTTAAGAAATGAGACAATCATGAATACAAGGGGATATTTTCCACAGAAATAGCTCCATCTGAGCTAAAAGAAAAAGGTGGTATTCCTTTGTAAGGACCAATACATAACCAACTCAGTCAGAGGTGAAGGTTAAATTTCAAAATTCCATTTGAAAGAAAGGAGGTTTATTCCAAGTTCTTATTTCCCAATATTTCTTATGAATTTATTGCTATCAGCATGGGCATATTTTCTATTTCTCTGATATTTCTCATTATAAAGTGTGTTTTTCTTCAAATTATTTTTTAACTAAAGATTATGTTGAGGCTTAAATGAGTAAGAAAATTAGAAAACTAATTTATGCTTGGTTTTGCTTTTAAAAGAAAAAAATTTAATAACATTCTTCCCATTCCTACAGTGAGAATCTGTTAAGTATGCAACTATGGTCTTAAGTACCACCAAAACTGCTTCAAGGTAAGTATGTGTTTTCTACTTGCTCTAAAATGTGTACAAAGATGATCTGACTGAGAATAATATTACATCTGATTTCTCTAACAGGTTAATTGAGATATTAGTCATATACCTGTTGGATAGTAATCATTAAAATTCAGTGCACCTTGATAAAAATATTTTCAGCATAATGTGAGAAAACAGATTAGAAATCATCTTGCCTTCCTTACTAAGCTTTCTAACACATTAATTTGATTTTATGCTTGCTAACCAGTAACATGTTTTGGTGATGTGTTTAAGGTTTGGAAATAGAAAACTCCACAGAATGTCACTTACTAATACAATTAAACACAAACAATGTGCTAGCTTTCTTATCAGACCCTTTCAATATATCCTCCTGAGTATATGCCTTTATAATTATATATCTTCTGATTGGTCTCATGCAATTCACAATTTTCTCCTGCTGTTTAATCATAGACTTCACCAAGCGAGGGAGCCTATTTTAGGGGGAAATTTATCTGGATGTAGTGCAATTTTTCTCTGAATACTGTATTTGACTTGCACTTTAAGGCAATGAGTACCCGAAATTTTTTGTGTGTGGAGGATCATGGCCGTATAAAGAGCAATGAGTAGGGTGTTACATTGGAGTGCAATTATGGGCATTAATCAAATGCATTCATGGGGAGGGCATCACAGGGAAATTCATCACTATTTACTTTTAGACTTTGCACCAATATTTTCATAAGAAAAGGGTAGCAGCTATTGTACATTACTGCTAGATCACAAAAAAGAAATAGAAAAGGAAGGCATTTCAATCTTTTAGGAGCATGCTGCTTGACCTAGGCTTGCAAGCTTTCTGCAGTGCATAAAACTTCTTTGACAAGGAATATGCTAATGTTTAGATCTTATCTTAAAATGGGCCAAACACTGAGCCATTCATTGTAATAAAAATCAATCATTGTCATATTTTGACATTTAATAACATCCTTTTTTTATTTTGTAAAGGTATACTCTGCGATAATGACAATTTTAAAATCAAAAGCATCACTGTGAAATAACAAAAACTGCAGGCTCTGGCAAAGAGCAAGGTATAGTTGCTACAGAACATTCTTCAATTATATGCAGTCTAATATTTGTCTACTCTGGGCTGACTATGGCATTTTTTTCCACAATGGATTATGAAGAAGACAAGATGCTGGATTGTGACTACACACATACACACACATCCATGCACACATACATATGCATATATACACATTAAGTGTGGGACTGAAACTTTTCATGTGTGCATATTGGCTGCTTACATAGATTATATTTTGATTTTTAGCTCAGTAAAATCTCAATAATCTCTCTATCTTTCAATAATCTCAAAATAATGTTTTCCTATTTCAAAATCATCATGATTTATGCTCTATTACTGGAACTTATATCACTCTTTTTTTTGTAAGGTGGAGGATTTGGGTTAATAAATTGAATCTGCTCCATCCACATATAAAGCTAAAGTCAACTGTCACCCGGAGTGAACTATGGATCAAAAAGGCTCTTAATCGAGAGGTTTTGAATTTTACATATTGACAAAATCCAACTTGTCACCTACATTAAACCACTCTCCCTTATGCTTTATCTCTTTTCCTCCAACTCTTATATATCTATTTCAATTCTCCTGAAAGTTGTATTTGTTTAAAGTTGTAGGGTCCCTATAAGGATGGCTTGCCAACCTTTACAATAAACACTCAGGAAAGAAAAATGTGTAACTCATGGCAAAGCAAAAGATATAACTATCCAATCATAATACCCCAAATAAAGGATGCTGAGCTGGACTGAAATTGAATTTGATCTGTTTCTCTGTTGATTTTATAAAGCTGTCTACTTTCTAGGGGTTTCCATAGAAACAAGTAATTTTTCCTCTAATATCTTTTAAGCATGCAACATACTTAAATGTCAGGGTTAGAAAACACTCCAGCATCTTGTATAGTATTAGGAAATGATTGAAGGAGTAATGAATGGGATTTTTTTTTAAATCAAGTATGTTTTCTCTTCAACAATCAGATGAAAAGTTGGGTCAGGATTTACTTACATCTCTGGTTTCTGCGTTTGGTCTTGTACATGGTCATTCTGAAGAAATCCGACTTTCTAAGAAGTAATTGTGTTGAACACGGAGACAAAGAGATGAGATTGTGCCTCTGCTTTGCAGTAAGACAGTTGCTCACTGACAGGAGGTAACCAGCAATCTCACAGTGAAAGCCAGGGTAATACCATTCTCATAAAATTACAGGGGAGATGCTACAGCCTGTAACTACTATTCTGAATGCAAATCTTAAGGAGAAAATCATGTTTTTTTCTAATATTCCCCCAATCTATTGATTTAGGTTCTCAAAATCTGCAAGCTAAAGTCTGCACATAGAGAAGCATTGAATTTAGAATGTATTTACACATCTAGAAATGCCAATGAATTTGAAAATATATAGAATATATAATGCAAACTCATGTAATATTCACTAAATGTGAAAAACTGTAATTTGTATTGACATTTCTTTTAGACTACATACAAAATAGAGACTCACATTTTACTCTAAACTCAACCTGTTTTACCTTGGTCCAAAGGGATATAAGCACCTTTCTTTGGAGGAGCAATAAAAATAAAAATTAAATGATACAGTTGACAGAACACTGGATTTGGAATTAAGATCCTAGGATCAAGTCTTGTTTCTGTCATTTACTGCCTGTATGACCTTGAGTAAGTTATTTAACCTCTGAGCCTCAAGATCTTCACCTATGAAATGATGGGGGTCAACTTCCTAGATTCTGAGGCTCCTTCTAATGCAGAATCAAGAGTTCTAGGAAACATTCAAGTCTTTTTCACTGTGTATTTAATCATTGTAATGTTTATTAAATAAATGTGAAAAGAGTTTTCAAAGATTATGATTTAAAATATGGTTGCCTCCAAAAGACTTTTGAAAGTAAACATTTTAACTCCACAGCTGGATGATGATGCTTCCTCCAAATTCTGTTAAGCTTTTAGCAAAGTGGCAGTATATTATCCCCATATTGTGGACGAGCTAATGGAGTGGATGAGATCATCAATGGAGAGATTATAAAGAGAGAAAAGTATAGGGCCAATATCAGAATCTTGAAAAGAAACCATGTTTAAGGGGTGCCAAGAGAATATAGAAAACGAGACAAAAGAAGAGTTTTCAGAAAGGTAAGAGGCAGAACGTGCCTTCATCATAACAGAAATCAAAGGGAAGAGTCTGAAGGAGTGAGCAGTCCATGATCTCCAGTTCTGGAGAGGGGTCAAGATTGAGAGTTTACATGGTCAGTCAACCTCCTGTTACTTCCTATCAGGCAAATCCTCTCTGGCTGCAGTTTATCAATGTGCAAAATGAGGAGACTGAAACATCTCTAAGTTTCTTTCTACATCCATGTCTCTGATCACTCTTTGAACCAATTGAGACTCTAAAAAGCTAAATGATTTGCTCATGGTGACACCACTAGTCAGTGTGGTCACTCAGGATTTTAACTCATCTGCCTTGCCTCTAACTCTATTTTTATTCCATTATGCCTTGATACTTCTCAATCCAAATCAGAACAAGAACGCATTCTACCATCCTCCCTTTCAGTTTCTGCTTAAAGCCTTCTGGTAAAGTAAAAATCTTTTGCCTCCTGAGATAACCCAGTATACCATTATAAATATTCATTGTTTTTTCTTTACATTATTGGTATGTTCTACTTACCGTCCTTAATTCTACCCTATAGATCCAAGAAGAGTAAGTCTAGTACTTTTTCACATGACATTCCTTCCAACTTAATTATATCACTTACATCTTCTCCCCAAGGTAAAATATCTACAGTTCCTTTGTTATATTTTCATGTTTGGTATTCACTCTTTACACCATCCTGGTCATCCTCCTCAGATTGTATTCAGATTTATTAATCCATTTCTAACATATGGTACCTACATCTTAACACAACAGTGCAGTTCACAGGAGCTATGGTCTAGTCATGCTTCCCCCATCTTAATGAATACGACTTTTTTGAATCCAAATGGCTCTAGACTACTTTTCTAGAATTATTCCATATTATTGCCCCTCCTTCATCCTACGCTACAGCCAAAATGGCTTTCTTACATTTTTTGTATGTACTTGACATTCTATTTCAGCCACTGTGCCCTTACATGGTGGTCCCTCATGACAGGAATGCTCCACTCATTGCCACGTCTTACAACCACTAATTCCCTTCAATTTGTCTAAAGTGCTGGTTCGTACTAGAAGCCCTTCCTGCTTCCCCCAAGGATTTAGCTTCTCTCATTACTCTTTGCTTATTTTGTATAAATTGTATATTTACTTATCTATGAAAATTTTGCATCCCCTGGTAGAATGTAAACTCCTTGAAAACAAGTGTTATTTTTGGTTTTGCTTTTACATCTCTAGTGACTAACAAGGTATTTGGAACATAGAAAACACCTAATAAATACTCTATTAATTAAGAGTAAAAGTGTACAAGCATCCTTATTTTTACATTTTTAGACTCAACACATACATCTATTTTATCAACATAGGAATGGAGATCTAGAATTAGAAAGGGAATTAGAATTCAGTTAGTCCAATCTCCTTATTTTATAGATGAGGAAAACAGAACCCAAACAGTTTAAGCAAATTTTCCAAAGTCACATAGGTAGAAGAGGGGGGATCTCAGATTCTGAAAATCCATGCTCATTTACTAGCTATCTCTCCAAGTTCCACATAATAAACAGGCCAAGGTTCCTATCCTATTTCCATAAGTAACTTGTCCAAGGTCAAAAGCTCAAATAACATCTTTGAACCCCAGTACAGATATTCTTCCATTTGTAACAGATGGGTCAATTAAAGTCCATTCCAACTTTAGTCCCTTCCTGTCTCTCTAATTCTCCTGGGATGTGGATGGGCAAAGAATTATCAGAGCAAAAAATAAGTCACCAAGTCATGATAGGAGTTATGGAATGGTAGTGACAGAATGGAAGATATGATTGTTCTCCATTCTGATCATATGCTACCAGGTGCTACTAAGATTATCACTCCCCTCATTAAAGTATGAACATAAACTTGATTCTATTTCCTTGATGTATGGCTCTATTTTGCAACTGCAACCTCTAATTTTTGGCTTTTATGTCTTGTCAGCCAGAGAAGTAGTACGTGCATTTAAAGGTGTCACTTCCATTTTTGTTTTCGTAATCAATATAGACTCTATGGAAAGCAATGAAAGAAAAAAGGCAACTAAGAAGAAAAAGACATTCAGGATTAGGTTCATTATCTGTAATGCTCTGGCTATTTTTAGTGAATAACAATATTAAGTCAGTGGTTTTAAAATCAATCAGAGGGACTTGGTATAGGAATTGGCAGTAGTCAGGAAAAATGTGGCAACAAGAGAGCTTGGCAATGGAGAAACTGGAATATGACAATAAATTTGAAAAGAGCTAAAAGATCCAGGGGAAATCTATTTTATGTTAGAAGTGCTTTGCCTAATATTCTCTACCTTCTTCCTTCCCTCTTTGCTTCAGTCTTGATTCTAGGTCTTCCCGGGTTCAATCACTTTTCTCAATGGTTCTATTTCAAAAACCATTAGTCTTTGAATCAGATTTCCAAGAGGTCATGTTGTCAAGACCTTTTATTTTGTAGATGTAAAAAACCAATGCTTAGAGAAGGATAATGAAGGCAAGATAGTAAGTGGCAGAGCACAGAATGTGCTTCCCACTCTACCTGGATCTGAGTTGTAGATCCGTCATTTACTAACCAAGTGACCTTGAACAAGTCACAATCTGTCAGCCTGTTTATTCAGCTGTAAAATAGATCATCACATATTTATTTACTTATTATATAAAATATAATACTAGTCCCATCTATTTCACAGAGCTATTGTGATAATCAATGAACATGGTGTGTATAAGGATCTCTGTATATTTTCAAGTGATATCTAAATGTCAACTACTATTTTTACTTCTACTAGAAAATAGAAAGTACACTTCAGTTCAAATGAATGCACCATTTTCCTTCTGCTGGCCAAGCAAAGAGAAGAGATACTACTGTTTAGTTGCAGTATCTCACACTTGAAGCAAAACATCATACTGGATCAAGGGGAAAAAGTCTTAGCAAGGAGTATGTGGAATGGCTTTATTCTTGTCTGCCTGGGAGAATGAACAGCTATCTTCAATCCAAACAGAAAAATGAATTTCAACATTTAACTTCAAGTAAGCCAGAAGTAATACCAAAACAAACCAAAATCCAACCATAATGAATTTCTTTAAAAGATAGACTCCTGAATCTTCTTTAGTTTTTCCTTTTTTAAAGAAAATTAGAGATAAGTGACTTGTCCAAGGTCACCAGTAAGTTGTGTCTGAGATCTCACTTGAACTCAGGTCTTCCTGACTCCAAGGTCAGTGCTCTATCCACTATAACAACCTGTCTCTTTAGTTTTCATATTCTGTCAGACAGGGGTAGACACTTTAGACTTTTAGAATTCTTTTCAGTATTGACAAATTAAGGGTTTTTGTTGATAACTCTTCATCTCCATAAAAACAATGATTTTGATGTCAACATATGTTTTAGGCTTATGTGATTATACCCCATTTTCACCCCTATCACATATAGATGCTTAAGATTTCCCTGTATTATCTTCATCAACTATTCACAGTTGTTAGTATTCTCCTCTGCCTTCTCAAATTTTTCCATATTTATTCTCTATCAGCATTGTATCATCTCCATACAATGTAAGCTCTTTGAGGGCAAGGTCTATTCAATTTTCATCTTTATATTACCATTTCCTCACACAGTACCTTACTTACAGAAAGCACTTGATAAATATTTGTTTGGATATTGGATACTGGATAAATACTTGAATTCAATACTGGAATCTTCACTATTTTCAAGCAAGTAGGTCAAAGAACCTAGTTCAAATTCACTTAAAGGCAATGACACCATTATTATGATTCCATATGCAAAGATCAACTAATCATACCTTATGTCTCTTAGTTTTTGTGTTTTCATGTTTGTTTTTAGCACTGGGATGTAAATTTTGTAAACAATCAAAATATTTTTTCAATATAAACTGTAAAACTGGTATAACTAGAAACTTTTTTAAATTCTCAAACTAAGCTTACAAAAGCTCTTTCTAAAAAATCACTAGTTTTATTTTTATATGTCTAATTTATGAATCTCTGGGAATTTGGATAATTATGAAATCTACATTCATTCACTAAATTGAGGTCTGTTTTACTAGACTAATTTGCACCTCACATATGTCTGTTCCATGAACACTTTTTAAGTGCAGTGTTGCAAGATGTTATTTGGAGTTTGCAGCTTATAATTCTTTGCTTTTTTGGAATATGCTTATTCCATATTCTTCAATCTTTTATGACTACATAGTAGCTCTGGGATATTTGGATTGGAATTTCTCCGTGTTTGAAGATCTACCCCCACCCCCACAACCCCTAGGCTGCTTACAAACCTTGTTTGATACTGGAAAATTTAGCTACTATCTTGGAGTTTCAAGTGATTTTTTTTTCCCTTGGAAGCAATCTATAATATAATATCTATAATATAAAAATATGCAATATCATATCATAATATGTGCTTTATTGCTTTTACGTAAATTTTCTGAAGTTTTTTTTGGGGGGATGGCATAATTTCCTGCAGTATAATCTTTAGGATTTTTATTTATCATGCTCTTCTGAAGGATTAACCTTCCTTAAGTTATTTCCATGGATTCCCTGTTGAAGGTCGAGCGTGACTTTAGATTGGATAGAATTAATATGTCCTTTTAACACTGCTTTTTCACTTACCTTCTGCCAAATTTTCTTACATTTCTGTATTTTTTGTTCCAAAGCTGTCATTTTCTTTCTAGGAAACTCTTTTCCTTAGAGAGAGTATCCATCATGTCCACTAAATTCTGTGTTTTTTTTAATCCAGTGCTCTTTCAATTTTTTTGTGTATATACAGTAAGAGGTCTCTTTCCAACCTAATTTAATTCCTAATATTTTTATTCTAATAGATACATTTCTCTTTTGAGTCATTCTGGAGTTTTTCAGTTGTTCCATGATCTCTAGTGAGTCCTCAGAACTTTCTTTTTGAATGGGGAACATAGGTTAATTTTATTTGTTCATAGTAAGTTAGTATCTTTTTGGAGTTTTTCTTCATTCTTCTGCTTTCATCAGTTTCTCTGTTGATTTATCCACTTGTGATATCAGCTTTGTATTAAGCATTCTCTACTGGTCTTTTGTTCTTTCACCCTTCCTTTTATATGCCTAGTTAGTTGACTAGTTTCCGTTCACACTCTTTGGTTCCAAAACCATAATCATAGGAAATAAAAGCATTTGAGATCTGAAAGTGACCTCAGCAGCCATTTTATCCAATCCAACCTGGGCTGGCCACAACTAGGTATCCAATATTCTTTCCCTTGGACAATAACTTTATAATCTGACTTAAGACCTTTTCATTTAACTATGTAAAGTTACCAGTTATTTACTAGTTTTCAAATCTAATTTTTCCTCAATTATCCTTTTTGACTTCTCTGCAGCATTTTGACACTGTTGGCCACTTTTTCCTACTCGACTCTTCAAGTTCATGACATTGTTTTCTCTGAGTTCTCCTTTTATGTTTTTAACTTCTCTTTCTTTAGTCTCTTTTTTTGGGTCATCATCCATATCAGAGACCCTAAGGCTCTAGCCTGGCTCTCCTTTTCTTCTCTCTCTATATTTTCTTAATTGGTAACCTCATAAGTTTCTAAAGGTTTGATTACTCAGTATGCCCAAAACAGAACTCAAATTTCTCCCCAAATTTACAGTTTTTTTTTGAGCTACCTTATTACTTCACTATCCTTCTAGTCACCTAGGTTTGTAACTTCAGTGTAACTTTATCAACTCCTCACTCTCTTTCATCCCATTCATTTAATCAGTTTCCAAATATAGTTTCTACTTCCAAAACATTTTATATTTGCCCCTTCTTTCCTCAACCCATTTTTATTTCAGGTGTTCATTTCTTCTCTTCTTGATTATTATAAATGTCTTCTGATTAGCTTCTTTGTATTCACTTCCATCCTTCCCATAATGTAGGATTGTTCAAAAGAACAGGTCATAGAGTATCACTTCTCTGCTAAACTTCAGTGCCTCTCTGTTAACTCTGAGTCTAAATAAAAATTCCTCTGTTTGGCATTTAAAGCCCTTTACAATCTGATGCTTACCTACCTTTCCTGAGGAGTAAGGGGAAAATATGAAGCATTTTTATAGATTATAATATTTATATCTTAGTTTATTCAAATAGAAGGAGAGTGAAACACTAGTAGTTTTCAACTGGCCATATTTTCTATAATTTTTAAAAATTAAAATTCAGTAGAGGATTAGATGTTCCACAGAGTAAGGATTATAGTGAGATCCTCAATTCACAAGAAGAACCACTAGTTATATCTTAATGTAGTTATAACTGTTAACAAATTGGCAATCCTTATTCATCCTTCCCTCTCAGTTGATATTATCATGATACTTGATGTGAGTACCTCCTTTTAACTGTCCCTTTCTTCTTGATTATGGGGGAAGAGGATTTGGGCTCAAACTTCACTTCTGATGTTTACTAGCTCTATCATATTTCACAAATCATTTCGTCTATGTGGATCTCAGTTTCCTTATTTATAAACTGAAATGTTTCTAAGGTCCCTTACAGTTCTCAATTTATGAGTCTTCTCTTATGGAATATTTTATCCACTGCTGGGCCTTCCAGAGTTTCTTGTTATTAATTTTTTCCATCTAACATCTTCACAACTACTTTTGATGATAAATACTAAGGAGTTCTCAACTCACCAGCCTACTCGCCAATTCATTATTTCCCTTCATGCCTGGTATTGTTATATGTATCTTAATTGATCATATGTTTGCCTAGCTTGTTCTCTCTATCAGATTCCTTGAGGACAGAAGATTTTTATTCTATGAGTACTCAAGCGATGCTTGTTTGATGATTGAGAAATTCAAGGACTAATACCTTATAATTTTTTTTCTAAAAATATACCTTATGGGGCGGAGCCAAGATGGTGGAGTAGAAAGGCTCACATATGCTAGCTCCAAACCCACAGACCATAATTATCTATAAAAAAGAACTCCCAACAAATTCTGGAACAGTGGAGCCACGCAGCAACACAGTGAAGGAGATTTCCGTTCCAGAGAGCCCTGAAAAACTGACCCAAAGGTCCATCGTGCACTGGGAGCGGGGGCCCTCCCCTGCCCTGGCCACGTGGCACAGAGAGGAGCGAGCAGATCCGAGCAGGCTTCAGGGATGGAATCTCCAGTGGCCGCTAAGGTCCCTCCACCCACAGACTCACAGGTCAGTGAGAGAGACGTCTGGACAGGCTGAGAGGGGAGTGGGGTGTCTCCATGACTCGGGTCCCCTTGGCAGGCAGCAGCAGAGGCAGCGGGTGGCCAGAGGCTCCCAGAGCAGGCAGGAGCTCAGCAGCAGCTCCATTACAGAAGGTCTCTGCATAAACCCCCTGAGGGAACTGAGCCTGGGAGGTGGCCCTGCCCCCACCTGAGAACCTGATTTAATCTTACTCTAAATAGTAGCCAGGCAGGCCAAAAAAAGCCCTGAGGCTGGAGAGCAGCATTTGAATATCAGACCCCAAGCACTAGCTGGGCAGATCTGGGCAGGGGTGGAGAGGACTCTCAGAAGTCAAGTAACTGGC
>CM053773.1:3736974-3754738 GCA_028658325.1 Potorous gilbertii
GGCAGATTGGTGATAGGGGAAATTAGAATGCTCGGTGTACTGGGGTGGGGGGAGGGGACAAATGGGAAGAAAATATTGGAAACCAAATTTTGTGAAAATGAATGTAAAAAGTTAAATAAATAAATTTATATTAAAAAAATATACCTTACTATACTAATTCTAACTCTCTTTAAAATGGCAGAATAGATAATGCTTCTTTCCCATCAGTCCAATGATTCATTGTTATATTTTATCAAAGTAGGCTAAAGAACTTTCCTATGCATTTCTTTTATTACTGACTGCTCATGGAAACTAAATACACCTCTTAGTAAACTGTGTATTCTTTAGAAGATGCTAGGCAGTTTCTAGCTCACCTTGAAAAGTTTTTTTTACAAAAGGATTCTAATTACATTTCATTTTTTCTTTTTTCCCTTTCTTTGGAAATAGTCTCTCTCTTCCCCACAAAAGCCTGCAAATCATTAAATCATTGAAGTATTGAACATTCAGTTATTTTAACTACCTCTACAGTTTTTTTCTAAGTTAGATACAGAGTAACTGATTTTTAAAAAAAAAATCTCTTTAGCAATGGTGAGTTTTGTGCAACTTTAGCTTTGTTATTTTCCTTCATTTTGTGTACTTCACTTAGCTCTTATCTGATTTTTATCTCTCTCTCTTGCACTGAGTCAATTATCCGGTGTTAACTATTATTTTAATTTTATTTTGCATCTTTTAATTTTTTTAAAAGAAAAATAGAAGTATAGCAGTATGGTGCAATTTTGTTATTACGTAATTTTTGTCCATCCAATAATTTAAGTTACTATGACATAGTTAAGGAAGGAAAAGCCTTAGAGTTTAGGAAATGCAAATTGCTTAAGACTAAGA
Source organism: Potorous gilbertii (assembly GCA_028658325.1). Classification (NCBI taxonomy): domain Eukaryota; kingdom Metazoa; phylum Chordata; class Mammalia; order Diprotodontia; family Potoroidae; genus Potorous; species Potorous gilbertii. Next base: position 3,737,836 of record CM053773.1, read on the forward strand.
ATGCTTTTTCTAAATTAGCTATTGAAAGCATGAAGAAACAAGTTTATATTTGACTTACAATCATTGTGTTAAGTAATTCAACTGTATTTCACTTATTTTGGCTGTACATCAAAATGGACTAGACCTTTAAAAAAATACAGATTACTTAGTCACACTAAGGCTTTCAATGAGGGAGAGACTAGAGATGGTGGTCTCAGTGGTTCCAGGCATGGGTGTATGTAGAGTGGGTAATGGGTTAATTCACATTACTCCAGGAAAATAAAAAAATGCAGCCTGCTCCAGAAGTGGGTATAGTTGCAATGAGTAAGCTCCTCAGGGTGGAACTGAAAATAAATTGTCTACTCTAAGAACAAAGAAAGAATCAGACCAGGTTATATCAAGATATTTGGGGTCTTAAAATAGTTCATGGCAAAATAGTTTTATTTAACACTCTCAGGTTTCAAAAACAGGGTTAGTACAGTTAGGTTAAAAAATACATGTTATATCATTTCGGCACATGGAAGATTTCATTTAATACTTTGCTTAGTACTTGGCTAATTCATGTTATAGAAAATTAACTAATTTGTGTCATTATAAATAGCAGCATGGTCCAGTAGAAATAATACTACATATATTCAAAGTCTAGAGAAACCTGGGTTTGAATCCTGCTGTGCATTACAAAGACAATCTATATTCTAATCCTGACTTAACCACTACCAGTTTCATGCCCATATGCATGTCACTCAAACTTGTCGACTTCAGTTTCCCATCTGTAAAATGAGGAAAATGCCTTATGGTACCTAAGCCACAGGGTTATTAGAAGGCTCAAATCATATAATGTATGTAAAGTAAGTTGCAATTCTTAAAGAGCTATAAAAATATAAACTATGAAAATAAATGTTTATTTTAATGTAAACAAACTAGTGAGGTATTTCCCAGGGCGTCATTAATTTTGTCATAAGGCTATTCACACCAAAAAAAACCCCACTATGTCTTCTATACTACACAAATAAGAATCTTCAGGGTTTACTTCTAGGTAATGAAGAGAGAGGCAGGAATATAACTCAGTGGAAGTAATAAGAAGTCTCTTTTAGGACATGTCTCACAAACCCAAAATAGTTTCACAGAGACATTACAGCATGTATCTTAAATGTAATATTTTATGTAACGTATTAAGACTGCTGTCTATAAGTTTCGGAGGTATCACTCTGGAATGACAGAGAGACTTCCCTCATCAGGGAATTCCTTACATTAGGGAAATCAGATTTAGTTCCTTTCCCTGTCCTTACTCATTGCAGCAAATGGATAGAATCAATGATTTATATAATCATCTTCATTGTCAAATCTTATTTATGGATTACCATGGCCAAAGCATTCCTCATGAAGTGACCAGTTTTCTGGTGAGGAGCTTCTCCAAACTCATGCTTAGCTAAGTGAGAGAATGTCATCCATCAAGAGGTTTTTCCAATCTGGTAAAACCTGCTAGAGTTTTAGTTCTGCTAACATAGTCTTTGGGAACCCAAGATCCCATGTCACAGCGAGGCACTACTGATCTATTATTGATTTCTTACAGTCAGGGTGAGTTGGTCATTTGAGGAATAATGCTCTCATCTATGTTAAGAAAATATACATCTTAGGAGGTCATGTGCCATTGATTTATTAAATGAGATTATTTAATACATACTATAGCCTTTTCTTTTTTTTCATTGATAACCTTGGGCTAAAAGTTAGGACACTCACAGGAATTATTCATAAGTCAGAACCTCAGTTTCAATAAAGTAGGGATAATTATACTTACATATGCTACTTTTAAGGGTGTTTGTAAAGGAAATAGGAGTTGTTCATAAAGTCAGCAATTCAAGGTTCTCATTTGGGGGACCTTGGCTAATGCAAATGTGCCTTTATTTCTCATTTCTATGTATTGAGTCAAGAGTTATATAACACATATAAAGCAATAGATATTACTTTCCTCAGAGGAAATATACTTTGCTGATTCAAAGTATGATGATCATCTCCATAAGGCATAGTGGAATGCCTTTGCACAGTAAAATTTTGGCAATACTACGCAAGTTCTATGTAGTCTCAAGAAAGACTATTTATGAAATGCATACACATACACACACACATAAAAAACCAAACACATTCAGTAACCCATTACATTTACCCTAATATCATGTCCCTCTTATATGATCGAAGAGAGGTATAGGGTTGACTGATATCAGCAGCAAAGAAAGACAAAATAGGAGCAGTTGGGGGCCATTAGTGAAGCATCAGAAGTACAATTGTGAGTTTCTCCCTCATGAATGTGCCCTAGTCACAACTTTACGTGCATCCCTCCACAAAATTTCCCTAACAGTGTCCAAGCTGCCCATTGATGTATTTGTAGGAGCATGTGTGTCAAGATCATTTAATGTTTTACTGGCAGTGATGTTCTATTGTTACCTTCCTTATTATGCTGTTTCATTAAATGACTTTCTTGGATACAAACCTGCAGAGTTGCTTGAACTTGAATTATCCTTTATGGAGGAATCAGAATGTGAGCACGGGTGGTTTAGGCACTACATTCCCAAATACGATGATCTACACTAACATTTATCATCCTGTTTTTCTCTAAGAGAATAAAGATAGGTGATGGGGTTGGAGGACTCCATGGCAAAATAACCTCCATGGGGTCCATGGAGAACTCATCGTACTTTAACTTGGAATAAACAGATACTTGGGGAATCAAAGTTAGTAAAGCATGGTGGTAGTAGTGTGAAAGTAGAGTCCAGTGTTCTGTACACAGTACATTACACACAACAAGCACTTAACGTTATTGTTGGTGATGGAAAGAAGGGCCATCTTCAGAAGAGCGACCTTAATACAGAAAACATCTGGATGATAACTTCATGAGAATAACAAGTGTCAATTTTAAATTTTTGTTTTGACTATAATTACTTGCAATGTCTCCTAATCATAATCTTCTTAAAGAAGGGATTTACTAAAGTTGTCTTAAATTAAATTGAACTGAGAAGCAAAAAAAAAAAATGAGTGTGTACGTGGAACAGAGAAGGGGAATGCTTTGATGCATTTTCTCTGAATCTCTCTTCCTCTCTGTATCTCTCTGATCCTTTCCTTTGTTTCTGCCTCTGTCTTCCTCTTCTGTTTCTCTCTCTTCACCCTTCGCATGCCTCGGACTCTTTATCTCTCCCTCTCCTCCCTCAAATTGTAATATCATTTCTTTCACAAGAAGGTTCTCAGTCTACATCAATCTTTTGGTTCTCTGAACTTAAATTATACTGATGTAATATAATAGAATGGAAGCTCCTTAACAGGACAGGCTATTCTTCATCTTGTTTTTGTATGCAGGTGTACTTAAGTACTTGTAGGTACTTAATCTGGACTGTGTAGATTATAGTAGATAAGGATAAATAGTAATTTAAGACTTTATTATCTACTGTATTGTGTTGTTTTCAAATTGTTTCAGACTAAACTCCTTATCTGCAGTGCTCTCTTCTTGCTTCCACTTCTTGGAATCCTTACCCTCATTTAAAGCCCGGTTCATATGCTACTTCTTCCTAAAAATCTTTATATTTCTCTTTAATTTTTAGCAGTCACGCCCCACTGAGGGATTGTTTTGTACTTTATATGTATCTTGCACTTACCTATACATGTACATGTTATTTTCTTCAGTAGACTATAAGCTTCTTGAGGGAAGGAACTCTTTGCATTTGTGACTTTGCAATATAAATGCTAGAACAGTGCTCAGTAAATAGTAGGACTTTAATAAATACTTATATAAAATAAGGTGAATCCCATGAACACTGATTTATCAGAGTAAAATTTGGCATTTCTGGAATAGTTATTACAGAGTATTACAATCATATTTTTAAAAAATTAAAATGTATTTAAAATGAAAATTAAAAATGACATTTTTTTAATCCTATGAAGTAACATCAATTAAATACTGGTTTCCATTTAAGGATCCCACTCAGTATATTTTGTGTTTTAGATGCCAATAACAACATCCTACTCCAAAACACCAATTTCTCTCCTCATGCAAAAATGTGTGTGTTGCTGGCCTGTGTTACATCTTTATAAGATTGTGTTCATTTTGTTGTACCAACGTAGTGTGCATAGAAGTTCTATCTTTCTCATTCACTTCCTGCTCACATTTACTTATAATTATCACACTGATGAGCTACTTCAGCATGCTGAGTTGAATAGAAGAAATTTTCAAACATAATTTAGCTTTAAATAGCTAAAGGGTAGTTCAGGAATCCATTGCAAATCCACTTTTTTTTTTCTCTTTGTCTCTGATAAGGGGCTCAAAACCACCTGGATATTCTTTGACCTCACGTACATGTTTCAAAGACAGCTATTTGAATAAACTCTGTATTTCTCATTACCAGCACAGCAGTATGTGAACAGTAAATATGTAAATGAGATTCATGATTCTCCTACCATTACAAAACCATTTTTAGATGTTTACCTAAACTGCCTTAAACACAGAAACAGAAGTAGTAAGGAGAAAAAAAAATTCCACACTTCCCAAATTTTATTTTCAAGACTGTCTCCTTTAGTTTATTGAACACTCTGTCTATGATTATCTTCAAAGCAGAGATAAGAAAGCCTGAGAAAGCCCACCTGGTACATACTAGAAAAATTTAAATGCTTAAGTTGGGAGCTTATAAAATTTGAGCACAAATATGGCTTGGCAAAAGATAAACACTATCTTAAGAATGTTTGGTTTCTATCTTCTCCGTGTAATTAATGCTTTAGTGAAGCTTTGTAAGAAAATGGAAGAGTAAAGAAAGAACTAGCAAGTAATGTTGTATGGGTCTGACTCAGTGGAAGAAAAAAGGCCCTTTTGGATGGAAAGTGACTGAATATGTTTATATAAAATAAAGAGAAAATATCAAAAAATTGCAGTTTCATAGAACCTTAAAATTGGAGAGATCCTCAGATATCTAGTCAATTTCTTTGTCCAAAAAGAATGTTCCTAAAATATCCCCAACTCACAAAGCTTTTTCAGTAATAGGTATTCTGCTTTTTTGAGTTAGCTCACTATATTTTCAGACAGATGACAAGCATAGGACTTGCTACTTATCTATATACATTTCATCCTGTTAGATTCAGTTGTGAGCAGACTGCAGAATATAACAACTTTGAAGAACAGAAATGAAAGATGTCCTCAGGAAAATAAATAATAGAAAAGAAAAATAAACTAGTCTCATGGCAAAGATGAGGGATGATGGGGACAGTTCAAATGTCTTTGAAATGAGAGGAAAAATTGAGGACAGCCTCTAGCATGTTGGGTGGACCCCTATGTGGTGATCTTTTGTGAGGATATTGACAAGACTCACATAAATGATGAGCAGGTATATATGGATTGTAAAGAATGTTGTTGGAGAGAACACACAAATTTATGAAGTCCCAGATGCATCTGACTGTTCAAGATTCACCCCTCTTTGGTAGCCTACAAAGGACATTTTAGGTTCTCGAATTCTCATTTAATATATTGTCTCTCCTTCCTACCTTGATGTTATTTGTTAATCTGATAACTAGGACATCAATGCCTTCATCAAAACTGCTGATAAAGATGCTGCTCCTGTTCTGATAAGTGACTGATTGTGGTAGCAGTCAGTTTGAATGGCAGTGATAGTACTTTGGCATGTGCACTGTCAGTGATTTAGCCCTTTTAATTGGGTTCATGATTTTTCTGGCTATGCAATTCTATTTCTACCAAATCCAAAGTAGACCTTTTAAATTTCTTGTTTTCAGAAGAAGTGAAGTACTTTCTATATGGGCCTTAGTCCTACTTTTGTTTGCTGGTGAAGTTCACTTTCTCTATGTCTAATTTCCTCATCAGCTGTACTGGCATCTTCATTTTCTACTTCATTACCCTTTCTTGCATGATCATTTCCTCTTCAACCTGGCCTTTACTTTTACATCTTTCTTGTATGATATTTGGTCCACCTCCTTCATTCTGTATGCTTGAATTTTGAGTTCTTTTATCATACTACCTTTCCCTATTTTTTAAAATCTGAAATATATTTTCTTAAAAAGCCTTCTTGGTTCAACCGATACAGTGAAAAGAGTGCTGAATTTGGGGTCAGAGAATCTAGGCTCTAAACCCACCTCTGCTACATTGATGTCTATAGGACTTTGGACAAATCACTTCAATTCTCTGGGTCTCAGAGAAGTTTTTAAATAGGTCTTAAAGATCTATTTCAGTTCTAAAACTATGACCCTATGAAGTTATTCCTTATGGTGCAACAAATCTGTCTCTCTGAAACTTATTCCCATTGACATACCTCACACTAGACCTTGACAGACACAAGGTTTCATCTCTTAAATATCCCATTCCTCCAAAGTTTTCCTTCAGTGCCTCTGATCTAGAAGTGATCTTGGGTTCATAACATCAATATTAGAGGAGCACAACATGTAGCAGGATCTATAATGATGACTTCAGATATTTTTGCATTATTTTATCTCCTATCCCTCACCTCTACAATTTTTTCTTCTTCAGTCTCAATAAGAATTTCCTTGATCTTTTATTATTTGGCACAATATCATGATTGTTCTCATTGGTTCTGTATGTTTTGTGAGTGCATGAGATTGTTAAAGCACATGAACTAAGACCAGTATGAAAGTTAGCATGCTTAGTACAAATGAGCACAAGGTAGTTTATAGCAAGACATTAAGACAAGAGGTTAAATGCATTAATTATTGTATTGTAATAATAGAACAGCAAAGAATCTCAGCTGCACTTACTGCTAAACATCCAGACTTCTTGTATTTGTAACACAATACAAATCATTCATACATAATTCCATTTGATTCTCACAATAATCTTATGAGTTAGGTAAGACAAGTAGATGAGAAAACTGAAGTTCAGCAAAGCCACATCATTTACTGGAAATTATATTATTAGAAAATGAGCATCTCGGTGGCACAATGGATAGAGCAGTGGGCCTAGAGTCAAGAATATCTGAAATCAAATCTTGCCAGATTATTATGAGCTGTGTCACCTTGGGCAAGTTACTGAATGTTTTTTTGCCTTAGTCTCCTCAACTATAAAACAAATATAATAATGGCATCTACCCTGCATGGCTGCTTTGAGAATAAAATGAGAAAATATTGGTAAAGTGTTCAGTACGGTATCTCCCTGACACAAAGAAAGTGCTATATAAATGCTAAATCTTATTATTTTTGCTAGAAGGTGAGAGAGCTGGATCCTGAAATGAAGTCTCCAGTGTTCTTTCTAGCACATTATATTCTTTCTCTAAAACAAACAGAAAAGTGACATGATGTTGAATTAGTGGAGCTCTGAAAGATTAACATGGGAAGACTTTCAGATTAGAATTCTGATAAGAATACACGGATTAAGAAGCTATACTATTGGGCAGTAGGAAGCATTCATTCATTCAACAAGCATGTACTAAGTGATAGGAACTGGGTTTGGTGCCATCAGATGGAATAGTAAAAATGAAGCAGGTATTACTCTCAAGAATCTTTTTGTCTGCAGGAGAGAAATACATGAACACTGTTAAATACAAAAAAGGTGTGTGTGTGTGCGTGTGTTTGGGGAAGGAAGTATCAATGGAGAAGATAAAGATAGCATTCATGTAGGAGAAAGTGATACCTGAGCTGAGCCTTGCAGGAAGTTAGAAATCCTAACAGGTAGAGGTGAGAAGGGATTATGTTTCAGGAAACACAGGAGACAACTTATACAAAGGTATAGAGAGTGAAGTTGTGGTAGCAAAAAACTTGAAGTTTTGGACAGAATCACTGGAAACATCCGTCCAAGAACAGAGACATCCTCTGCAGTATTACCTTCAGCTCCAGGGACCATAGTTTAAGAAGGACATAGTAAGGTGGTCCAGAGGAGAGCAACTGGATGATGAAGAGTCCTAAGTCCGATTGATTAAAGGATGTGGACATGTTTATACTGGAGAAAACTGAATGGAGGTGTAGTAACTGTCATCAGATATTTGAAGGGCCACCATTTGAAGGGGTTACATTTGTTATGTTAGGCCCCAGGGGACTGAATCAGGAGCAATGGGTAGAAGTTATAAACTGTCACAAGTGAAATTCAACAAAGATAGTCTGAGGTACATAATCTCCTAGCAAGGTAAGAGTTTATTAGCAGGGGTGCTATCTGTTAATAAAGCAAGTTAATGGATACCTCATTTTAAACTGAAGACCCCAACATGAAGATTCAACTTCCTTTTTATAAGCATGGAACAAAGAGTAGAACAGAGTAGGTGAGAAAATAATACAATTGGTTATAGAGTTAGTGACATCATGCGGTTGATGACAACAAAACTGGTGACTTAGTTGAGGCATGGGGGATGATATGATTGGCTGGAGTTGAGAATGAGGGGCTAGCAATCCCTCTTTCCCTCCTGTGCCTAAGAAAAGTTCATTGCTTTATTCCACTTGCAAGGTTAGAGACAGTAAATTTCCCTTAGACTTCTTTGAGTATAAATCAGACATCCTTGAAGGATAGCTTGTATTGGAAAGAACTAGATCAGACTCCCTGGTGTCTACCTATATCCCCTAAGGAAAGCAGATTTTCTTGAGGCAAGAATAAAATAGTAATTATAAGAGCGTCAAACTTCTAAACTTAACTCATTACAAGTGAGCTGAATTTCTGCACTAAGTTCAAAGATATAAAACCATGATTTAGGCAATTATGGGACAAAATCTCCTCCAACTCACAAATTCTGAGAATCTGTGAACATGTCACTCCTCTATTCAACAAACTTCAATGACTCCCTATTACCTCTAGGAAAAATATAAAACCTTCTATTTCATCTTTAAAGTCCTTCACAACCTGGCCTCTACCTACCTTTTAAGTCTTCTCATACCTTATCACCTTCCATGTACCTTGAGTCAATGTTACTGACTTTTTTACTGTACTTTTGCACATGATACTGTTTCTCCATCCTTTGCCTTTTTTCGCTGGCAATCTCCTATTCCTGGAATGTTCTTCCTCCTTACCTCTTACTTCTAGGCTTTCCTGGATTCCTTTAAGATTCAGCTTAAAACCTACCTTCTGCAAGAAGTTTTTCCCAGTCTTTCTACTGGTTCTTCCCTCTAAAATTACTGCCTACTTACAATAGAGAGATCTTATACATACATAATTCTTCACTTGTTGTCTCTCCCATTAGGATGTCAGTTCCCTGAGGGGAAGAAATGGGATTCTGCTTTGTTGTTGTTTATTTCCCTAGTACTTAGCAAAGTGCCTGGCACACAGTAAATGTTTAACAAATATTTCTTTTGCTGTCCATAATGAAAATGATGAAGAAGAGGATGAGGAGGAGGAAAAAGAGGATGAAGAGATAGAATGTAGCCACATATAAAGGAAGCTGCTCAATAGCTACGCTCCCACAAAAAATGGAGCATAACTATGCCTGGATATTCTTCATAGATTTCGAGAAATAATTCATTGAATTATCAGAGTCAGTTACTGAGCATGTAAAAAGAAGGGCACCTTCCCTATTTTCTGTCTCTGTCCTAACCAGGGAAGTTGGGATCCTCATTCTTGAATCAAAAACATGGAATATTTATACAGATGTGTGCTTAAATATGTATGTAAAATAGAAATTAACCTTTTACTTCAGTACTTTCTGATAACAAAAAGGTATTTTTCTGAAAATAGACCTATTGTTAAGTGTGTTTTGAGGCCAACAAGGAGATATACAAAACTTAAAGTTCAATGCCCAAAGTATGAAGGGGCACCTAGTTCTACAGTTGAGGAGTGCATATACAATACATAGAATATAAACTCCTTGAGGGTAGGTTCTGTTTGTTTCTGTCTTTGTCTCCCCAGTATCTAGCACAGTGCTAGATGTAAAGAAGACTCATAAATGCTTAATGAATAGCAGGGGAGAGAAGATGCATAAAACAACTGTAATAAAAATAATATATTTAAATATAATAATAAACAAATATAATAATAAATATTATATTATAATTATAATACAAATAGATAAAAATTATAAATAAATATAACAATAAAAATAGTGCATTTCAATAAAAATAAAATATAAAATGTATGAAAGTGAGTTGCAAAGTACCAGAAAAAGGAGAAGAGAGAGGTCTTACTTTATTATTAATGATTTATGTTTTTGTACAATGAGTTGTATAGGAAGAGGAGCAGAAAAATGAATTCTTTTCCCAATGCCTAAGATCTTTTCCTTGGCCCCTAAATCAATGGCCTCACGAAATACCAACAAATTGGTGTGATTTTATAATTGAAGTAAATTGCTATTAATTTAAATGCTTTTTACATAAAATTACAGGATGCTAACTCCAATTCTTTTAAGTCCACTTAGAATTAAGTTCACCTCAAGACATATTTATTTAGATAGTCTCTAATTCTATGCCACAGTAGTAGTTGGTACAGTGGATAGAATGCTGGGCCTGGAGTAGGAAGGCTCATCCTGAGTTCAAATCTGGTCTCAGAAACTTATTAGCTATAAGACCTTGTACAAGTCAATTAACGATGTTTGCCTCAGTTCTTCATCTGTAAAATGAACTTGGGAAGGAAATGGAAAGCCACTTCAGTATTTTTGCTAAGAAAACCCCAAATGGGGTCTCAAAGAGTTGGACATGACTGAAATGACTAAACAAAAACAAAAATTCTGTACCCAGTCTTTTTGCTAGGCAATGAAGAAGCTGTGCAAAGGAGTATCTCTCACTCAAGTAGGTTACAGTCTCAGAATTGTGAACATAGGGTAAATATACATGAAAATGTTACATATATATTTGTTTCTATATACACATACATATAGGTATAGACATACATGTAAATAGGCATGTATGTGAATAGGACATATATAATACACACACTAACTAACCTAAATGTGTATGTCTTAATGATAGGAACCCATAACAATAATGTTGTTACTCTCTTTCCTTCTGAACTGTATAAACTATTTCTGCTAAATTATCAATTCTGTTACTCACACAATAACCAAATTGAAACTTTCAGATACACAGCGTTTGGGTATCCTGCCACTGATTCATTTAGACGCAGTAAAATTTTATTTGAGCTGACCAGAATTGAGAATGATATTCCATATTCAGTCTACTGAGAACTACATCAAAGGAAAACCTCTTTCCTGAATAATCTGAAATGTGATTCTTCACAAAGGACAATAACCAATTTCCTTTTGGCTCTCCTCCTGTGATCATTCATTATGACCCTTTCTGTCATTCCTAGATTACATTGGGAAGTTATATATCCTGACAAACAGAATATAACATTTGTAATACAGTACAACTGAAGAAAATAATTTTAACCTTTAGCTTCAACAAATACCAGCCATGCGGAAGTTCTACAAACACTGCTTCACCTTCCTTGTAATATGTTATAGCTTATGAAACAGTAGAAAAGTGCTTGTGGATACCAAAGTTCAATTTTTTCTTTCAGAAAAATAATCTTACAATGATATCAGACATTCTCATATCTTAACCCAATTAATGTCCATTTTAAAATGAGACAATTCAAAAGAGAACATATATATGTACATACAAAATATATATGTGCGTGTATATATGTATGTGTATATATGCATATGCATATATACATATGTATAACTGAATTACACTCCTACAGGAATACTTTTAATATCCCAAAAGCATCCTTTAGATGTAAACATCCCTATGGAATTTTTTTCCCTATTTTCTAGGTCTTTATAACTTTGAATTGATTATTTATCATTTGGTTACAAAGCATAAGAGAAAATAAGTCTTCTACAAACCAAGCTGGGTCATTAAAAAAGAGACTATGGAAAAAAAACAAACAGAACAGCAACATAGTATAAATATTAAGAAAAGTTCTGGGTCAAGAATTTCATAATTTTTTTAAAAAATTGTTTTTTTCTTTGACAACAGTGAGTTCGGGGTCACTGTTACTTTTAAAGTGCCTGGACTTAAAAGCCTTATCTTTTTAAGTGAAAGCTCCACAATTCTACAGTTAATATGATTAAATCTCCTACTTGAAATTACTAAGGTATTTTTTCAAATTGTAAAGTGTTTTTTTTATAAATTGCTACTGCTTTCATTGAGAAACATTTGTACAGTTTACAAAGTCTCAAATACGGAAACAATGTAATTATTCTGTGGTAATGGGGGTCCAATAAATGAATTCTACACACAAACCATTTTCCAGAAGGCTCTCCTTTATCCTCTACCAGAAGTAATAAATACTATAGGGAAAACAGCCTAATTAAGTATTCTACTCTTCTGAACCTTCCCAGAAAGAGGGGAGGAAGAGGAGGAAGAGGGGAAGGAGGAGGAGGAGAAGGAGGAGGAGGAGGAAGAGGAGGAGGAGGAGAAGAAGACGGAGAAGAAGCTGCAGCAGCCGCAAAGACCTAGAAAATTTACCAACTGGTTATTAAGTCTCTAAACAATCAAGACCATTAAAAAAAATAACCAACTGGTTATTAAGTCTCTAAACAATCAAGACGATTAAAAAACCATTTAAAAAACAATCAAGACTTTAAAAGCTCTTGCCAATTAACCTTAGCTCTGTGTCCTAGCTCTGTGCATAGTGCTGTAATAGGTGCTAAATAAATGCTTTTTCATTGACTTACTGAATAATTTTAGGTGACAAAATGAAGACTAGAAATTAGAGAATGGATAAAGAAAATCAAATAACACTTGATATTGCTTGAAACTGAAGGTTTTTTTTTTTCAATATCCTAGGTAGCATTTTGTATTCTGAAGGAAGTCAGTCGTGAATGAGGTGGTTTGAAGGCAGAATGTGTCTAGACACTGATGTTCAATTAGTTCTGTCTCTTCCTCCAGTCAGTGAAATTATAGAAGGGGCAAACAAAATGGATAACAAGGTGTCACTGTATTGAAGAAAGTGCCAGGGCATGTTTATACTTTCTTACTCCTTTGTGAAGACTATAGAAGTTCTCTTCAATGGAGTTGGAGAGGCAGTTTGTGACTGAAGATCCACTATGTCCTTAGTCACTTATATAAAATAAACTCACATGCTTTGGAACACAGTCAAAGCAAGAAAGTGCTTCGGAGAGTGTGAACTCCAGAAGTCCAGAATAAAGTCACCTGTAAAGGAAGACTGCAATTCTAGAGAGAGGAATGCTTTTTGCCTTTTCCCTTTTACTTTTACCAGGTGTCTGGAGTGAGGTGGGGAGAATTTTTCTCCTATCACATACTGCCATTTCAGTGGACCTACTTGCCCATTTTGGACTCACTGCATTCAGAAGGGAGTTTGCCAACACAGAGACAATCATAGACACAGTTCCCAGGAGAGTGACCCTTGGCAGTAGTGAAGATATTTAGAAATGTATCCAAAAGAGAATTTAGCCCTAGGACTCAGGATTTGAGTTGCAGAGATGCCAAAACTAAAGGAGTCCATCTGAGGAAATAGTTCAGCTGAGGCATTTTGGAAGAGAAGAGAGGAGAATGCTGAGAACAGTAGGAGGGGAGTAAGGGAAGAGGGAAGGGAGGAGAGAAGGTAGAAAGAAAGGGGAAATAAAAGGAGGAAAAGAAAGTGGAGAGGAATGGTGAGAGGAAGATAAGGTAAGAGGTAAGTGGGAAAGAGAAGGGCAAGGGAAAGTATAAGGAAGGGGATGGGGAATGAGAAAGGGGAATGTGTTTGTTGTTCATTGCTAAAGAAGACCATACTATCAGAGAAATGATGACATGACTTGCACTTGACTTTTATTTGAGTGAGGGAGGGCTGTGCAGGTGACCAGTCTCACTTCTCCTCTACAGCCATCTGAATCCAGTGACCAGATATTCATCAGGATGACTGAAGATGACCCAGGATGAGGCAATTGGGGTTAAGTGACTTGCCCAAGGTCACACTACTAGTGAGTGTCAAGTATCTGAAGTGAGATTTGAACTTAGGTCCTCCTGACTCCTGCACTGGTGATCTATCCACAACACCACCTAGCTGCCCCAAAAGGGAAGTGAAGGACAGGAAAATAGGGGAACATTGATATGGCACCTACTATGTGCTAGACACTTTTAAGCATTTTACAAATATATTTCATAATTCTCCTCACAGTAAGAGAAAAGAAAACATCAGAGCTGTGCATTAGAGGGTACTTATGAGCTATAGTTTATGTTTTATAGATCCACAGAATACAAGAACCTAAGGAAGCTATCCCCAAGAGAATCCAATGTTTGAATGCAGGCTTGTGGGGGAGTAACTCTGGAGGAGCTAGTACAATTGCTTCACATGTAAATCATAAATGTATAAAATATTTCAATGCTCATAGAATCTTATAGAATATACAATAAAATTTTCACCATTGAAGCATCTCATATCTCAGATATCTGCTATATTTAATACAAAATTCTCCCAAATGAATAGTCAGCTACTGGAAAACTTAGATTATATTGTACAAAAAAAGATAAAAATCTCAAATTATTTTGATCATCCACAGGGAAAGAAGTCACCTTTCTGTCAGAAAATCAATTAATTCTCTCATTTGATTGAATTAACTGACACCTTTGTTTTTTCCACTAGGGTATTTCTTCTCCATATGGCTTTTTTTTTATTCAGAGATATCTTCTGAAAGTTATTCTCCAGTGAAAGGCACAGAGGAGACTATTGTGGAAAAGGATATAAGGATATCAAACTGCAAAGTCTGAGATGGTTATCAACATATGGTAGGGGTTTCATAAGTGTTTGTTAATGGAAGGAATGGAGAAAGGAAAGGTGGTGAGAAGGGAGGAAGGAAAAGAGGGAGGTATGGTTTTTATCTCTTTGGATAAAACTGAAAAATGAAACCCTACTTGGAAAATTAAACCCTTTGGATACTGTGGGTTAGGGTTAGAATCCCAGCTCCAGCTGATCTTAATTCTAGCCAGGTAGTTCTTTGAAATCTTGTTATAATAACGGCAACTTGTGACATTTTTATCACTTAACTTTTTTCTTCTAATATGTGGATGAGGACTCATAAAACTAGAGAATAACTAAACCTTTTCTGTTCTTCATTGAATTTAACATCTTGACATTTGAAAAAGTTCAGAGTCTACTTATATAGTAATTCACATCATTTAACTTACTGCATTAAACTGAAATGAGAAGTGGCCAATATAGATACGCACACAAGTATATTGATGGTTACTTAATAACAAGAAGATGAATAAAAGAATTTTGAAAGCAATTAATATAAGTATTATAAAACACATAGAGATGAATTTGTATTCAATTTATTAAGTACTTACTGAGCATCTGCTATTGCCAGGAATTATGCTTGTTGTTATGGGAAAGGAAAAATAAGAAGCTTACAATCTTGTAGGGGAGAATATAATAAACATAAGGAAAAAACTGGATCTCTGCTTTCACTGGAATAGGGAACTTCTGCTACAATGCAAGTCAGCAGCTTCTCTGAAACTTTTAGTCACCTAGGTCACTGAGAAGTTAAATGATTTTCTTTGGGTAAGACAACCAGTATGTGTCAATGGTGAGACTCAATGTCATCTCCTTGGCCTCCAGTACCAGCCCTCTGCCACCTTCCTTGTGACTAAGGATTAGCAGTGGGATGTGTAGCAGCCTTCAAGGCTCAGCTCAGTTCTTCCCTCCTAAGGAAAGCCTTTCCTAATAACCTGAACTCACACAATCACAGAAATTCAGAGTTAGAAAGGCCTCAGCCTTCACCTAGTGACCAAGAGTTCCTGTGTCAAGGCCCCCTTTAGCAGCTGGGTAAAGTCTATGGCTCCCTTTGTGAAATTATGTTTTTATATGGATAAATAAACTACGTAGGCTTATAAAGAGATCAATTATATTGAGTTTTCAAAATATTAAAAAAAAAAAGAACCCATCTCTTAAAAGGTAAAACATAGCTGTTCTCTTAAGAGAACATGTCTTTCTCCCTCAGGCCATTTCTCCAGATGGGATCAGCCTAGCATTACCATATCACCCATTTAATTTTCCAGTCTTTTTTTCTTGTCAGTTCATCCTCTTTGGGGAAGATTTTGGTTCTACTTCATTTATTCTTGTCACTGGGCCACCTTGGGCTCAGATTTCCTAATGTATCCCTTTAGTTTATCTGAAGCATAAATGCAGAGTGGCACAGTGGGAGTAAATTTCCTGGATTTGAATCCTGCCTTTGGAACTTTCTGCCTGTGTGACCTTGGCCGAGCTTTTAACCTCTGTTAGCCTAGGTTTCCCTATCTATAAAATGTGTAAAATAATGCCTATATACCCTATATCATTGAGTTGCTGTGAGGACTAAATAAGAAAATGTAGACTATAGCACTGTACAAACTCAAAGCTACTATAAAGATGTTAGGTAATATTGCTATAATTACTTTTCATGTTAATCTTTGCCCATTCAGAGCGCTTCCTGAAAGAGAATAAGGGGAGAGATAAAGTTATACATAAAGAGGTAAAGTCATATATAAAGGGGAGAGGTCATATAGATAAGCCTTGGGATTACATAGATAGCTCAGATAGAGACAATTATTATATGTAGAATTGCTTTTTCCTGTGTAGGCAGGGTGGTGCAAAAAGAGTTGAACTTGTACTCAGGTATGACCTGGGTTAATGTTTGCCTTCCACACTTAGTAACTGTATAGCCTGGGGAGGAAGGACAGGAATAAGCATTTATATAGCGCCTATGATGTACCAGGCACCATGTTTTATAAGTATCTCTTTTTGATCCTCATAGCAACCCAGGAAAACAACCTTGTAGGCTATGTGCTATCATCTCCCACATACAGCTGAGGAAACTGAAGCAAAGAGAGGCTAATTGACATGCCCAAGGTTATAAACCAGGTACTTGTCTCAGGCTAAACTTGAATTCAGGTTTCCCAGTGCTCTACCTATTATACCATGTAGTTGCTTCTCTAGGTGCCTCAGCTTGGGCAAATCATTCAAAGTCTCATCTGCAAAATGTGGCTAATCATTATCATCATCATCATCATCATCATCTTCATCATCATC
>CM053773.1:3755238-3782321 GCA_028658325.1 Potorous gilbertii
ACCTTCCTTTTCTGAAATATTCTACTTAAATTACATTCTAATTACACTCTCATTTTGGAAGGTCTGTGATGTTCTGGGCTTGATACAAACATTATGTCTGATACCAAAGGAAGTTTCTGGGGTACCTCATCACCCCTTGAGGCTATCTTTTCCATTTGAAGCAACCTACCATGATGATGCCAAACACATTTGCTGAACCTACTCCTCCAGTTTATACCTCAATTTCTATTTAGCAAAGGATTGTCATATGAAGTTTTATCTCTTGTTACATTCTTCAAGGAAGGTTGTCCAATTCATAAACACATGGAGCCATTTTTTGAGGCACTTTTACTAACATCAGCTTTGTCCAAAAATATGTTTCTTTTATTTCGAGTCTCTCCCCTCTGTTAGGACATCAGATGGTTAACTTGCATTTATTAAATACTTGCTCATGCCCAGATACTGTGCTAAGTGCTAGGAATACAAATAAAAGCAGAAAGAAAGATGGTTCCTGACCTGAAAAAGTTCACATTGTAATGGAGGGAGACAATATAAAAGGGAGATGAATAGTGGATATATGTGGGTATATGGAATGGTGGGCATCTTAGACAATGTCCTGTGGAGATGAGGAAGCATTTCAGCCTAGAGAATGATTACATGGTTGGCTAGGGCTACATCCTTAAAATAGAGGTGCTGGAGGGAAACAGTTTTTTCATAGTCAAGAAAAATAATCATCATGAGATTTTTTATTCCCTATAGATATTTTAGTCAAAACTATGATGATAAAGGTGTGACTGACTATAGAATATCACTTATTAAAGTGTGTTTGTTGCTTGTCTTCCTATCTTTTTTTTTTCTTCAGTGCCGTTTATCCTTTCTCATGCAGCCTATCCAGGACTGTTGAAGTTAGAGACCACATTTTGTGGGAGTCACTTTCACTAATGTGAAAAAAAATGTTTATGATAAAAATATTTAGAGATCTTTTCCATTTTGAATGTTTGGTGTCCTCCTTATATTTCCAGTCTGACTACTCTTGGGTTAATTTTACTTAATTGGTTATCTCAACTGCTTTCTGTAAAATTGTTTTTAACTCTCCTCTCAGATTCTCTTTATCTTATGAGTGGATGTTATTCCTAATTTTCCACCATCCTCTTCAGAAATATTTTACTTCAATTACATTTTAAACTGGTATCGTCCGATACGTCATATCACTCTACATGAAGACAGACCAAGTGTTGGTGAGATCAGTCTGCTAGTCAAGGTAGTTTTTTCTGTTTTTTCCTCTGCTTCTTATTGCAACTGATTCACACTGGTGAATTTCTTTAGAAAATTTTAACTGTCTGAATCAAAGTCTGTTTTATTCAATTCCCATTTTTCAGCATCAACAGCTCATTCAAAAATGTCAGATTGTAATTGTTTCAATTGTACCTCATTTTTTCTTATTTTTAGTCTTTGCTGTAATTTGGCTTTGCTTTTCTTCTTTATTCTTACTATTCAGAGGTCTTACAACACAGAGACAGCTAATTTGACTCCTACACTTGGTAACCAGTCATTTGCAGTCTTTTCAAATGTAACCAATCTTTAAAAAAAGTGTTATTTGGCATTCATCAAATGATACTTGACTCTCTTCTCAGCTAAAAAAAGATACTTATGGTTTATAGTCATAAGGTATAATATTAGTTTTTAGCTTCTATTGTTTCTTATTCACGATACATGCATAAAATAGATAAAAAAAGTCAATCTTTCCTTTAGAGACAAATCTCTGACACTTACTATGCAACCTTGAAGAAGTCAGTGTCACTCTACGGTCTCAATTTTCTATCTTAAGTCATTGACTTGGTCCAAATGATCTCTAAGATATCATCTACTTGTTATATTCTCTGATGATCAAGACATTTTGAACCCCCAAATCAAATCTTCAGAGATATTTTGAGATGTGAACGCATACAGAACTCACCAGCCAACTGCAATTGGAAGAAGTAATATACAGAAAATGGAAACAAGGTCAAGTATCAGAGGAGATAAGAATAAAAGGTATGATACAGTCCTGTACAAATAGCATCAGGAATACAAATGCTCAAAATGATTTGAGGCTGATGAGGATTCCTAAGGACAATGAAATGGGATATTTTCTTAAAATATACTGGAAGGAAATGGCAGATTAAAGAAATTATACCTCTTTTGTTTGGGGAAGGGATGGTAATATCCAACAACATAATTTTCTGTTTTCTCTGCAAAGGAGAATGTCTTTGACAATGGAAATGACAGAACACAAAGTTGATAGCAAAGGGTGATATTAAAGTTGAATAAGGAGACTGAGAGAGTTCATAGCTTTGATGAAGAGAATTCAGGTTGATTAACTTCATCATTAGGACCTGAAAGAACTGGCAGATGTTATTGATGAATCAATGACAGTTAAAACAACCTAAAAATAGAAGTACCCACCATGAGTAAAAGGTAAATGTTCTGATTCTTTTAAAAAACAGAAGCTAATAAAAATCTGCAAAGTATGGGTCAGTAAGTTTGATTTCAATTCCTTGTAAAATTCTATCAATCATTAAAAAATTTGAATAACTAGAAAGGAGCTCCATGATTACAAAAAGCCACTACAGTTTCATCAGAACACGTTACATCAGAAAATCTTCTTTCTTTTTTTTTTAACAGGATTTCTGAACTAGTAAATGAAGGCAATACTTGTCAGTCCCCACCCTCAAAGAACTCACAATCTAACATGAGAGACAACGCACAAACAATTATATTCCAAAAGATCTTGATAGAATAGGGCATTGGGCTAAATCTAATAAGATGAAATTCAATAGGGATAAATGAAAACTCTTGCATTGCAGTATAAAATATCAGTTTCTTTAGTACAAAGAGGGAGAAGAATGATTAGATAGCAATTGCTCTAAAAAGATCTGAGGCTTTTCATGGATTGTATGCTCAATATAAATCAGCAGGGACATCTGGTAGCCAGAAGATAATGAGATATTAGGCTCTATTAAAAGGGTAATAGCTTTCAGGAATGGGGAAGCCATAGTCCCGCTGCACCGCCAAACATCACCTGGAGTACTTGGTTTATTTTTGGGCATCACAGTTTATGAAGGCAACTTAGAAACAATTAGAACTCTCCAAAAGTGGTTATACCTCTTTGGATGTCTTCAATCACAGGCTAAAAGGTCGCTCGTCTGTGACTATTGGTCAGTATATTATAATGTCAATTTCTTGGAAAGGCAGGGTACAAAAGATACATTTTTTTCTATGCAAGAGAAATATTTAGTGGGGACATGGCCGTAAAGTCTGGAGAATGAAAGATGGCTACTGTGGTCTGTTCTTTAAAATGGAGATTCTAGGATGAACTATGACTACTGGATCTTAAATATAGGACTCAACAAAGGCCATCTGGCCCAAACTCCTAATCTACAGATGAAGAAATTGAGATTTAGAGAAATTATATGACTTGCCCAGGGTCACAGAAGTAGTTAGAGGTGGAGGTAAAATTTAAATGTGAACCTTCTGAATCCAGATTTGAGCCTCTTTCCATGGTACTACTCCTAGAAAAACAACTCAAAGCAGTAAGTCAGTAGCATTCTTTTCTTATATAAAAACCTATTTTCATTCAGTTATTCTCTGTGTGTTACTTCAAATTTATATTTACACAAATCATTTTTCTTGAGAGATATCCCATATTTATTTTCATGAAATTAAAATAATTTCATGGCAGTGAGCACATTATTGACGAATGACCACATGATTTCATGAATGAAACATTATCTGACAATTTCAATACCCATTCAAAGCACTTCATGAAAGAAAATAGTTCATAGCTTCAAAGCTTTTACATAAAATAAAGAGATGTGCTATCAAATTTATTCATGCAAACTAAAAAAATGTTTTGATAATAGTTCTTAAGATGCAGATATTTCTTCAAAGACAAGGTTGGTTAACTCCTTTCTTCCTCCTCATATAAATGATATTTCATCTTTGTCTTATATTTTAAACAAATTTACCTCAGAAAATGCCCTTACTTTTGAAATTCCCCTGGGTAAACATAGCAGGCATGAATTCTTATGAGCCATAGTTAATACCTCAGAATTCAATGACATTTTCCATTTCCATGCCAATAACAAAGCTAAGAATTCTAATCAGGGATTCTGAAATGCCTCCTAGACCATGACAATTAATGTCAATTCTTTTCTTACTTCTTGAGACTTCAGTTTTCTGTCTCTTTCTCTACCTTTTAAATTGTTTTGTTTTTCCTGCTCACTCAAGAGGCTTTTCCCATCCTAAATTTTATCTAAAGGATTTAAAATTCTGCTCCATCCCACATCCAAAGTCTGATTGCCTCAATTCTAGTTATTTCTCCCTTCACTTCTACAACACTCTTCACTTAATCAATTTTCTTTTCTTCCACCTCTTTGCAATTATCTTTAGCATCCTTTCTACTGTTTAGTAAATTAATCTTTCAGTGTGTGTGTGTATGTGTGTGTGTGTGTAGGCAACATAAATGAAATATGTACATATATACATATATGCAACATATCTACAAATATATACACATATCCCTTATGTCTTATTTCACTGCCAAAATTTCAATAGTAATATTTCTTATTTTATTTTTTGCTTGGAATTTTAAAATGCTTGTGATTGGATATTCAGTAAACCTGTGCAGACCACAATACTATAAAAGTTGCCATGGCCAAAATTTAATTGATTTATGGCTAACCCTTTTGTGATGCATCTCTCCAAATTTAGGTAGTTCTCATACGACAGACAGAACCCACGACTAGGCCCACACCTGAAACTTATGCAATTTTGAAAGACTGAACCCTTAAAGCATGGGCTTCACTGGCATAGTTCCTAATCATCCAGGGCTGTCCATACACCATAACAAAGCAGCAGAGTTGGGCTGTAGTGAAGGGTTTGATTTTCTTTTCCACATGCTCCAGTGGCTAAGAGGAACTAGTTTTCTTGATCTTGGCACTCTAATTTTTGTAATAATATTATCTATTTATAACATTTAGTAGAAAATATAATGGTAAGCAGTTGACTTCTGTTTCTATCATTGATCTTTACCAGTTTATGTCAGTAAAGGGATAGTATAACATTTCAAATTTTCTAATTCAACTACTATCATGATAATATCATTAAAATTAAACTTCATAAGTGATTATTTGAGCTATTTATTATGTGTGCCCATGTAATTTATGTTTTAGATATAAAAAATGAAAATCACATAATCATAAGATTTAAAATGAGAAGCAATCTTAAGTCAACCATCTCATATTATAGATGAGGAAACTGAGGTTTAAAGTTAGGACTTGCTCAACATTACTTATGGAACCACTGGTAGAGAAGTAATTGGAAACCAAGTCTTTAGTACTCCTAGTATTCTACTCTTTCCATTCCATCATGTCACTGTGGCAAAGTTTCTGACTTCAAATAGTTGGATACTAATTAGTGAAAATAATCAATCCCAAGAAATGGTTGCATCTTTTTTAAATTTACACAATCTAAAATTATAATTATGTAAAATACGATTATTGATTCCAGCTCAATTCAAATATGGAGTGCAAATCTGAATAATGTGACCACTTCATAGGATTCATTATTCATCCTTCAGCGACCTAGCTGATGATTAGGTATGCATTTGCAACAAACATAGGACAATTTGGAAAAGCAATGTTGTGCTGTAAAGAAGAAGCTGATTTGGAATCAGAAAGATCCAAATTTAAATTCTAGCCCTGCCACATACTGGCTGTATCGTTCTGAGCAAGTCACTTAACTACCCACTGCTCAGAGGAAATTCTTTAAGCAAACTGAGCTACTCTGGTAGAGCAGGTTCCTCAAGAAGAGTTATGTATGTTGATAAAATGATAATGAAAACAACTTTTGCAGCGTTTTAAGTTTGTAAAATGCTTTACAAATATAAAATTTTGTCCTTCCAAAAACCCTGGGAAGTAGGTGCTTTGTTATCCTCATTTTTAAAAGAGGAAACTGTAGCAAGCAATGGTTAAATGACTTACTCAACCCACCATCTCCCCAAATGAATAAAACTTGGACCAAAAAAATGAATAAATCTTGGACATCTCCCCCCAGTAAAAATGTTCTGGCCAAAGTAATATAGTTGCAAGTAGAGTAGGCATGATTTAAGTCAGGTCTTCCTGACTTTAGATCAGGTTTTATTTAAAGAAACAAACAAGCAAGGATAATGCAACCTAAGTCCCCAGAGGTATGATATTGACAATATACATTATATGAGGTCAAGAAGTAAGGATATGCTAGCATTAGCTAGAGGGGTCAGGGAAGTAGCAGAGTTTGAGATGTGTCTGCTGTGTGACTAAAAAATAACTCAGCATGATAGAATATGTGTATATATATATATATATATATATATATAGATATAGATATATATAGATATATATACATATGAATAGATGAGGTGCCTTTGCTTATAGTAGATAATAAATATTGAAATGAAGTGAAATATATTAATACCTTTATTTGCACTATTTAAATTAAAGAAATCAGATTTATTCATAATAGTAGTTTAATGGAAAAGATAAATAATTCTTACATTTATTTTTTCTAAAATGCTCATCCCTTATACTCATTCATACTCATATTTGAAATTCATAAACCTCAATCATTGAAAGATATTAAAACAATCTGTTTTGCAATATGACTCAAATGCCAGGTTTCAGAGTTTTTGGTGGTGTTGACAAGTAAGGAATAATTGTGGGATATATTCCTGTTTGTCATCATCACAACAACAGCAAAATAAAACCCTTCGCTAAGAGCTGATTCTCATCACCAAATTAATTCCAACCTGATATACTCAAAACCAACTCTCTGGTACCATCTATTGACTGAATGAATTATTTCAATTTTAAATCACCAAACTACATGCAAATGTAGTAATGAATGAATAAATCTTAGGATCATAAATATTGAGCAGGAAAGGAATTTAGAGACCACAGAGTCCAAACTCATTTTACAAAGAAGAGGTTAAGTTGTCCAACTAAGGTCACATAGGTAATATGTGAATCTAGTCAGTCAATAAACATTTATTAAGTCAATAAACATATTTATTAGGTACCTAGCATGTGCCAGAATCTTTGTTAAGTGCTCAAGGATACTAAGAAAAGAAAATCCCTACCCTTGAGGAGTTCATAACAGACTATATATATATATACATATATATATATATATACACACACACACATATATCCACCTCTCTCTCTCTCTCTCTCTCTCTCTCTCTCTCTCTCTCTCTTTCTCTCTCTCTCTCTCCATACATATATATATATATAGTTATAGATATAGACAGACAGAGATAGATATAGATATTTATGATAAAGAGAATACAATCAATATGGGAAAACCGCAATTAAAAAGGTTTGGGAATAATTTTCTGTTGAAGGTAGGATTTTAGCTGTGACTGACAGGAAGCCAAGGAAGCCAGGAAATGGAGATAAGGAGAGAATATTCAAGGCAAGAGGGAGCACTAGAAAAAATACCCAGGGTTGAGAGATGGAGTATCTTGTTCAGGGAACAGCAAGGAGGCCAATGTTACTGGATTAAAGAGTAAATGGGAGTAGAAGGAGTATGGAATGGGGGGGGCGGTAGAGGGGTTGGGTTATTAAGATCATTGAATGCAGAAGGAAGGATTTTATTTGATCCTGGTGGTGACTGAGAGCCACTGGAGTTTATTGAGTAGGGAGTCAAAACGGTCAAATTTGAGATTTAGAAAAAAACATTTTGACAGATGAATTGAGGATAGACTATAGTGGGAGTGACTTGTGGCAAGCAGCCTAACTAGCAGGCTGTTATTGGTATAGTTCAGGTGTGAGGAGATGAAGGCCTGTACCAGTATGGTGACAGTATCAGGGCAGAGGGAGGGGTATATTTAAGAGATGTTTCAAAGGTGGCATTGATAGGCTTTGGTTATGGAGGGCATGCAGTAGGAGTTAGTAAAGAACTGAGTTTGATCTTTAGGTTTCAAACCTAGGGAAGATGTAGGATGGCAATGTTCTTGACCATGATAGAGAAATTTGGAAGAGGCAAAGATTATGGGAGGAAAGAAGAGTTTTAGTTTTCAATAAATTGAATTTAAGATGTCTCCAGGACATTCAGTTTGAGATGTCTGAGAGGCAGTTGGAGATTAGAAAATGGACATATTATAGAAAAATGAGGACTTGATAAGGAGATTTGAAAATCATTTGTGTAGAATAACAAAATGTATTAGAGCTGATTAGATCACCAAGTAAAATAGTATTTCTTTTAAACAGTATAGCAAAAGAAAAGAGGGCCCAAGACAGAGTGCTGTAGGAAACTGGCCGTTAGTGGGAGCAAGCTGAATGAAGATCCAGTAAAGAAGACTGAGACTCATCAGATAAGTAGAAAGTGAACCAGAAGAGAGTGGTGCCCCCAAACCTAGAGAGAAGCCACTATCAAGAAGAGGACGGTTGACAATGTCAAAAGCTGTAGAGGAGTCAAGAATGACTTGAACTAAGAAAAAAAGCCACTGGATTTGGTAATGAAGAGACCACTGGTAGCTTTGGAGAGAGCAGTTTTTGTTGAATAATGAGACCAGATGCCAGATTATAGATAGTTAAGAGGGGGTGAGAAGAGGAAATGAAGGTGCATATTGTAGATGGCTTTCTGAAGGAGGTCAGCCACAAAAGTCAGAAGAGATGTGGGATGATAGGATGGAAGATGCAAGTAAGGGTGTTTCAGGATGAGGGAGACATGGACATGTTTGGAGGTATATGGAAAGAAGCCAGAATTCAGCTCTTCTGATTAAAAAATCCATTAATTTTTCTTACTGTACCATAATTGCCTTTCTCTAGATAAACTTTCTTTTCATAATTCTAGTTAATTATGATGAGAAATGCAATATTTTGAAAACAGTTATGGCAGTTGATGCTGTTCAGATGTCTTGAAATTTTACCCCAGCTCCTTAATAGTTAATGTGTGTGAGCAATTATTATGTATAAAAATTTTCTCTTCTTTTTCTTGCATGAATCCTTTTCCTAAAGGCAATAGTCACATTAAATCTATAAATTGAGAGTCTATCAGTGGATCTTCACTTGGCTTACTCATTTTATACACATGGTCTTATCTTGCACTTGCCTTTCAGGATAATTCATTATCTAGTGAACTTTCAACATTGCTAAGACTGGAAAAAGGAGAGGGGCTGAACCCTGTTCCACAAAAGGTGTAATCCAATAGTACTAAATACTTGAAAATGCTCTCAGTGCTTCATTTTGTTTGTAATTTCATGGGAAACTAGGAAGATTAGCTGCCTAACACAAGCAAAAGGAAAAATGAAATTGCTGAATGATGTCCTTAGTCTGTCTCCACTGTGTGTATATATGCATATTGTACACATCGAAAAGTCACTCTTTATCTGCCTGGTAAAGGCTCCTATCAGAAGTCAAGGAAGGCAGACTACCTCCCAAATACCTAAGAATATAGAAGAAATTTAGGATAAAAATTCTTTTCTTATTTGTGATTGCCTAGAGATACAAAGAACTGTAGCAACAGTAGGATAGCATTAAAAAGAGAATATATGAATTGCTCTCTCCTACTCATTCACTTTTCCACAGATGCCCACCCTGAAAGAGCATTTTCTAAAGCAGGAATCTGCAAACTTTTTGATGGTAAAATCCTATATGTATTTTTTGAGTTCTCCTTAACTCCCTCTTCTCCCTTCTTTCTCACCTCCCATCATGCACTCCCATGTGCCACTCCTTCCTCCTTTACTCATTTCACCTGAAGTGCCCTTACTCCTTACCAAGACCACCCCCTCTACTTATTCAGTGATCCCTTCTGTCCTATCTCTTTCCCCTCTGTTATCCTCACTCTTTCACTTATTTGCTCTCTCTTTTTTCTTTCTCTCTCTCCTCTGCCTACAAGCATGCTTATGTTTCCCCTAAAAAAAAAAAAAACATTGTTGAGTCCATCCATCCCTGATGACTACTATAGACTCTCCGACCTTTAGTAGCTAACTTCAAAAAAGCTGCCTCTACTTCCTCTCCTCGCTCTCTTTTTAACCCCTTATAATCTGGTTTCCAACCTTATCATTCCACAGAAACTACCCTCTTCAAAGTTATTAATCATTTCCTACTTGTTAATCCAAAGACCTTTTCTCAATTTTCATTTTTCTCGACTTCTCTGTAGCTTTTCATACTATTGGTCACTGTCCCCTCAGTACCCTTTTCTTTCTAGGTTTTCAGGACTCCACTCTCCCCTGGTTTTCTTCCTACTTATCTGACCACTCCTTCTCTGTTTTCTTTGCTGAATTCTCTTCCAGATCATGCCCTCTATCTGTAGGGGCCTTTAGGGTTAAGTTCTGTGTTCTCTTGTCTTTCCTTCTATACTATTTTGCTCAGTAATCTCATTAGCTCCCATAGATTTAATTGCCATCTTTATGCTGATGACTCCCAACTTCCTATATGTCCCAATCTCTATCCTGACTTCCAATCTCACATCTGACCTGCCTCTCAGACATGTTGTCCAGTAGACATCCTAAACTAAATGTCCAAAGCAGAACTCATTATCTTTCCTCCTAAACTCCCCTCCCTCCTACTTTCCCTATCACTGCAGAAGTCAACACCACTAGTCCCTGTTTTTTAAGCTAGGAGTCATCCTTGATTCCTCACTATCTCTCAACATCCTCCCTCCCCCCAATATCCAAGTTATTATCAAGTCTGTCAATTTTACCCATCCAACATGTTTCAGATGGAGCCCCTTCTCTCCTCTGACACTGCTACTATTCTAGTACACACACTCATCACTTCATGTCTCGATTATTTTAATAGCTTGCTGGCTGGTCTGCCTGCCTCAAATCTCTGCCCCCTGCAATACATTCTCCATTCAGTCACTAAAACAATTTTCCTAAACCACAGATGGGATCATATCACCTCCCTCGTCAATAAAATTTAGTTGCTTCCTATTGCCACTGGAAGCAAACACAAAAAGCTCTGTTTGACATTCAAAGCTATTTAGAATCTTCCTCTCCCTCCACATACACCTTTCTACTATTCTAACAACTTACTCTCTCGGGACAGCTAGGAAGTGAAGTGGGCAGAGCACTCAATCAGGAGTCAGAAAGATCGGAGTTTAAATTCGGCCACAGACACTTACCTGTGGGACCCTGGGCAAGTTACTCAACCCTGTTTGCCTCAGTTTTCTCTTCCGTAAAATAAGCTGGAGAAGGAAATGGAAAACGACTCCTGTATTTTTGTCAAGAAAACCCCAAATGGGATCAGGAAGAGTCAGACATGACTGAATAACAACAACAAACCCCTTATTCCACAAAACATATTCTTTGATCCAGTGACACAGGCCTCCTGGCTGTTGTAGGGATAAGAACCTCCAGAACTTGGTTCTGCCTGACACGATGTCTGGAAGACACCCCTTCTCCGTTTCAACTACTGACCTTCCTTCTTTTAAATCCCAAACAAAATCTAACCTTCTACAGGAAGTCTTCCCTAATCCTTGTTAATTCCAGTGCTTTTCTGGTTTTAATTATTTCCTATTTATTCTGTATATAGCTTGCTTGGCATATATTTATTTGCATATTATATCTTTCATTAGATTGTAACTTTCTTGAGGGCAGAACCTATCTCTTTCTTCTTTTTATATCCCCAGGATTTAGCCAACAAGAGGAATTAAAAAAAAAAAACAAAACAACTTCCCACTCTTGGAGATGAAAAACAAAAGAAAGCTACTTTCTTCATTAACAATAGTTTAAACAAAAGATTTATCATAGAACCTTCTCAAGAATTTCTAGAGAAAATGAAAAATCAGGTTCTTCCAAACTATTTTACATTGAGTTGGAAACAGGAAGGAAATGCTTGTGTATGTCTTCCTATGCTTACTAGATTTTCAGCTCCTGGTGGGAGTAGACTGTCGTTTTTCATCTTTGTTAAATTCTCTGCACATAGTAAACACTTAATGTTTCTTGAATTGCATTAAAATTTAAAAGGAGTTAGCATAATACATAACATAAATTTTTAACACAGGTATATAATATGCAGTAAAATTACATTATGAATTCAGTGCCTTACTCTTCTGTTAACATGGTGATGAATAATGCATTGCTTTTACCATTACATTGAACTTACAATCTCAGGGCTATACATATTCCCTTAACTCTAGTCCACATTTTGACCCAAAGAATTTATAGAGATGCAGCATTATGTACTGGATAGAGCACTTGTCTTAATAAGGAAACTTTATCTCAATCCTTATGCTTTTTGACCTTGTTGTAGCATAACACTTATCACCTCACTGATTCTTTCCCTCTCTCTGTCTCTCTCACTTCTTTCAGTCTTCTGGACCCTATGTGTTGAATGCTCCTCAGTATTCTTTGTTGGATCTTCATGACTACAGAGAGTGTCTTCTAAGTCTCACTTTTGGGTCCTATTCTCTGTTTGATCTACTTAATCTCTCTTGGTTGTCTCATCTACTTTGGTTGATTCAATGACCATCCGTGATTCTCAGATCCATTTAGCTAGCACTAGTTTCTCTTCTGAGTCCAACATCAACAACTGCCTCTTGGAGATACTGAACTGGATCCCATGGGTATCCCAAAGTTAACATGTCCAAAACAGAACTCATCTTTCCCTCAAATCTCATCTCTTCTCAGTTTTTGCTATTACTACTGAGTGTGCCACCATCCTCCTAGTCACTCAGGCTTTCAAGTTTGGTGCTATCCTTGATTAATCACTCACACATATCCCATGTATCCAATCTCTTATCAAATCTTGTCACTGATACCTTCAAAACATCTCACTGACATCCTCTTCTTTCAACTCACACAGCCACCAGTCTAGTTCAGGTCCTTTTCATTCTCACTTGAATTATTGCAATGGCCTTGAAATTTGTTGCCTTAACTCAAATTTTTCCTCATTACAATCTAACTTATAAACATCTGTCAAAGCAATTTTTCTAAAGTGTTGTTCTGACAATATCATCCCCTTATTCCATAAAGCTCTTCATGACTTCTCACATTTCCCACTTTTCTTATACCTGATTCCCTTTCATGTGTTTTATGATCCAGTTATACCAACATGTTTGCTATTTCTTGAACACAACACAACTCCTTTCTCCGTGCCTTTACACTTATTATTTGTCATGTCTGAAACAGTATCCCTTTCTCATCTCTGCCTCTTCATTTTCCTGACTTCCATCTTGTTAGCTCAAATCTTACCTTCTAATGAAAGCCTTCCCTAGTCCTACCAGCTGTTAATTCTTTCCTCTCTGGGATAACCGTGAGATTGATCTCTCTACACACTGAGGTAACCTATTGATTTGCATCTTTTCTCCTCTATTGGAATGTGAGCTTGAGAGCAGGGAAGTGTTTTGACATTTTTTGTTTCTCCAGAGCTTAGTACAGTGCTGGACACGTACTAAGTGCCCACTGACTAGTCAGTTAGCCTACTGTCTTTCCTGATTTTGTCAAAAATTGGCTCCATAACCTTGAGCAAGTCATGTAATCAGTCTGGGGATGACGTTGTCTTTGGGGCTTTCTTGTTCCAATCAGAACACTTTATTTTCTATACTTCATCGCTGGAGGTCAGGCACTCTCTAAGAACCAGTTCAGGGTATATGCCCCAATGAGGTAAAAACCAAATGAAAAAGATCTATTTTCAACCAAAATATTCATAGCAATTTTCTTTGTGGTAGCAAAAAACTGGAAAGAAAACTGGTGTTTATTAAAAAAAAAATGAATGTAACAGTATGTTTGTAAAGCAAGAAAGGACATATATGAGGAATTGAAAGAAACATGGGAAGATTTGTATGAACAGATAAGAGAGTGAAATAAGAACCCAAAGGACAATACACATAGATTACAATTATATAAATGAGGAGATCATTTTTATGATTCTGAGGAAAGTAGATTCTGAGTAACTGAAAAATCAATAATGTTGGAAGTGAAACCTGCTTCCCTCTTCACTGCAGAGAGGCAAGACCAGACTCTCATATACATATATGGTTAGACACAGTCGCTATATTATTGGATATATTTGCTTAATTGTTTTCCTTTATTCAAAAACTCAGTGTGGGTTGGGAAGATGTTTCCTTTTGTCTTAAGCGATGATGAAGTAAAGACCAAGGCCTCAATAAGAAATACGTTAAAAAGCAAATATAGCAATAACTTATACCAACAGAATAGGGAACTGGAAGTAGGAAGGGAAAGAGAAAAGATTAGTGAATATTACCATGTGTAAATAAGCCTAATTTTTATTAAATGGACCTGGAAACTTGACTTTCTTCTCATTTCAGCAAAAGTAATACAAGTTTTAAGTTTTGAGCTTAAATATAACTGTCTTAGTTATTCATCTGTGAATAATTTCTTATTCCATATTAACCATGTCACTTTCTAATATTATGCTGATTTCTTCTATCCACATATTCCTAGACAGTTCCTTCTGTTTCCTAGTTTTTGTGAGTCCAAAACTAACTGAAGGAAAAACAATTAAAATATTAGCCAAGGGAAAAATAATTCTGAAATTAAACTTCATCAAAGCCATAAAATGTAAAATGTATCCTAGTCAATCAGAAATAAATTTTGGAATTTTTTATGCCACTGTGCCCCCCCCCTTAATTAGTTCATATAAAGAAATGACAGCGTCTAGAATCTCTGACAGTAATATGGCAACACCATATGCTTTCAGTATCACTGAGGAATGAGGTATTAAACAAATAAGTGAAATTTTCATACAAATGATTTCAAAACCCCTTTTAAGTTCTACAACATTTAATTTTGACATTTTTAATAAAAAAATTCTGAATTCATTACACAATTTTCTACCTTAATTCATAGGAGTGTTCTGAAAAACATTGAACTTCTTAACAGTTCTGAGTTATCATTAGGAACATCTGGATTTTTTTTGGTAGTATACATTTATGATTTGCAATCCTTTTCATGACTACTGAGGTTATGTAGCAACCCCTGTTATGGGGTCTTCCAATAAATATTTCTTTAATGCCCTCCTTTCCTGTTAGGCAAAAGTTGTCTCTTCTCACTGTTCTCAGGGTAGACTACTTTTATAAGGGATGCCCACACATCACTCCTAATTTGCTACTCACACTATATCCTAGGAAAAACAAGGTTGCCAAGGAAAGCAAAATAACTACATCTATTAAATCATTAACTTGAAATTTATGTACACTACTAAGTTAATGGCCTCTGTCCCTTAAAGTGGAATTAATTATAATTGCAATAGATTGCACAACTCCTGTTCCAAAGTCTATTGGCATGGAATTCTTATGGATGATAATTAAATGTCCTACTCTGAATAATACTTTACATAGCATTTCAAAAATATCTCATTTCAGTCTCATATAAGCCCTGAAAAGTACTGAGGCTTCTTTCCTAAATTTACAGGTTAAAAAAAAAACACAATGAGATTCACACCAAAGTTCACATATCTAGTAAGTGGTAGAATCAGAATATGAATTCAGGCTTTGTAACTCCTAAGCTCTTTACCCTGTAATTTCATGGACTTTGTGATAGCTATTCATACTTTCTGCATGAAGTCTTTCCCCAAAACTGCCATGTTCTTGATTGCTGAATTTGCTAGAAAACCTACTTCATAAGTAGGTTTGCACTCTGGTGTAGATTGAAGGTAGTAAAGCAACATCTATGTGGGTGTTCCATTTTAAAATTAGATGCGAAGGTTGAAGAAAACTGCTCTGTTCCTCTGTCAGAGCAAGGAAAACAGCCAGAATAAGACTCTTCCAATATACAGAAGGTTAGTGTTCATATAAATTCTGTGATCCCTTCAAGGGAGAATCAGTTTAGAGTCAATTTGTCATTCATCTTCCATTTTTATGATAGTTGGCCGCTGGGTACTTTTCAACCGTCCTCAGCCTTATTTTGTCTCCTGTCATGTTTATATGACTCTTTTTCATCCCAAAACTACATGGTGAAGTTTTAGGAAAAAAAACTTTACTTATGAAATGATCAAGAAATCCCATCATTGAAAATTGCTCCAGTTTTTGCTTTGGAATGCTATTTAGCTGAGAAGTGGTATTTCATTTTTATTGCTATCTTCTTCCACTTTAAACTGTGCTACTGAAAAGGAAAAACTGAAAAAGGAAACTAGGGGGATTGAGTTTCCACTGTCTTTACTTTATGTGATGAGGAGAGTTATCTTCAGCTGTCCAGACTCTCTCTGGTTGCTATCAGCTCTTCATCTCATCGGGCTGTAAACTTTATCACCGAAGCAGCACTTTGCTGGGGCTTTCTAAAGTGACGTAGAGCAGCCTCAGAGATTCTCTGCAAAAGTGAGCTAAAAAGATTCTTAATCATCTAAGACTAGCTTAGAGAAGCCTAATATACTGCAAATACGTTATAAAAAAGAAAAATGGTTCAATTCTATCAGAGTGTCTTGTAGAAATTAATGAAGGCAAAATCTAAGGCCCAAGCCTTTGAAATGGTAGGTCTGAAATAATACAATCTATTGTATTTACCATCACATAAATTTGGAAAATGGCTGTTTAAAATGGAATCTATTCCACTATAAATGGAAATGGGATACATATTACGTAGGGCTGGGCTCTGAAAAGAGACTAATTCCTTTCTTCAAGACCATACCAAAAACATGTTATTTTTTGAATTTAATGCTGCTAAAGGTGTTTTCTAAATTGAGTTTTCCTCTAGGACTGGGATGGGAGAGCAACAACTGTCTCCAATATGATAGTTATAATTACATTTCTAGTGAAGAGAGGCAGCTAGGTGAATACTAAAGACAACTGTCAATCATTAGCTGTGCCATTTTAAGCAAGTCTCTTAATCTCTCAGAGTTGCTTTTTCTCCATCTGAAAAAAAGGAACAAATTTGCACCACTTACATCATAGCATTGTGAATAATATACTTTGCAAAATGTGAAGTGCTATATAAATGTGGGTTTCTACTGTGACAAGTCAACATCCTTTTTTTCTAAAAGTAATGTAAAATTCTCTCCAAAATCTCTTTAGGATGCATCAAAAATAATAGGGCTCCATACAATTTTTAAAGTGCATCCAGACAAGATAAAAAGATATGGGAATGAAGAGGGAGGTGAAAAGGTAGAGTACCAAAATATCCTGAGGTTCAAAGGCAGGGCAAATATGTGGTAGATGCTTCTTAGTCCATCCCACTATATGAATGTCTCTTAGTTTTTGCAGCAATGTATGATTATTCTGTCTTATTTTATCCTTATCTATTCTATGTTATGTAATTTTTATTTGGGGGCAGGTTGGATGTGGTGGCACAAAAAGCATGAAAAATGATTGAGAAAGTCAAAAGAACTCAAAAGGAAAAAAAGGCCCTATCTTTTCTAGTAGTGTGTGAACAAAGCTATTTACGCTTTGTATTGCACCACCTGATCAGAAATGCACATTTATGTGAGTCATGTGAATTAAATCTTTCAATTTTTTTTAGTGAATCTATGATTTTATTGGTGCAAGATTCTACCAATGAGAAAATTAATTCTGTGTATTCAAATGAGCAATTTTTCTGCAATGAAATAAATCTTCAAACAGTTGCCTAGGACACTGAGATTGAGTCACTTTTAAGAGATGGGATTTGAATCTAGATTTATCTGGCGGTTAGTCCTCCATGCCCTACTTAATGTTGGCTCTCAAATTTAGTCATACTATTCATTAGAGAGGCAGTGAGGAGTGGTGAATAGAGAACCAGTCTCAGTTAATGAGATCAGGGTTCAAGTTTAACATGCTAGCTGTGTGACCTAGAGCAAATTATTTAAATTCTCAGTGCCCCAGATAATTCCTTGGCTTATTCAGTTGTAGATGATGTGTCTATGTGCAGTGGTAAAAGGAGTTTTTTCTTTGGAAGTTTGGAAACTGCCTACATTAATAAAATCCAAAGTTCAGTCATCATCATCCTCACCACCATCATCACATTCATTCAAATGTAGCAACAAATTAATTCAAGTAATCTCACATGACACCTCACATATTACCTCAGGAACAGCTTAATCTCATATAGACCTACTCAGACAAGTGCCTTAAGAAAGTATCTTGACTTATGGATTCCTATTGGATGTCCAGAATATCCAGAGAAAATGATGATAGAAAATGATAGAAATATGATTATAGTTATAGAAAATGTGACAGAAATATAGGATCATAGATTTAGAGCTGGAAATGACCTTAGATACCATCTGTTCCATGCTGATTCATCTCATAGATAATGAATTGAAGTCCAAAGAAGCTAAGTAATTTGTGCTTGGCCACACAGGTAGTAACTAGTAAAGACAGAAGTTGAACCAAGATTTTTGACTTTAAATCCAGTAAGCTCTCTATTGTACTACGTATGAAGTACAAATATATTGCACTGATTTTTACTCATACTCATACTCATTTTCACTCAGATATATATGCATATATCCTCCTGATATCTGCTACAATAACTAAAACTTTACAGTGCTTTAAGACTTGCGAAGTGTTATCTGTATCTATCTTCTGTGTCACTTGGTTCTCTCAATAATCCTGTGTGAAAGAGATGCAGGTGTTGTTTTTACCACCATTTTACAGAAGAACAGAAACTAAGAAAGGTTAGGTTATTTGCGCAGAATCATAAAGTTTGAACTCAGGTTTTCTTGACTACAAGACCAATACTCCACACAGTACAACTTAGATATTATATCAGGTGCTCTCTCTCTGTCTCTGTTTCTCTGTCTCTCTCTCTCTGTCTCTGTCTCTCTGTCTCTCTCTCCCTCCACATAATTTAATATAATAAAGGATTTAATTATATAGTTAACATAATAACTATGTGTATTATAAATGTATTCACAACTACTTAGAGGCTTGTCTTTTTTGAGGCTTATCTTTACAAGTTTAATACATTAGGATAACTTGTTGAAAATTATTATGGTTCTCTAAAACATCTGATAGTTTTGTAACTGCAACTCAAGATATGCACACCACAGAATAATGAGAATGAGATGATACAATGATTAAAAGAAGATAACTTACTGTCAGAGAAGTGGATAGTTCAATATATCTGTGATATCATCTCCAACAATGAGGCTGAGATCCATTTATGACTTCTCATCTGTCTTGTGGGACTACTACCTAAGTCCTCTCAGAAACCCTTCTGGGAACTCAACCCAGCATGCTGAGGATCTTCTCCTTAATCGCTTATCATTCTGTGGATGACAGTGGAGTAAAATGGCTGCCCATAGATTTTCCTTTACTATTGCTACACAACCAGCTTATCATCTGGTCTTGTAGCTCTCCAATGAAATCTTTGATACAACTTCCCTCAGGAATTATTGATTAATATTATGCTGTTACTCATATAATATTTGCCTTTCCATTGACTTTTAGGTTACTTTTAACTTTAACTCTTCTGAGAATATGAAATTTTGGTTCATAAATACAAATAGATTGAGTCCATAATTTCAAATATTTTATTTAAATATGGGCTTTTATTTAATGGAGAATTCTGAGGATAGGTAATAACACAAATAAAACGTGTCCCAAAAGTTTTAGTGCTTTTAATGTTTTTAATAACAGAAAACTAAAAGATCTCCTTGAATCCATGGAAAACATAGGTTGAAGTCTCACCTTTGTATTTTACTGGCTGCATGATCTTAGGGCAAGTCAATTAACCATTTAGTATTCTAAGCAACTGTTTCAGGTAATACACTGAAGAAAAGTTGTCAACATGCACTGGTAATAGGAATTCCTTCAACTGGGAATTCTCTATAACATTGAAATCCTAGGTCCAATTAATATTCCCATGGCAAATTAAAAAAACAAACAATAACAACCATACAAACAACAGATGCAGTCTGAATGTATTACTGATAAAACTTCAAGTGAATGGAAATAACACATGAAATGTTTTTAGAAATTATAAAATATTACATGATTTTAAGTATTATTTTGCAGATAAGGAAAGTGAGGCAAGCCAGTAGCAGATATTACACTAGAACTTGGGTCTCATAGTTCCCAATATAGCATTCCTTCCACTATGCCACTCTGTATCCTACTGACATTCTCCATAAATGGTAACTAGGGTATTTATATTCAGAGTTACATGAAATACATTATACAGTCTTTTCAGTGGAGCACATCTGAAGCCAATTATTCCACAGATTAGTGCTTTGGTGCTTTTATATTTCCAAATTTGCTTTGTAAAAATTACTAAACAGTAATTCTCTTGCCTGAATTTCTCAGAATTACTTGTTTCATCTTAAGTTCATCTTAAGACTGCTGATGCTCATCAATATTTCTTTCCTTCATTTTCTTTCACTTAGTGTTCAGCCAGCCATCCTGTGTTTATTCTACATAGTAGAATTTGGGCTAAATTGCTTTTGGAAATTAGCACAACTCAACATGAAGAAATGTGAAGAAAGGTCTCCATCATGTGGCCAAAGGCTGATAATACAACACATGTAAGAAATTCAGAGGATCTGTTGTGTTCTTCCTCTTAACACTATGCAATTAAATAGGGATATGTTACACATCAACTATTATTTCTATAATGATTTAGATTTATAAATAATTCTTATTTTATGGGAAATTCTTTATATTAAATAACACTTATAAAAAGTAAAATGGCTAAATTCTAAGTCAGTTTTATCCAAATTATGAATTCTGTGATTGTGATATACAACTGCATTTCTTAGATTGGTGGAGCTCTTTTCAGTGTTTGTCCTAAGTTTTATAGATGTGTTTTGTTTTTATATTACAAACATTTATAGATTTATCCCACTTCTTAAGAGGTCTCTTTTAGAAAATTAAAAATAGTTATGTGCAATAAAATGTACGTACAACAATTCACATCAGTAGTAGCCTCTACTTATCTATTTTAAAAAAAATAGCAAAAATTTATTTCCCTCTCACCCTTGATCCTATTGAGGAAAAGAAAGATACATTTCTTATAATACATTTGATTAATAAAACAAAATAAAGGCTTTCAATGGCTGTATACAAAAATATTTATTTTTCATTCTACACACCAAATTCATCACTTATCTGTAATGCATAGCATGCTTCTTTTTCTTCTTGGAATCATGGATAGTCATTCTGCGTATCATAGTTCTTAAGTTCAGAGTTGTTTATCTTTGCAGTGTTTTAGTATAGAAATTTTATCCTGGTTCTGCTCAGTTGTCAAATTTTTAAAAAAATAATATTGTTGTTATAATAATTGTTCTTCTGGCTCTGCTTATTTTACTCTAAGTTCATATGTCTTATCATACTTTCAAAAGAAACACCTACTTCCTATAGTACATTAATATTCTATTGCATTCATGTTCTACAACTTATTCAGCTGTTCCTCAATTGCTGTAAATCATCTTAGAGTCTAGTTTTTCACCAATATAAAAAGTGTGTGTATATACATATGTATATGTATGCTCCAAACATGTATACCTACACATGTATATACATATCTATTAAAGGACCTCCTTTTAAGAATCTCTTTGGGGTACAAGTCTAGCATTTCTATAGTTGGTAAAAGGTACTCACTGTTTAGTAGCCTTTGAATGTAATTCCAAATTTTTTCTAGAATTGTGGTATGAATTCACAGGTCCACCAACAGAGTGTTAATGTGTCTATTCTTCTATATCCCCTCCGATATTCAATATTTTCTTTTTCTGTCACTTTTGCCAAATTGATGCGAGTGAAGAGAAATACTGTAGTTGTTTTAATTAGCACTTCTCAAATTAATAGTGACTTAGAGGAATTTGTATATGGCTAGAGACTGTCTTAATTTATTCCTATCAGAAATTTCCTTCATGTACTGATATCACTCATTAATTGAGGAAGGGCTCTCATTCTTATAAATTTGATTAAGTTCTTTAGATATCTTAGAAATGAGATATCTCTTCCTGCTAGACTTCATTGGTAATAAAATGTTGATGAATTATGGGTGTTTATTTTATGTCTTGCAATTTTGTTAAAGTTGTTTCAACTAGTTTTCTAGCTGATTTTCTAAATGTACCACACCTAATTTGTTTTTTAATGTGACCTTTTACAATGAATCCATATTCCAGTTGTCCTTATGCTTATAAACGAATAGGTTATTAGATATATTTGCTTCCATATGTTGTAAACCTATTTATTGAGAAAAAAATTGTTTGAGATATAGCACTACTAGTCCCTCTTGGTTTCCACTTCTTTTCATTATTTCTCTTGAAATTTTTGATCATTTTTCTTCCATATGAATTTTATTGCTATTTTTAAAATCTATAAATAATTGCTTTCATAGTTTTATTTGGTATGGCATGGAATAAGTAAATTAATTTAGATGGCATTATCATTTTTATTGCAATGGCTCATTCTATCCATGAACATTTGATATTTTCCAATTATTTAGATCTATATTTCTTTAAGTAGTTGTTGATAGCTCCAACTATATAGTTATTTT
Source organism: Potorous gilbertii (assembly GCA_028658325.1). Lineage (NCBI taxonomy): Eukaryota > Metazoa > Chordata > Mammalia > Diprotodontia > Potoroidae > Potorous > Potorous gilbertii. The sequence goes on from CM053773.1 coordinate 3,777,617, forward strand.
ACAACATATGCATACTCCCAAGAATTTTTTTACATTCTATAGTAATTTTAAATGCATTTTCTTTTTCTATCACTTCCCCCATTTTTTTTTTGTATTTGTATTATATAGAAACACTGGTTATTTCATTATATCCTGTAAATTTGCTGGTCATTGTTTTTATTTATTTTAGTACATTCTTTAGCTGTATTATCATATTTGTAAAAAGTGAAAATTTTTCTCTTTTATCTATAGTTATACCCTCAATTTCTTTTTCTTGACTTATTCCTGTAGCCAACATACCTAGTACTAAGTCTAATAGCAATAGAAACAATGGACATCTTTCTTTTTCCCCTGAATTTATTGGAAAATACTCTTATTCATTTCTGTTTGGTATAATGGTAGCTCTTGGTTTCAAATACTGACTGCCATTTTAGGGAAATATCTATTCATTCCTATTTTTTTAGTGTTTTTTGTAGAAATTGGTGTTGTATTTTCAAAGAATTTTCTGAACCTGTTGATATCATCCAGAAGCTTTTTGTTTGTTTTGTCAGTGATATGCTTAAGTTTATACTTTTTCTAGATCTAATTAAAAGGGATAAGGATGGAAACTATATCCTGCTAAAAGGCACCATAGACAACGAAGCAATATCATTACTAAACATGTATGCTCCAAGTAGTATAGCATCCAGATTCTTAGAGGAGAGGTTAGGGGAGTTGAAGGAAGAAATTGACAGCAAAGTTTATACTTTTTCTAATACTCAACCAATCCTGTACTGCTAGTACAAATCCAACTTAATCATAGCGTATGTTTGTAATAGGTTGTTTTAGTGTCTTTGTTGATATTTTACTGAAAATGTTTTGGATCAATGTTCCTTAGGGTTTTGGTCCATCATTTTCTGTATCCATTTTGATTTTCCTTGCTTTTGCTACCAAGATTATCTATGTCACAGAAGGATTTTTTTTTTAAAGAATCTCTTCTATTGATATTTTGGTAATGAATTCCTGGAATATTAGAATGATTTTTTTCCTTTGAAAGTTCATATATGGCTTTCTCAATTTCTTCCTTTGAATTGGATTGTTTAAATTCTTACTCTGGATATTTCATATTCTTTCTAAATATTAATTTCTTACATTTACATCTTTGGTCTTAGTGGAATATGGTTGGGCAAAATAGCTACTAATAATAGCCTTTATTTTATCTTCATTTGTAATAAAATTTTTTTTCCTTTTTGGATAATGAAATTTTGTTTTCCTCTTTCTTTTTTTAAAATTAGAGAATAGTTGCTATATTTTATTTTTTTAAAAGATCTTAATTTTATTAATTTAATTTTTTTTTCAATTTTGTCAAATTTTTTTATTTTAGGATTTTTACTTTGATATTTGATTAAATTTTTAAAAATTTGTTCATTTCCTAGTAGTTTTAGTTATATTCCCAATTAATTTATCTGTTCTTCCTCTTTCTTATTAATAAAAGTGTTTAGATATAGCCAATTTCCCCTAAAAAGTGTTTTGGCTAAATTTCCACAATTTTGGAATATAGTCTCACTGTTGGTATTATACTTAATGAGCTGTCTTTTCTATGATTTGTTCCTTGACACAACAGTTGTTTAGGATTGATAGTCTCCAGCTGATGTTAGTATTTTTCCAGTGGCTGTATTTAACATTTGTATCGCATTAAAATCAGTAAAGGATGTTTATAACATTTATCCTTTTCAGTTTGTGAAACTTTATGTCCTAACATATGATCAATTTTTATAAAACTGCTATGCATACACATCACCAGAGATCTGTGAAATTTAGTAATTCTAAAATTCTATTCTGGTTTTTAACTTCTCTCTTATTTTTTGGTTACATTTATCTAGGGCTGATAGGGCAGCTAGGTAGCACAGTGGCTAGAGCACTGGACTTGGATTGAGGAAGACTAATCTTCATGAATTCAAATGTGGCATCAGATACCTAGCAGCAAGTCACTTAATCCCACTGCCTCAGTTCTAGTGGCACAGATCTCCAGTATCTTTGCCAAAAAACCTGAAATGGGGTCATGGAGAGTTGGACCCAATTGAAATGACTAAACAACATTAATCTAAGGCTGATAGGAATAAATAGATATCTCTCATTATTATTGTTTTATTGTTTTTTTCCTTGTAATTAATTCAGTTTTTTCTCTTAAGTATTTAGAAGTTGTGCTATTGGATGAATATATTTAAATGAAATCAGTTCATTTTCTAGGTTACCTTTTAGCAAAATAGTTTCTCTGTCTCTTAATTAAGTTTATTTTTGTTGTTGCCTTCTCTGAAATCACAACTGTTATTCCTACTTTTTGGAGAGTTTACCTGAGATATATTAGGGTTTGCTCCTATTCATTATTTTAACTCTGTTTTCTATGTTTCATGTATATTTTTTCTAAACAACATACTGTTTCTAATCCATTCCATTAACCTCTTTTGTTTTATGAGTGAGTTCATTGCATTCACATCTATAATTACTGTAGTTAATTTCCCTCCAATCTATTCTCATATACTTTTTCTCCTCTCTACTCCTTTGTCCATGTTTATTTCAAGCTGTTATCCTTTTTTTGCTTTAAACCTTTTCTTCACTGCCAGTATTTTTGCTTATTACTAATCTCTTCATTACTTATCCTCCTTCATTTTCCCCATTGTACTCCTCCTTTTCTTAGGTGTATCACTGTTGAATAGAATACATTTCCACACCAAACTGGCAGCCATGTTCTGCCTTCTTTTGATCAGTTTAGATAAAAATGAAGTTCAAGGGATGCCCACTCACCTTACTTCTTTCATGTTTTCATATAGATTCACTTATATAATCTGATATGTATCTTAATAAGTTTTCCCATATTTTCTTCCTTTTCCCCTTAATGTATCTTCTCATTCCTCTTTAATTTTTTTCTTATAACATATATTTACACATTGTTCTACTCACACAAAGCTTATGTTTTTGAAATAAGTTTACATATACTAAATTAATGAAGAGGGATATTGTTAATAATGAAAAGCCACAGTAATCCTTCCAACCTCTGCCTTCACTGGTTAGGCCATATCTAGAGTACTATCTTCTCATTTCAGTAGTGTTTTTGTTGTTTTTGCTATTTAGTCATTTTCAGTCATGTCTGACTCTTTTGTAACCCCTTTTAGGCTTTTCTTGGTAAAGATACTGGATTGGTTTGCTACTTTCTTCTCCAGCTCGTTTTACAGTTGAGGAAATTGAGGCAAATATGTTAAGTGATTTGCCTAGGGTGACATGACTAACGTTAAGCTGCCTGAAGGCCAAGGAACTAGAAATAGATTTACAGAAGAATCATAGAGTGTGAAGGGACCTGAGTAGTTGTCTAGCCTGAATCCCACATGAAGGCAATGAGATTGAGTAAGATGTGAAGTCATAAATTCCAACTTTTCAGCCATAAACAACTTCTTTTCTTATCTCTACTTTGAAGACTTTAAGTGATGAGGCAGCTCACTGCAACCCTTTAAGATTTTCCTAAATATTCTGATCCTCCTACGTAGATGAAATTCCAAGTTCAGAGATATGCCTTGTTGTTTTTCCTCGTATAATCATTAAATCAATTTAAATTAAATCAAATCTTCAGTTTTTAGTAAGTTGATAGGTTTCTTTGTTATATTTTTAATTTTTATTTTCAGTTCCAAATTCTCCCCCTAACCCCATTCATTGAGAAGGCAAGAAATAGGATATCCGTTATAAATATGAAGTCATACTAAATATATTTCCACATTAACCATATTCCAGGAGGAAAAAGTAAGAAGATTCTAAGTATGAAGAACTGAGGCAAACAGGGTTAAAGGACTTACCCATATTCACACAGGTGGTATGTATCTGAGACTGGATTTGAACTCACAAAGATGAGTCTTCCTGACTCCAGCACTCTAGCCACTGCACTACCTAGCTGCCCACACAATATTGCTATTACTGTGTCCAGTGTTCTCCTACTTCTATTTACTCCACTTGGTATCACTTCACATAAACCTTCTTAGCTTTTAAAAACTATTCCCTTCAACATTTCTTACAGTATTCCATCACCATCTTTTACCACAACCTTTTCAGTCACTCCCCAATTGATGAGCATCCTCTCAATTTCTAATTCTTTGTCATTGCAAAAAAACTGCCAAAAATAGTAGGTTGAGTTTTGAGTTAGCTTTTTAAACTGGAAAATGCCATTTGCCTCTTACCGACCATGACCCTTAACACATCTTACTCTGTTAAATGTAAGTAGAACTATAGTATAACTCTGACCTTATAAACTTGTTCTTACATTTTCTTTTCTTTTTTTAAATAAATTTATTTAACTTTTTACATTCATTTTCACAAAATTTTGGGTTCCAAATTTTCTCTCCATCTGTCCCCTCCTCCCACCCCAATACACCAAGCATTCTAATTTTCCCTATCACCAATCTGCCCTCTCTTCTATCATCCCTCCCTTCCCTTGTCTTCATCTTCTCTTTTGTCCTGTAGGGCCAGATAGTTTTCTATTCCCCATTACCTGTATTTCTTATTTCCTAGTAGCAAGAGCAATAATCAACAGTTGTTCCTAAAACTTTGAGTTTCAACTTCTCCCCATCCCTCCCTCCCCACCCATTCCCTTTGAGAAGGCAGGCAATTCAATATAGGCCATATCTGTGTAGTTTTGCAAATGCCTTCGATAATAGTTGTGTTGTGTAAGACTAACTATATTTCCCTCCATCCTATCCTGGCC
>CM053773.1:3782821-3867192 GCA_028658325.1 Potorous gilbertii
TATGAATCTTAATAACTTCTTAGGAATGAGATTTTAAAGAAATATTAAAACTGAAACATAGAATCTTATTTGAAATAAAATCATATTCTCACTAACATTGAATGAAAGCACCTTTAATATGAATCTAAAGGTCCTTTAACAAAACAGTTTTGGAATTACTTGTAGTATTCATAAATCAGAATCATAATTCTATCGTTCATGACCATAAGATCTATGAAAGTAACTATATATATGCATTTATTTTTTAGTGATAGGATGGCATCTTCTTGTAGGTGGATTTTGATCTAAATCATATCTTGCTCTAAACAATATGATTGTTTTAGTGCAGCTTAAGACTCCAATCCTCCATGAAAATCCTACTTTTACCCCCATGCCTCTTTGTATTGCGGAGGTAGACCTTGGGCTTTTGGGGGGTCCCATAACACAATGATTGCCATGTTTCCATGACACAAGAATACTTAAGAAAGTAGGGGAAGGCTCAAAAGCTATTTTCAAGCATTCAGTTGTCAATGACCATGTGATACAAAGCCCACTCTATCCAGCTGATCTTTTGAGGTCTTTTATTCCAAAGACATCAGATAGAGTATTCCTATTTCCAGTGAGCAAGAAATTCACAGGGAAAGCCACAAAGCTAGATAGGGTCCCTGGAATGGCACTAATCTGCTACAAAGAGATTTCATCTGACTTTAAAAAAATATGGTTTGCTCGATTCCCATAGCACAAATCAGAGTAAACATGTTCTATGTTAAACAAGACAACTAAAAAATTCAGGCTTCTTTTCTTTTAAATGCTGCCTATAGGTTGTCCCAGAGCAGGAAAGCATCTGTTGACCTCATTAGGGCTACCAGCAACAGCTGTCGCCTTTCTGCTCCACAGACCAACTGCCATGCCTCCCTGATTAGGGTAATAACTGAGCTTCGTAGACTCTGCCAGTGGAACAGAAGCTCTGGTCAATCTATAGCAAGACAGAAAGGTCTAGCAATGTCTTCCAAAGACCAGCCTAGCTAAGTAAAGGCTAAGGAGTAACTCTCTGCCAGAAAAATGAGGTCAGGTGTATGTATATTTATGTGTGTATGCACACACATGCAAATAGGCATGTGCTTACATGTATGTGAATGTGTGTGCATGTGTGTACATATATGTCTGTGCATAGTTACAGCAGTGCACCCAAGCTATGTATTAAGAGTTATGAGCTACATAAGTGAGAAGAATATCCATAGTGAAGAACTAAAAGGCCTCATAAGCCCTTTTGCCCATCACACTACACTGTTGATTGTCTGACCATCCCACCTCGAGATGATCCAGAACTGTATTTCATTGGCAGAAGGAATTCTTTCTGAGGAAATTCCCTCCACCAACTTTCAGTCTTGGTATGCTACCAGAGATACAAAGTCAAGCAATGACTTACCTGACATCACACAACTTGTGTATGTTGGAGGAAGGACTTGAATTAAGGTCTTACAGATTCTGAGGCCAACTTCCTATCCACTATGCTATGCTGCCTCTTACATGGATGGCAAATAAACTAAAATATAATTTATTTAACTTGCAACTTACTCAAACACCTACATTTTTCACATTAATTGCTTTCTACTCATTCTTCCCTGTCCTGTAATTATGCAGTTGACTTTTTGGACCAAAATGTAGGGCTTCATGTTTATTTTAATTAAATTTCATCTTTAAACTTAAAGCCTACTATTTCAAGCTTATAAGCCCCCATGGAAACTTGATTATGTGCTCTAATATATTGATTATGTCCTCTAATATATTATTAATTAACCCTGATCAGACCATACTGAGTAGAACCAGACTATGAACAGAAGCCCATTTTATACCATGAGGGATCTTTTTTTCCCATATTAACCTAAATTCATTTAAACAATTCAAAATCCACTTATGTTATACAATCCACATATCACTAGTATATGCAGGGGAATCTGGGGTTTTATCAACTGCCATGTTGAAATCCAGACATATTATATCTTTTATGACTTCCCAAATCTGCTAGATTAGAAAACCAGTGAAAAAAATCTCAGTAATCCAGCGTATCTGTTCTTAATTAACCAATAACCATCACTTGTTCTTTTCTAAAGCATTCTATAATTTACAGGGTTAGACCTCGAGCGAACTGGTTGCAATGTGGAGCGTTGACCTTTCTCTCAGTTTTGAAATTTTGGATAACATTTCCTCATCTCTACTTCCATAGCAACTTTCCAGCACTCTAACATCCCTCAATGATCATCTACCAGTTATTTCAAGAACAAATGAAGCACAATCATTTGTGTCTTGAATTTTTTAATGTCTGATATACTTAGGTCTTCACTACAGATCAGTTTTAGCTTCTTAATTATTTCGCCTTTTGGCTATTTACTTACTAGATTGTTATTTACTGTGCTGTGATTCCATATTTACCTTTTTGCCAGTTTACCATATGGCAGTCAATACTGTGGAATTGGTGCAGCTAAAATATGATATTCATTTTAAGCCTTATCTAAAGGGGCTAAAGAAAAAGACGGATACTACAGAGGAGTCAATAACATGCAATCAGGATGGAGAAAGTGAAACCAGTAAACAATATGTGCATTTTATAAATATTGTGTGATGTTCAAAATTTCCATGGACATATGTTTCAAAGACATGATTAGGTTTTTTTTATAAGGAAGTTCAATATGGAAAAATTCTGAAAGAAGGCCTAGTAAATAATACTGGAGACAGTGGGAAATAGAGCTTGGAAGACCAATCATCATGTAGGTGGTAATAAAGGTGTATAGCAGCAGTATGAATAGAAAGTTGGGGATAAAGTCAAGTAACACTGAATGAAGAGAATCTACAGTATTTTGAAACAGATTAAACATTAGAATCGAGAGGGAAGGAATTAAAAGTAAGTTTTTAAAAAAATGTCACACAACATTAGAATGCCATTAAAATATAAAGAAATCAGGAGACAAATAAGTTAAACAAAGAATGATTAACTACTTTAAATTTTAATTAATTTATAGTTAGCTAGATTTATATTTTATCACCGCATGTACAAAATAAATTTTAGGAAGCCCAAGTGTGAGATTAAGTCATCTGTTTTAATCATGTGTTCAGTTAAAAATAGAGGTGCAATGGTTAAATGTATATTGTGAATTTAAGTTTCCTTCTCTTTTTTAAGTCCTAAAATAGTACTGTATATGCTTATTTTAAAAATAAATCTATTGGTGCCCTTTACATGTTAAGAACATTTAAAAAAATTCTTCCCCTTTATGTTCAATTTATATTTTGCTGATCCAAGATTCTTTTACAGATCTTGCTGCTATTCAGAAATGTATATGAGACATATACAAGTTTCTGAGTTCCTGAGTAAGAATGAGGATTTCTGTTTATCTTTCCTGATCATATCCATCATGTCTAAGTTGAATTTATTGATACCTTCATTGGTTTTTAACCATTGCTTAAGATATAATATTCATTCATTCATTTATCATATACTGAGTATCTATGAGGTGGTGAAGGGAATGCAAAAATTCATACATTATGTTCCTTGACCTCAATATTCTTAAATAGGAAATCTGAGACATATAAACAAGTAAAAGGTGGTAATGAATACTGAATTGGGAATTATAAGATGTTTTGAATTCCTGATTTAACCCTAATTGGATGACTGTGGGAAAATCTTTTAATATTTCTAGACTTATTTTTTCATTCATAAATAGAAATAATTATTTGCAAGGTGTAAGTCATAGAGGTCTTATAAGTAAAGTGCTTTGATAACTTACAGGAACTATATAAATGCAAGTTGTCATAATTTTTATAAAGTAGAAAGAATACTGGAGTGATGCCCAAGAGACGAGGTTTAAATCAGCCTAAGTAAGTCCTAATGCTCCTTTAGCCATGGCGGTCACCTAAACATAGTGATTTCTGATTGAGGACTATAGTTGCTGATAAAGTGCTTATAAACTTAAAGTTCTACATAAATTTATTTTAATATTGTGTTTATTGTTACTACTATCATCATTACTAAAATATGGTGAGTGTTTAAAAGTGGTACAAAGTGCTATAAGTTTAAGATCTTGGGGGTTTAGGATCACGGCAAGTTTAATGAATATGGTAGCACCTGAACCGGGCCTTGAAAGATGGAAAACGTTTCAACAGAAGATGAGAGGAAGATATCCCAGGCATAGAGCAAATCATGAACCAAGGCAAAAAGGTGGGAAAGCCCAAGACTTGATGATGAAGAGTAAATTTTCCATTTAGTAGGGATTAACGTACATAGGAGAATAATGGGAGAAACTGTAGAATGGAACTTAGCTACATTAAAGTAAGTGTTAGAGTTTTAAAAATCAAGTCAAATAAACAAGTATTAAGCAAATATTATGTGTGACACACTTTATTGAACTCTGAAAATACATATACCAGCAGAAAACAGCTCCTGCCCTCAAGATGCTTAATGGGGAAAGATAGCTCATAAAAGAAAGTTGGAGAGAGAAGGTTTGGAATGAAGGTTGTAGGACATCGTATAGAAGGCCCTATAGGAATGTTAGCTGTATAGCAGAGAGAATGAAGTCATGGCTATCCTGAGGAAAGAGTAGCTCAGAAGGAGTATTTGTAAGGCTACTTGCAGTGTATGAAATCCAAAAGTAGAATAAGCTTCAAGGTTGAAGAGTTATCTGCGGCATAGTGAAAGTCTGGGTGAGTGATGAGTATAGGAATGAAATAGTGAGTTTTAGCTTACCCCTTAAAATGGAAGTTCCAGTTCTGAGCAATCAGAGAATGAGGGAGAGGCCATGGGGTGAAGGACTCCAGAGTTGGAGTGAACTTCCAGATTGAAGAGTTTCTGGGACATACATTAATTAAAGATTAAGACTTTAAAAGCCTAGCAAAGATGTTTGGGTAGTTGCAATTTTGAACAGGAAATGGAAAATCATTGGAAATTTTTGAGCAGGGAAATGACTTGATCAGATTGTCAATTAGTAAGATGAATCTGGTAATGGAATATAAAATAAATTTGAAGGGGGGAAAGACCAAAGGTAGAGGAATTAGATTACCATCATAGTTCAGGTGAGATTGCTGGAAGCAGGTAGGAAAGAAACACAAGTCTGGTTGTAAGATTCATTTTGATGGTAGCATGACAGGACTTGCTAAATAAATAAATGTAGTAGGCAGAGGAGAGAGATAAGATAGAGATGATTTTCAGGTTTTGAGAATAAGCGAAGGGAATAATATAAATAAATTATTAAATAAATAATAAATATAAATAAATAGAATATGAATAGAATAGAACATGGCAAGCAGTGGAGCAGGTTTGTGGGAAAAGATGACATCGTAAGCATCACATTGACTTTTGCAGTGTTTATTGGTGATCCAGGTAAGACAGGTATATATATACAGGTATACCAGATGGATATTATAAGCTGAAGTTTATGGGGGATGAGCTATAGATATGAATTTGTGGATACTTTCCATAGAAGAGATAGTCAAAGATAAAGTCAGTTTGTCAAAGGTGAAAGTATATAGACAGGAGAGTGACAGGGACAGAATCTTGAATGGAAGAGTAAGAGAATCTACAATTAAGGGACAAAAGAAAGATGAGTCACCAACCTTTACAGAGAAGGATCAGACAGATAGGAAGGAAGACCAATATTCAGCATCACAGAAGACATGTAAGCTGAGAATAATAAAGTGTTCAATATGCCAAATGCTGCAGCAAGTAAAAGAGCATAGGGAATGAGAAAAGACCACACTGGATTAGCTTTATAATAACATACTGAGATGAATTCAATCAGCTATGCAAATTGTCATCTGCCTACATGCCAGGACCTGAGTGAATCAGACAGGCCTGAAGGGAATTAAACAATAGAGCTAAAATAAATTTAATAAACTCTGTCCATTTTTATATGACTTTATAAGACTGTTTTAAGAGTCTAAGTATGAATGGAGAGCACAGCTCTAGGCAGATACTTGCATTTTCACATATATTATGGGCAGCAATGAAGAAGAAAATGGCCCTGATAAATACTGGAGCTACCAATGCCAATTATGTAGAGTGCTGAAAATTGTGCGAGGGTCTGAAGAGAGAAAAGGCTTGCTTCCTTTCTCCTTACCCTTTTTCTATTTCCTCCTATTATTTTTTCCCATCCCAGCTTCTTGGCTTTAGAGAGAGAATAAAGAGAAGAGAATGGAAGGAATGCAGAAAGAAAGAGAGAGAGAGAGTATAGGTAGGGCTGTAAAGGACATTATGGGGTTTCACTCATTAATAAGACATCAGAAGAAACTGAAGCCTTCAGAAATAGTAAATAACCATTCTTTTCCCCCTTTTATATTAAAGCACTAGTAAGACAACCTGAAGATGACTGTACTTGTTTTAAATTGATTTTTAAATGTGTGTATACAATGTTTTAGAGGTGTATATGTGGTATATATGTGCGTATAATTTTATCAAACAGAACTAGAGATCTTCATAGTCATAATATAATACATAGTCATAATATAGTCATAATCTTAAATACATCATATTTTTTTCTTAAATAAGAAAGTTCTTTTACTTTTGTTTAAGAAATATGCAAGAACATCTAGTATAGTAGAAAGAACACTGGCTCTAGAATCATAGAAAGTAGGTTCATTTCCCATTTCTGACACTAGCCATGGGATACTGGGTAAATGTTTCACCTCTTTGGCCTCAGCTTCTTCATCTGTAAAATCATTAAGTTGGGCCAGATGACTTCTGAGATTCTCTTCTACTACTATTATTATACTCCATTATTCTACTATTCTGGATATCCTCATAATGTGAAATGTATTATGTGCACACCAATGCACGCCACTTAGTAAACAACACACAATATATTCTCAGAAAGGACTTTGACAAGCAGACTTTTCTGTTCTGAAATAGATGCCGATTCATTTCTTCAAGAAGGTGCCTGTTGAGTGAATGATTTAAATTTCTCTTTCCTCTTTTCCTAACTTCCCTATCTCTACAGATGGCACCACCATCCTCCTAATTTTCACAATATTCACCTCTATTTTCACAATATCTGAAGACACTCTTGATTTGCCCCTCTCTCACTCATCAACAATAGCCAATCAGTTACAAAGACATTTATAAATTACCTATGTTATCTCTCACATGTCCACTTCTCCACGGTTACAAGGGGCACCACCCTAGTTCAGGCACTCGTTGCCTCTTGGTTTCACAACTGTGATAACCTCCTTAGTTGGTTTTTCTGATTTTTGTCCTTCTCCTTTACAATTCATCCTCCACACAGTTGCCAAATTAATATTCTGAAAATACAACTGTGACTATGCTACTTCCCTGTTCAAGAAGTCCCACTGGCTCCCCATCTTTCTTGTAATGTAAAATACAAATTCTTTTGTTTAGCATTTAAAGCTCTTCATAATTTGGGTCCATGCTATTTATCCAAGCTCAGTAAACATTATTCTCTTTTGTGAATGCAAGTACCAGATAAACAAGTTTACTTAATGTTTTTCTTACACAACATTCCATCTCCTGTCACTCTGTCTTTGTACAGGCTATCCTCCATGCCTGGAATATATACCCTTTGTAGCTCAGCCTTGAGGGAAGTCTCACTTCTTTTAAAGCTCAGTTCAAGTGTAAATCATCACCAATAACTATCCTCAATCCCCCAGTTCCTAATTCTGTTTTTCATGCTAAAATTGTATTGCATATACTTTGTATACACTGTGCCTTTACATATGTTCATACCTCCCCACCCCCAACAGAATGTAAACTCCTTGTGATTAGTTAAATTTTAGCTAAATTAGTTAAAATTTTGCTTTAGTCTCCCCATGAATGTCTATAATATACTAGACATATGTGTGTCAACAAATATGTATATGTTACACGTGTACATATTTATTGTGAATGCATACATTCATGCACATATGTACATACACACACATATATATCTCATATGTACATATATATATGTGTATATATATGAATTGATGTGCATACGCATATCCCTTTATCCTTAAATAGTGAAAGTTTGGTTTTAAATTATATACTGTACATGCCCTTTTAAACTGATTTATATGAAATACTGTGACATGTTAAGTCTTGAAGAAAAATGTAATGGATGATGATTTTGGTAAAGAGAGGGCAATCCAAACTGTAAGCAGTGGGTAAAAATGATCTTACTTTTCTGAGTTTCAAAAATTAGGAGTTAGGATTGTTACCACAGGGTGGCACCAAAGAACTTTCCAAAGAGGTACCTTTTTCAATTACCTTTTTTCAATTGTAGCACTAGCTGTTTTCCTTCAGCTACCACATCTAATAAGCAAATGTTATTATACATTGTTTCCTCTAAAAAGGACATAGGAAACTCGACATCATTCTATTCCAGGGTAGCAAATCTATAACATAATACATCAATGGCCTCCAAACAGATCTAAGGAAGGGGAAGGAGCAAGCGATGTTTGAAGTCAGGGTATGGATGGTGAGTAAAGTCTCATAAAAAATGTGAGACCATTTCCAAGATAAATAAATGGTCTGCTAAAATTGCACAATAACACTTCCTTTATTAAGAATACATTAGAGTTATACATTAAACACTCTGTGTTGATGGGTAGGGTGAATTCTTCCAGTAAAGACTGGGAACTTAGACCAGTTTCTCCTTCATTCAAGCAATTCACATGTCCATTGAGTAGAAGATACTAGATGCCTTGAAATTTTGGAGCTGCTGAGGTGTCTGTGTTAAACATCAAGATGGTAGTAATGAATAAAAATAAATCTACTGTGCAATAGATTCCTTGTGCTTTTACTGCTTCTAAGCCATATAAAGTGAAACACAAGAGAAGAGGGAATATGGAAAATCTATATTTATGACTCGAAATTCATATAAAAGCCTAGAGAGACTGAACTCTTACAAAGAAGAAGGTTCATTGCAAATATGGATGTTGTAAGGGTTTGATTCATAACATCATTGTGTTTTGTTTGTTTTATTGTCAGAGTCCAGTGCATACACAAGTAGTGTGCTAGGAATTACTGTTTTATGGTATGACTTTCAAATTATAATACCAGAGAATGATAGATTTAGGTCTGAAAGGAACTTAGAAGGTCATTGAGACCAACCCCCTCCTTTAACAAATGAGGCAGCTGAAGGCCAGAGAAGTTAAGGGGCTTTCTCATAGATACATAGTGCATATAAATATGTTAGTAAGTGTTAGAGGTAGATTTGAATCCAAGTCTTACTGATTCTAAGTTTAACATGCTATGCATTATGCCAAACAATTCTTGGTCAGTGGTGTCTAACCATATTTTTCTCATCTTGTATTTATGATGTCAATTTCCTGAAATTAGATGTAAGAATTTATGTTTTTTCTATTAAGTTTTATCTTAGTAGATTTATCCTATGTTTTAGCTTTTCAATATCTTTTTAGATTATAATTTTGACATCCAAGGTGTTAACTATCCCTTTCAAATTTGTATCACTTGCAAATTTGATCATGATTTCATTGAATTGACAAAGCCTGGAAACTTACTGGATGTAGGATGTGACACAGGTGAAAAATCAGTCATGTACCCTAGGCAGTGAACCTCACTGACTACACGAATAGTGGTGCCCTTGATAGGACTAGAGGAATTAGAAGTCATGGGTTTAAGGAACAGATAATGAGCTCTGTCTGGGGTATGTTGAGACCAGGAAGGCTAAAGCACATGCAGGAGATGATATCAAATAGGCAGGTGAGAAATCAGGACTGTAAGGGGGAAAATGATGGCTAGATATATAGATTTGGAGTCATATGTCCATTAGTCATCTCTTTAATGATACATTATAAAATTTTCCTAGGAATTAAAATTAAGTAAGCACATTTTATTATTTTTCCTTTCTCTAAACCACTCCACTTCACAAATTCTGTGGTATTATTGATAGTGGAAAGATGGTAAAAAATGAGTATGCTGGAAGAGGGGTACCATAAGATTGGAGCTTTAAATTCTAAAGGAGTCGTGTTTTATCTTAGAGGTGAGAAAAAGACATCTGAGCTTCTTAAACATAGAAATGATGTGATCAGACCTGTGTTTAAGAAATATTGCTTATGGAACTTTGTGGAGGATAGATTACCAAGTGTAGAGATTATAGGGAGGAAGAGTAGTTAGTGGATTACTGCAAGAAATGATAAAGGCTTGAACTAGCATATTGATCATATGAGTATAGAGAAGGTGAAAGACATGAAAGATACTGGAGCAGGAGAGGAATTAATAAGATTCATGTCTCAAAGTCTTGTCTTCTGCAAGAAGCCTTTCCTGATTTCTTTAAAGTGAAGCTTCTTTTAATTCATTTTCCATCTTATTTGTACATACTTATTTGCATTTTGTCTCCTTTAGCAGACACCTCTTTGAGAGCAAGGACTGTTTCTTGCTACCTTCGTGTCTGCAGTGCTTAGCACAGTAGGGACTTAATAAATGCTCATTGACTGACTGATTGACAGGAGGTAGTTATCAACTGATGAAACCATGGATCCTTCAAAATAAAGTAATAATGTTGAAGAGTTCCATGATGTCAAAAGGTAAAGAGAAGCACTTAAAAGATTAAATCTAAAATTGTTTGGCCTTAAAAAAAGAAATGTAAATTTAAGCTTGATGCTAAGTTTTAGCATCTATTCCAGCAGTGAATGCTGGTTTTTTGGATTAGTGAGTTAGGCCTGCCTTTTTTCACTAATTTCTTATTCTTTACTCCTCCTTATCATTTGCAGGTGGCCCTGGCTTCCTTTAGAGCAACAACTTTGCAAAATTCCAAAAAGATGGAGAAGCATCGAGTATGAGATATGTAAAGGCAGTATGTCTGTTACCGAAGAACCAATTTAAACTAAGTTTGGAGAGATCCATTCCCAGGTTAACCAGTCATCGCATCTACCATGATTCTTTCAAACTAGTGTGAAAAAGGATATGATCTGCATCAGTGGGTGAAAGGTTGGACATTAACAGAATTTTCACTCTCCAAGATCTTGAAGAAGTCCTATTGCACTGAATTTTCTTATTTAAAAAATAGCATTTTTTTGTACAAGAAATTTTTCAGAGCTCCCTCATCATCCCTTCCATCCAAATCCAAATCAGTTTGGCACACGTCTGCTTGAGCAGATGGGCTGAGCACTGAGCCCCTTAAGGCCTGCAAATTCAGACAGTTAGTTCTGGAAGAAAAGCAAATGTCAATGATGGGGAGCCTCCTAGGAAAACATCCTAACTCAAATATCAACCCCCTCCCCATACCTATTATCTTTTTAAAGAGCCACTTTCTATACCTACTGTGCAAGAATAAGACTGAACTCTCAGCAGGCAAGAACCACAGCAGAAATTGATGGTCATAAGGCAAACCGAAAATCCAAGTCAAACAGAGAGAAACAACGTACCTCACACCCCAAGTGTACAAGAATAGCATGCAATCAGCACCTGAATCATTCATTCAGAAAAAAACCAAATGCTTCAGAGGAATGAAACATATTCTATATCTCCTGGGGAGCACTTGCAATTTCACATGGTTAAGAAAAATGTCAAATTTTGGCCACCTTAAATGTGTCATATCTTGGGGATATGAAGTAAACAAAGACTGTCCTAATAATTTTGCTGGGTGTTTGAATGCGTTAAACGGGTTACCTTTGAAATCAAAATAGACCACACGCAAGAGTTTAAATTAAGCAATATAATTACTGAATAATGATGCAAAATGGTTACATAAGACGTTCTGTAAAGTAAACAGGTACCTGTGCCAAGCAGAATCACCAATCCAATTTGGCAAAGATTTACGGTATATTAATTTTCAAATAAACCTCAATTTAAAACTCATTGAATTAGGTGGAGCCATGAGATTACTGAGTTACACAGTTGGTGGCCAAGGAAGAAAACACAAACAAAGCACACACTTGCAGAAACCTGGGCCAAATTCACAAAGCATATGGGGAGAGTCAAAGCAAAGAACATTTTCTTTTTGTGAATGATCTACTTGGAGAAACTGGATCTCCTTTTCCCAGTATCTCAAAAATATTTCTTGGTTTAAACACAGCCTCTCACACACACGTGAGCTAATGCATCAATAATTTGGGACAGTAGGTTGGTCCTTATATGCCACAAGGCAGAATGATTCGTTTTTCCCTCTAGTGGTAATGTGAATTAAAGAAATACTGCCTACCAGTTAAAGATCCATGAGGAAGATTAATCAAAGTATTTGAATTTCAGTCACATACTGCTTTCAATCATCCTGGTAAGCATATACACACAAACACTAACATTCAGACAAAAGCTTGCATAGGGCTAAGATGTTACTATTAAGTCAACAAGTCAAGTCAACAAGCATTTATTAAGCACTTACTTTGGGTCAGGCACTGCCCTGAGCACTAACGATATATATACAAGCAAAATGTTTGCCTTCCATGGAGTTATGGAGTACTTTTTGTTGTGAGCACTGCAGTTAGGTCATGTTCAAGATACAAAGGACAGATAAAATGCAATTCCTGCCCTTTGGGGGATAAGACACAAAATACAACTAATTAAAATACAATCTATGACATGTTAAATGCATTACAGAGACAGAAGACAAGTACTTTGTGAGATATGAAAAATAAGGCTGTTTCTAACCAAAGGATCAAGGAAGTTTCCTGTGGAAGAGGCCATTTCAGTTGAACTTTAAAAACGAAGTAGAAACATACTATTTTATCTAGGAATGTGTGTGTGTGTGTGTGTGTGTGTGTGTGTGTGTGTGTGTGTGCCTTGAGAACAAAAGATAATCCAGGAACAGAATACTAAGTTACCAAAGATTTTATAACAAGTATAAGATGCATAAAAAATTTCATAATATACAATTTATGGATAGGTTGATCTTGGAATTATTTTTCTTTATGCATTCATGAAGAACTCATCAATTTGGAATTACAAATGATCAGAAAAAATATTAAGGATAATGAATGGAAATAAATGTTATGCTGAGTGATTTATGTCTGCTCTATTTCATTTATTTCTGTATCAAACACAAAACAAGTTTGGGACTGTGATTGTCTTGCTGGAGAATCAGAAAATTAAGAATAATAATTTATAGCTGTATGGTCCTTTATAAGGTGATTTATATACACATATTATTTGATCCTCAAAACCAATCTATGAGATAAGTAATAAAACTGTGTTTACTCCTATTTTTCAGAGGATCTAGATTCACAGAGTTAGGTACCTGCCCAGGTTACTAAGTAGCAGAGCTTAGTCCAAGACTCAAATGTTTTGACTTTTAATCTTATTCTCCTACTACCCCACTATGTTGTCTCCTTGAAGTGATCTCTGCTTCCAAGGCAATAAAATTCAGCTGAGTCAAACAGTTGTTTCTCCTTTAACTTCTGCAAAACGTTTAAATCATTCACTTTTTTTGAAGTACGGCTTTATTAACCTCCACCCAGAGACAATCCTCTCCTGATTGGTGAATGCCTGACTAGACCACTATTTTTGGAGAGGCCTTAATCATGTTCTACTTAACTGTATAGACTTTTCCTGCCTTTTGTCCCACCTTTTCACTTCTCTCTTAAGTATAGCCTTTGCCCATTAAAATATAAGTTCCTTGAAAGTAGAGACTATTTTCTTTGTTTCTTTTCACATCCTCAACACAGGGCAATGCCTGGCACATAGTAAGTGATTAATAAATGCTTTATCTCTCTGTTTGATGTAAACACAAATATCTATTTTCTAATTTTAATGAAGGATTTGTAGAAAGATGTTGGAAAGACACAGGATGAGAATGGATCAATGACCTATCATAATTTGCAACAAAAATGAGACCACAACTCCACTGAAGTAGCAAAGTACTTAAATTACATTTACCTAGGTATGTGTAATAGGGAAAATATTAGTATTAGGCAGCAAGCTGCTTGAGAAATTCATCACTGCTCCTCCTTTATTCTAATTTGGCAATCACACTGGATATCACTCAACATGTAGTCTCTTCTCTGAGGTTAATAAAAATGCGAATGGAAGATCAATTTTATAAATGGAGAAAATTCATTTAGTTTGAAAATCTTACTCAAATGATTTATCTGGCTAAATATACTCATCAATGAAACAAATCGGTTTCATTTGAAGATTTGGATTAGAGTCAAATAAGCTAGAAAATATAATGTAAAAAGATCATAAGAGCTCACAAGTAAGCTTTCATGTGACGCAGAAACCCAAATGATATTAAATGAACTCATATCCAGAAAAGATCTGGAAAAAAAAGTATTTCTCTTGAATTTGATATTGTGGTCAGTTTTGTTTTCTCAATTCAAATGGACAGGTAGGGTTTTGTACATTTTTAAGATATATGTATGTTTGGAGGTCTGGTGAAAACAGAGGCACTATGGGATATAGAGGGAAGGAACTTTCCTTATTATAGCTGGTTGAGACTGCTGTTTATTTCTAACATTATTTTTATATATTACATATGTAATATTTACATATATATTACATAATTTTATATATTATGTGCATAATATACACCTATAAATAGTTATTTTATAGAGAGATGTGGGAAAGACACAGGATGAGAATGGATTGAGGGGGCTATAATAATTCACAACAAAAGAATAAGACCACAGATACGCTGAAATAGCAAGGTATTTAAATTACATTTACTTTGGTATTTGATCTGAATTTACTTTTCATAAATATCTTTGATTGACCCAGCCATGTATATTTTCTTGTGTTCCTTTATTCATGGTGTGTGTGTATGCACACATGTACACAGTGGAACAGTTCCAGTAATTCTAGCCACATGGAAGGAAATGGACTAGGAACTTTTCTTTTTAGTTCAAAGTCAGAAATCCCAACCCCTAGCCCACTGTTAGAGAGTAACTCTGTTACAAACAATTTATGATTTCTTTTTACTAAAATGTTATAAACTTACCAAAGTAGAATTTTAAAAGGATGGACCCTTTTGGATCTAAGACTTAAGAGCCTAACTTTCATTGCTGACTCACAGGCAAATGCTTGAGGTACAATGGGAAGGAAGTAAGGCAGAGGAAGAGAAGAGGTTCTGGTCATGAGTTTCACTTTCACTATGATTTCTTAAACCTGGCTACCTTTAATGTCACATTGTGACTTTATCTCCAATAATCATAGAACTTTTCATATGTACAAAGACTGATTCTGATAGAGAGATCTCAATGTGGGAATCTTAGTACTGAGTTGTTGGGATGATATGATGATGAAAAGTCTACTAATTGCCTACAGAGGCATGAGAATAAATGACAGGAGCTGCTGATCTTGAACTGTTTGCATAAAAATAAAATAGCCATTTATGTGTCTTTTACTTCATGGTGTCAATGGGAGCAAGAAATACTTTCAGATACAAGGCTGGAGTAAATGGGAATGGTGGCTACACTGTTTCCAACCTGCACACTCACTATATGTCCATGAACACATGAGATGTCTGTCTCTTTTGTATTTATGTTAGGAGAATTCCAAGAAGGAAGTGCCCAGAGTTTGGGATCCCACTTGCAACTATAGTCAATAGCAGAAATCTGTCCAAGGCAGGAACAGGGGGTCATCAGATTGATATCAACTGATGATGCAGGAAGTTCCTTCAGATAGATATGGAGGGACTGTTAGTCATAGGTTTTATGTATTGTAAACTTCATTATGGAAACAAGTGGCATCTATGGACTACGAAAAGGTAGCAATCCTCAGAGCCCAGTAGGTAACTATAACTAAGAAGTACATTCATTGAAGGAGAAGAGGACTAACGTAAGTGATCTCTACATGTATGCCTTAATGCCATCGTACTTTAAGTCTGAGACCATTCCTATAGGGACCTTATATGGACAAGGGGAGAATACACCCCAGATTTGAAAGGACTGTTCTGTAAGAAAAAAAAATTTGTTACATCTTCTCAGTAAGCCTCTTTTCCAGAAGCTATTAAAATTCTGCTAATAGAAATGAAACCAAGTCTTCCTAATATATATATATATATATACACACACACATATATATATTCATATATACACATATGTGTATACATAAACACATATATATTTGTGGTTTATATACATGTGTGTAAAATACATATATATGTATAAAGAATATATACAAGTATATATATATATGCACATATATGTAACTGATCCTGTTTGATAATAGGAAAGACACTGGTATGAGTTCAGAAGTAACTCAGGATTAGCCTTAGGACTCTGAGAAGAAGAGTAAACAGATGCCCTCTGGAAATCCAACCTGTAGTTGTGGGTAAAGTTTGAGATGGTGAACCCAGATGGGATGTATTCATCCCCTCTTTCAACCAAAAGTCTTCTCTTCTCCATAGTAAACCTCCTGTTCTTTTAAACCTTCCTCATATGGTATGACACTAAGGCCTTTTAACTGAAACCCTCTTGTGTCAGCACTATGTTAAAATGTAGATTCCAGAAATAAACATAAATTTCCAAAAATGTAGATTCCAGAAATAAATATAAATTTCCAATTGTGATCTAAGAATAGTGTGGACCTCTTATTCTAGATTTAGTCCATCAACTAATATTTACTAGGATATCATTAGCTTTTTTTTGGGTGGGGAGATGCTGTCATACCATATTGCTTACTCATATTGAGATTTTTTGGTTCCCCAAAACTTCCAAGTATTTTTCACATAAAATGCTTTTTAGTTTTGTTTTTGTTTTCCCCATCCTTTTTCAGTTGACTTTTTCTTAATCTAAGGACATCTTGTTTGATTCAGCCCATCTATGATCTGAAGTCTAAGGCACAGTGCCAATTATGACCAGTATTCTCCTCCTTCTGTAGTAATCACAAGCTATAAGATACTAAGATTGTTTCCTGTCACTATTCCTATAATTTCTAGTTCATCAAAAAATTCCATCTTATTGATCCAATTTAGGTTTGGATAGCAGTCTCCACAATCTTGTCCAAAACATGATTCTCAGCTGTGCGTAAGAATTAAGTATTGCCTCCTTTGTTATCAGCATAGGATTCCTCAGTATATATGTGTCACAGGCAAGATTTGAATCCAGGTCTTCCTGGGTGTGAGGCCAGATCTCTATCTACTATATCTGCTCCCAAGTGCAGCTAATCAGATTGAAATGTAATTAGGAAATAGTTATCAAAATAAATAGAATACAACATAACATAGATAATGTTAATTTGTTGTTTCCTAAGTCAGTATGCAGCACGCAGGGATATAGTTCTAAGTAAGTTTGACATTTATCCATTGTAATAATACCATTTTATTCTTGAAGGTGTCTTTCAGCTCCAAGCCTCATTTTGTAGGGAGCAAAGACCTAAAGATAAAGAATGTGCTGCAGGTCAAGCTGTATCCAGTACCTTGGTCTCCTGACTCCTTGTCCAGGGCTCTGTCTAATTATTATGATTTAATATTGATATTACATTCTGAAATACGTTCCCAGCCCCCAATATGCATGGTTTTGTGACTCAGGCTATGGCACTGTTTTTCAGTTTTAATGAGTCTGTGAAACTCTCATGACATCATTATTGAAATTATAATCCTGATCCCTGGTTTGACATTAAGATAAGACCTAAAAGCTACAGAATTGATGCTAATTAAATGTATCTGCTATGAACACAACTTCTTTTAAGGAATACTGAGTCAATTCAACTCTGAAGTACTGGGATTCCTGGGAATATAGTTTTCAAAGCAATGAATTAATGCATATCACAATGACCTTTTTTTTTTATAACATATTTATTTGGATGGATTTGGAACTCCATCAGTATTTTCAAAGTGAAGTTCTTGCTTAAAGCTGATGGTTCTCTTTGTCCTCAAAAATCACATTTAATACATAAGACCAAGAGGGCAGCTTGTATTCATGTCTTTTAAAAAAGGAGGAATAGAAAAGGGAAGCCAGATGAATACATTTAAAAGCTGACCTTTTACCATATGCTCATGGGAGTTAATAATCAGTGAATTCTGAAAAAAGGTGAATGAAATATAAGTCCAAGCAAGCCTTTCTTCAACTGCTAAGATATTATATGACTTGAGTAAATTCCCATAGATAGCAGTGAGCCTACGTGGTCTGGTAATTTAACTGTTACCCTTCCCTTTGAGAGTTGAAGCTTTAAATGTCTGAGCTAGAAGAGACTGGGTGTAGACTGATGTTGGCCAAAGACAGAAGCATTTCACTGCGGTCATATATGTTTTACTCTTTCCAGCTCCATGGGTTCATTATTGGGACCTGGAAAAGTACCATTTAGTTCTAGCAGAAAAAAAAGAATAGAAAAATTCAAGAACAGTTTTTTTTAAATTTTAGAGTTATTAAAATGTTGAAATGTTACTATGCCTTGTGAAACAACAAAGTGATGAATACTGAAATAAGCAGAACTAGGAAGGCAATATACAAATGACTACAAGAATGAAAATAGAAATCACCACTTCCTCCACCACCAATAACAACAAATTCAAAATTTTGTATTATTTAGTCGTTTCTGTCATGTCCAGCTCTTTGTGAATCTATTTGGGATCTTCTTAGTGAAGATACTGGGCCATCAACTTCTCCAGCTTATTTTATAGATGAAGAAACTGAGGCAAACAGGGTTAAGTGACTTGCACAGGGTCTTAACAGTGAGGCTGGATTTCTGGCATCTTCCTGATGTTAGGTCTGGTTCTCAATTCACTGCACGCCATCTATCTTCCAAAATATAATCCGATGCCCTATAATTACAATGATTAAGCTGGGCCTTGGAGAAGAGATAAGTAAGTACCTTCCCCTCCTTTCTTTAGAGAGATTTCTTGTGGTCAAGATAGTGTATTAGTTGATTCTGCTAATTTTTTCCTTTTCTAATCATTGTTACAAGGAAAGTGTTGAGGGATTTATTGGGGGAAGGAGGGATATCTTCATAACTTTGTGCAATGTAAAACAAAACAAACCAATAAAACAAAACAGAAGGTTAAAATCATGCAAATGGAGTCTGATAAATTTTATTTAAAACATTACAAAAGAGAAGAAAAAAGGACCTTAATTTGCAGAATCATATTCTGGATAATATATAGGGCATATTAATCAACAACATCATCTGATGGTGATACTTGCAGTGAAAATGTACTTAAAGCTAGAAATGGGAGCAAGCTAGAATATTAATGTGTGTGCCTTCACCACTGCACAGCAATAATTATACTCCTTAGCTAACTACACATCTATTCTAGACTTATTCTTCTCTCCTCAAACCGCTTACCCTATCTTTTACCCCTACTCCTTAATAAAGGACACTGTCCAGTATTTTAATGAGAAAACTGAGACCATTCCTCAAAAGCTACTTTTCCCACCTATTTCTATACTTCATACCCTATGAACATCATTTTCCATTCTCTTCTGCTTTTAGTTTTTGTACTCTGCCAGGTTGTAATCCAACATGAAAACTTTGGTGAGCCTATTTCTGGCCAGTTGCTGAGGGGTTTGTGCTGTGTGACAACCAGAAATCTTTAAATTTGCTTTAGAGTCAGAAGATCAGGTAACTGAGCTGGTTGGTGACCAGTATGTACATGGAGTGTTCAGGGAGTGGCTGGTGTGAGGCTTTGCTGCGCCCTTTTCAGGGTTGCTCATCCAACTCTTGTGTCTACTCTCACCTTGGTAAAAACGGTGTGGTTGATGGACTAAACTAGGTTGAAGGTAATTAACAGATCTCAAACCCATCAGTGAGTTAGGGGTTACCCTAAAGCATGCAGAGACATACCCCAGGGAAATGGACAAACAATTTGTTCCAACAGCCACAAAGGCTGCTGAAAGAGGTTCTGTGAAATGCTTAGAGCTTGGTCAGGCATCAAAGATGCCAAGGTTATTCAAGACAGCCAGGCCATTGTCAGTGTCTGAATGTCTTTCTTTTCACTAGACTTCAATGACTGGAAGAAACAGTGAGGCTGACGACTGTGCAGCTCTTTCTCAATTCATGCACAAGTCAAGGTATCCCCATGAGGTAAAGGGGTCACTGGGTATAAATAATCTAGTTGACATATTTAAAAACACTAATCCTGTTGGTTGATTGATTGGGGTGGAGGTGTGAAATCCTATATTATATCAGTATAGTATTTGTGTCCTTCATCACAACCCATTCCTCTCTCTAATCTTTAATCTAGCTTTATCTGCTGTTTTCTGTCTTGCTGGGAAAAGCAATCCCAGATTTCCCACTCCTAGAAATAAACAAAAACAAAACCTTCACTTCAAGTTTTATCTGCCATACTTTTCATAGCCAAAAATCCATCTACATTTGCTGCCTCAAAATCCTCACTTCACATTCATTTTTCAAGTTCTTGCAATTTGTTTACTCACCCTCAATTGTATCTATTCTCTCCAGGGTTATTAGCAGTCACCTAACTGGGTTGATTTCAGTCTTCATGGTTCCAGATTTCTATGTAGCATTTGACATTATTGAGTACTTCTGCCACTCCAGGGTCATGAATTCTCTTTCCTCTATTGGTTTTCATAGCACTGCTCTCTCTAGTTTTTATTCTTACTGTTTTCTAAGTTTCTTTTGCTGAACCACAGCATATATTCCTTTGCTTACTCTAGGACTCTTTCCTGGGCCTTCTTTGTTAATCAAGCAACACATATTTATTAAGTGTTTACTATGTGCCAGGTAGGGTACTAAGAATTGGGTGTACAAAGAAAAGCAAAAGATAATCCCTGTCCTCAAGGAGCTCACAATCAGAATAGAGACAGCAAGCAAATGCAAGCAAATAAGTTTATGTTCAGGATAAATGGAATAAGAGAGAGAAGGCACTGGAATTAAAAGAGATTGAGAAAAGCTTCCTATAGAAGATAGGATTTTAGGCATCTTTGTTTCTCTCTTCTGCATTATTTATAATTGATCTCTTCAGTTCCCTTGGCTAAATGACCACTTAGATTCAAATGACTCCTAAATTTACATCTATAGCTCTAATCTCTCTGGAGATTCAATTCAGGCATCACTAGTTTCCTGCTATTCATTTCTACTTACACATCCCATCAAATTTTATAGGGATAAGATTCCATTGATGTATGGAACTCTTGGTGAGGAAACTTCTTCCACCAATGCATATGGTACATTTTCCAAAACTCATAATTTAGAGAATTGCCTATGCCAAAGATCTTTTAAGTAATCTGTTCAGGATCACAAAGCCAGGATATGTCAGAGGCAAGGTATGTACCTAAGTCCTACTGGTTTCAGGTTCAGTTCTCCATCTATTTTACCATACCTCTTATATGATCAGCATTTCTTACTCAATATATTCAAAGTTCAATTCATTATTTCCCTTCTGAAATCACTCAGGTTTGTAAAGTCAGAGTCACAATCAACTCTTTCCTCTTCTTTCTCTCCCTCTGTCCATATAAACAAGCTACTACATTTTGTCAAGTCTTCCTCTACAGCATTTCTCCTATCCATCTCTTTCTCTCCATTCAAATTGCAGACCTTTTGTTACTTATCACCTGGAGTAATACAAGAACCTTTTAAATGTTCCTCATGCTTCTAGCCTCTTCTCTCTCTAAATTATCCTCCATAAAGGTGACAGATTGTTATTCATAAAGCTTAGGTTTGACCCTGGTATGCCCATGTTTAAAAAGCTTCAGTGGCTTCAAACTGCCTTAGGATAAAATACAAAGACTTCTATTTGGCATTCAAAAATCTGATTCCAGATATACATATTTCCAGACTCATTTTTCATTAATCACCTCCTCCATTCCATATTCTAGCTAAATTGACCTATTTTTTTATTTCTAATTACATGATGATTCATCTCTCGTGTCCATGTCATAGAACAGAACAGGCTGCTCTCTGCCTGGAATGCCCTCCCTCCTCCCTTCCATTTCTTGTAATGCCCAATTCCCTCAAAGATTCAATTCAAATACCACCTCCTACATGAGATATTTCCTGATCTGCCTCCTTCCTCCTCCCCATGTCTTTCCACAAAGTCTAACCACAAAATTTATATGTATTTAAAAAACATTTTGCCTATATTCCCACCAGTAATATTTAAGCTCCTGGAAGACGAGGGCTATTTTCATTTATGTCTTTGTATCCTCAATTTGTAACTCAGTTCCTGCCACACAGGAAGCATCTAATAAATGCTTATTGAATTGAACTGAAAATAAACATACATTAGGCAATAAAACTGTGAAGAATCAGAAGATTTAATGAAGAAGGCATTCTAGGAAATCAGAGTTGAATATTATGGCTAAAGTGACTATTCTCTATAGTGGCCAATTAATTACTGAGCTGAAAGAGGTCTTAGAGATTATTTCGTTTGATCCCCTCCTAATTTACTTTTAAGGAAGTCAAAAGCCATGGATATGAAGGATTTATCTAAGGTCACCTTACCAATAAAATGGAAAAACCATGATTAGATAAAACTAGGTCTCCTTGAATCTTGGTCTAATGCTGTATCGTCATATCATGTTAACTGTTAAAATGAAGTCCTTGACAATGCTGTGATTCTCTTTATCAGCAGAAAGAATTTGGGCTATACTAACAATTAAAAGAAGAAAAGGAAAAAAAGCTAATGTATATAGGGGATGTATAAATGTGAGGCCAATAGAACATAACTGATTTTTAATTATTGGGATTTTATAATAATGTCTGGGAGGTGTTATAACTACATAACATTTACCATACATTTTTGAACATCAGTGCTTCCCACCTTGTACACAAGATTGCTAGAATGCAAGAAAATATACATCAGAAACGATCATATATATCTATTCTCTCTGTAATCAAAATGTAGATAATAGGAAAGTTCACCCCTCAGCATAAAAAAAGTGAATAAAATTAAAGGGATACATTTTAATCATATGTCTTTAAATGTCTGATACATGTGGGATGAATTCAAGGCAAATTTCATGAATATATCACATTATGCTCTTTACATATATCTAAATTCAGTAAGGAGCATTGACAGTTTAGTAAAAATTGATCAAGCCCTACTATGTGCAAGTCACTGTCACTGGGCAAACAATGAAGAAATAACATATAGATACTTATCAAAAGAACAGTATTCCTCCAATCTTGTTTTATGTATTTCAAAAGTTAAATTTGTTTATAAAATACCCTATGCAGCTGAGTCTAATCATGGCAATGGTTACATACTCAATCCTTTAGCACTACTATAGCTGAAAAGACACTTGTTGAAGTGCATATTTTTGGAACAATGAAGGATCTTATTCACTATCTCCTTCTATGGGTTGGTTAAATAAAAATGCTAGTTTTTGAAGCATGGAATGCAACCATCCTTTGGGGAGATTTATAAAGGAGTTGGATCTTTTGAAAACTAAATTCTGCAGCTCAGATTTAAAATATTTAATTTCCCCCAGTTTAATGGACCAAAGAAAAAATTCAAGGTGAAACATAAGCAGAATTATTTGTATCAATTAATTGGTTATTTGATTAAAATTTATTAAGTGCCTACTCTTTGTAAGACACAGTAACCAGTGTTGGGGAAGACACAGGCTCCTAAATTAGGAACCTCATATTTCAGTAATTAGCATGAAGTTTCCCTGTATTCAAGAAATTTTAAAATCATCAGATGGTCAATTTCTCCTTTCACTTCCATCCTTTGAAAGCAAATGCCTCTCCAATGAATAATTGTTCCGTAACTCTATGTCTGATCTACAGGGGAGAAAAGGAAACCTAAACATAAGACTTATGTGTTCTAACAATATTTATTAAAGGACATTCTTTAGATCCCTTTGGAATTGGAAGTAGGATCCTCTGGTTTTCCAAACTTGTATCCATATTGTGACACTGGTGTGACCGTTTCCCATACTGGGAAAATCATCCAAAGATGATTTTTCCAACTTTCTTTTGGGATTCCAAGATGATACTTGGTAGGGAAAAAATTCAACTCTGTTTACATGTCTTTGAGCATATAGGTATGAAAGTGAAATGTTTCCTACTCAAGGTGATATAAAAAGGAAGACATTTTGAGTCTTGTCCATCATTCCAAGTGCTCTAGGACCTTCTGAGCCCAGACGTGTAATTACTATATAGTTACTGAGAAAAAAGACCTTATCACTGGTTTTAGGAGTAAAAGGAAGAAAAGAGAATGGACAATTAACATTTAGAAGACCTATGAATTATTTGGTAAGTGCCAGAGAATATCCTTGGATGAATGATAAAAAGGATTCTCTCCACTTCAGACTTGGGATTCTAAATATGATTGTTAACTGAAATGCCAGATGGAACACAGAACGAACTTACAACATATAAAAAGAATCCTTACAATAAAAGCTTCATGTATTAATATAGCTAGGTATAAATGTGTATATGCATTACATAATCTATTGAAAGTAACATTGATTCAATTGCATTCTTTAGAGTAAGGAAAGATTTTTGCAGCTATAAAATTCTAAAAAGCAAAACTAGTACATTATGAATGTAAGGTTGCGGGGTTAGTATAGTCAATTAGGAGGAGATGAAAAAGAGCAAATCTTTGAACTTCCCTTAGTCTTTGAAGAGATGGATGCAATTGGGAAATTCATTTCTAGTCTTCTGATTCATAGTATGGATCTTGTCTCCCTTTCTGCTACAACTTAGCTTTACTCTTTATTTCCCCATTTGCCTGTTTTCTTTATTCCACTGATTCTTTTTGACTGAACTCAAATTCTCCCTTCTGCATTTCTGTCTTTTGTTTAGTGTGGTCTCTTTAAGAATTCCAGGTTATGATTTAACTTCACCTACTCAATTCCATCTCAAAGAACATGATACTCTCAAACTGATCAGGTTGAAAATTAAATGCTGGTTCTTTTGAATTAAAAATTCCAAGATGCCAGTAAATCTCAAACCCTCTTATATGTTTTGAGTACCATCTTCTGTTATCAATTCAGTGTTACAGCCCATCCAGATTATTCAATCACAGTTTCCTATTGAGGTCCAATGTATTTTTATGATTTCAAAATTTACAGAAGCAATTAAAAACACATGGTTTTCTTATATGTAAGTAATCTGGACCAATGCTCTGTAGATTTGTTATCTCAGGAAATTTAACAAAAACAAAGATATAGACTTATAAATCTTTATTTACTGCTACAGTTTTTAATACCCTTTCCTCAATTTTTAAATTTTGTATTTTTATGAAGATGAAAAATTAAATGTTTGACCTTTTCCCTAAAGCAGTAAATGGAGGAGAGCACTTTCTGTTCAGAAACTTACAACACACTGCACCATCTAGCAAAAATCTACAAAGGATTGAATGTTATTAATGATAAAATATAGTGATTGGAGCTAAAGTGCTTTTACCATTTTCACCCTCTTCATTTCTCTATGTAATTAGATACTCTCATTAAAATAAAATCCATTTATCATGAGTCATGTCCAAATAATATGATGACTTATGACTGGTACCAGCTCTCCAGTATTCAATTCCTATAGCTTTTAAATACACCTATAAGCTAGTATCTGAGCTTATTTTGTTTCATGCATATATAATGTATATACCATATAAATATATGTGTATATATCTGTCATATATGCACATGCATGTATGTATTCATATACATTCACACATACACACACGTTTTCTTTTCTCCCTCTTGACATTTATATCAGTTCTCTTACTAAGTCTGGTAAAGAGAGCTATTAAGGGTACAATAAACCACTGTATATAGTAGGACTAGATATGGTCAGATAAATATAATTTTAGTAACAATCAAGCTCTCATCTCTGAGTTAGTAGAAACTTACAACGGAAGATTTTCTTTAGAAAGTTATTTTCCTTCTGTCTCTAGAGCATCTGATAATCTAAAAACTCTTTCCCTATTATATACATTTTCATTAAGATTTTTAAAATTGTATGTAATACACATAATCATATAAAAGAATATCTTTTCTTACAAAGGTTGCAATAATATTTAAAGACATGAGATTAATACTGGGGCACATTTGTAAATGAAATACAAGAGTAATTTGATGATATTAACACAAAATATATGACTACATATTTAATATATTATATGCAGAAAGTTTGCTATAGAAAATTGGTAGATAATACATGGCAATTTTACTTATGTGTAAGGTAAGATATTTTAAACACAAAATGAAAAAATAATTAATTGACCAAAGAAAATCCATAGAAATTACTCTAAACAGTGAAACATATTTCTACATATATCCCATCAGAATTAGGAGCACCAACATCCAGCCATCTTCAACTAATATTCTTAAAAAAGAATATGCTTTATTGAAATGGAATTATAATGGAATATAAATACTCGGGCATATATAGACATTCTGTAATTTGGTCTATTAATCCAGACCAGATATAGTAAGGAGAAGTCTTTTCTGATTTGTTGTCAAACATGAATTGTAGTTACCATCAAAAGTCCTTGTTTATTTTAGGCAATTCTTTTGGGCCACATTAATGTTGGCTACTCTCCCTTGGTTTGATGCTTTTGCTGATGGTGTTCAGTGAGGGATGATTTTGTATGGAGGAAGGCCTAAGTCCTTTTCCTGTAAGGCTGAGATGTGGCCCCATGAAATAAGCCATGATTCCCTTGTCTCTGAGTTTGTATTTTTCCATTTTAAGTGATGATTAGAGGCTCAGATATTGTGAGTCTCCAATAGGCCAAGAGGCCAGTGTTCTGATATTTTAGCATCCTGGTTTTTCAGTCTGTCCACTATTGTTGCCCAAGGAGAAAGGAGTGACCTTTGAGAGTAACCTTTGGGACCTAGCCCAGTCATACTTATGCAAAGACTTATCCAGGAACAATGTCGCCTTTAGACACAAACTTAGTAGAGAATAAATTTCTATAGGGAATGAATTAAGTTTCAGCAGACCATCCTTAGAGCTCACTGTGGGATAGGGGAAAATGAGTGCTTAAGATATTGGGGAAAAATGTGTAGTTTTTTTCCCCCTTAATTGCTATATCAGCACAGTAGATAACAGCAAATTGATGGTAAGTAATTAAATGAAATTAGAGAGCTAGTCCCTATGCACTGTAAGTAGAGGGAAGACAATCAAGGGGGCTTGAGTCAGGAGTAGAGAACCTACATATACAAATTTATTAGGGTACCTAAAGAACGCTGAGGGGAGAAACAGGGGGAAGAGTAAGGTCAGAGTGTCATCTCTATAGGAACCATAAAATCTCAGCACTGGAAGGAATTTTAGAGTCTATCTAGTTCTACTTGTACCCAAATATGAATCCTTTTTAAAAAATTCCTGAAAAATGGTCACCAACACTTAGACTGCTGACTTATAGGACATTCGTTACCTCTAGAGTCTGCCCATTCCACCTTAAGAGAGCTCTACGTGTTAGAAATTTTTTTCTTGACATCTACATCTGCTTTTCTGCATCTTCCACCCATTATTCTAAATTCTGTCACTTCAAGACAAGCAGACTCAAGTACTACAAACACTTGATGGCTGCTATCATATTCCTCCTACTCACAATTTTTCCCCAGGCTAAAGTTCCCAGTTCTTTTATCTGATCATTGTATGTCATGGTTTCCACTTCCTCATCTTTTTGACTTTTTTCTCTAGATGTCTTCCACATTATCAATATCCTTTCTAAAAAGTTAGGCCAAGAAATATTTACATTAGTTAACAATTCCATATGATGAAGTCAAAGTATAGCGGGGCTGAAAGCTCTACTTCTTTAAAATAGCCTGAGTTTGAATTAGCTGTTTAGGCTGCCACATCGCCCTGATCACTTATATTGAGCTGGTATAATCCTCTAAAATCTGTAGGACTAGAAACTCAACCTGAGTCTGCAATGTGATTAGAAAGACAAGTCAATCACAAGTCAATCACACATAGAAATAAATTTAGGTAGAAGGCAAATTATATGAGAAGTAATAAGTGGTGGCAGCATATACACACACATTCATATGTGTGTGTGTGTGTGTGTGTGTGTGTGTGTGTGTGTGTGTGTGTGTAAAATGAAATTCAGGTGGTTTAGGGAACTCCATTTTGATATTTTACTAAAGATTGGAGAGAGAAAGAGGATGACTTGGGTTGGGGAAGGTAGCAACATTCCACTAAAGAACAAATGAATGGGAAAAAAGATGTTTATCCCCTTTTCACTATGTGCTAAGACATTGTATGGAGCAGGGCTTCTTACACTTTTTTCCATTTTTGACCCCTTTACACCCAAGAAATTTTTACACAATCCCTGGTATATTTGTATACAAAATAGGCATAGAAATCAAATATTTATTGATGGTAAATCATAAAGAAATTTATTTTATTTTTTCTTTTCATTAATTAATTAATTTTTAATTTTCAACTCTCAGTTCCACAAGATTTTGAGTTTCAAATTTTCTCCCAATCTCTTCCCTTCACCCACCTCAAGACAACATGTATTTGGATTACCCCTTCCCCCAATCTGCCTCCATTGTATTACACCCCTCCCTTCTCATATTCCCATCCCCTCTTTTCTCTTAGAGGACAACGTAGATTTCTATACCCCATTGCCTATATATCTTATTTCCTAGTTGCATGTAAAAACAATGTTTAACATTAGTTTTTAAAACTTTGAATTCCAACTTCTCTTCCTTCCTCCCCCTCCACCCATCCCCATTGAGAAGGCAAGCAATTCGAAATATGGTATACATGTTTAGTTATGCAAAAAAGACTTCCAAAAAAGTCATGATGTGGAACACTATGTTTCCTTCCTTCCTATCCTGTACTCATTTATTCTATTCTCTCTTTTGACTCTATCCCTCCTCAAAAGTAATTATTTTTAATTACATCCTCCTCCCATTAGCCCTTCCTTCTATTATCTCCCCACACCCCCTCATCCCCCACTTATCCTCTTCTCCCCTACTTTTCTGTAGTATAAGGTAGAGCTTCATAGCAAATTGAGTATGCATGTTATTCCCTCCTTAAGCCAAATATGATGAGACTAAGGTTCACTTTTTTCCCTCTCACCTCCCCTCTCTTCCGTTTCATTGAAAAAGTTTTTTCTTGCCTCTTTTATGTGAGAGATAATTTAACCCAACTTATTTTTCCTTTTCTCCTCCCAATATATTCCTTTCTCAACTCTTAATTTTATTAGGTATCATCCCTTCATATTCAACTGACCCTGTACCCTCTATCTATATGTATATGATCCCTCCAACTATGCTAGTACTGAGAAAAGTCTCAAAAGTTATAAATACTATCTTTCCATGTAAGAATATAAACAGTTCAACTTTAGTAAATCCCTTATGATTTCTCTTTCCTGTTTACCTTTTCATGCTTCTCTTGATTCATGTGTTTGAAAATCAAATTTTCTATTCAGTTCTGGTCTTTTTATTAAGAATGCTTGAAAGTCCTCTATTTCATTGAATGACCATTTTTGCCCCAAAGTATTATACTCAGTTTTGCTTCATAGGTAATCCTTAATTTTAATTCTAGTTCCTTTGACTTCTGGAATATCATATCCCAAGTTCTGCAATACCTTAATGTAGTAGCTGCAAGATCTGGTGTCATCCTGATTGTATTTCCACAATACTAGAATTGTTTCTTTCTGGCTGCTTGCAATATTTTCTCCTTGATCTGGGAGCACTGGAATTTGACTACAATATTCCTAGGAGTTTTCCTTTTGGGATCTCTTTCAGGAGGTGATCAGTAGATACTTTCCATTTCTATTTTACCCTCTGGTTCTAGAATATTAGGGAAATTTTCCTTGATTATTTCTTGAAAGATGATGTCTAGGCTTTTTTCTTTGATCATGACTTTCAGATAGCCCCATAATTTTTAAATTGTCTCTCTTGGATCTATTTTCCAGGTCAGTTATTTTTCAGATGAGATATTTCACATTGTCTGATATTTTTTCATTCCTTTGGTTTCATAATTTATTGATTTTTTATAAAATCATTAACTTCCATTTGCTTCATTCTAATCTTTAAGGAATTATTTTCTTCAGTGAGATTTTGGACCTCCTTTTTCATTTGGCCAATTCTGCTTTTTAGGGCATTCTTCTCTTCATTGACTTTTGGGATCTCTTTTGTCATTTGAGTTAGTTTATTTTTTACAGTGTTATTTTCTTCAGCATTTTTTTGAGCCTCCTTTAGTAAGCAGTTGACTCGTTTTTCATAATTTTCTTGCATCACTCTCATTTCTCTTCCCATTTTTTGCTCTACTTCTCTTACTTGATTTTCAAAATCATTTTTTGAGCTCTTCCATGGCCTGAGACCAACTTGTATTTTTCTTGGAAGCTTTGGATGGAGGAGCTTTGACTTTGTTGCCTTTTGTTTGCATGTTTTGGTCTTCCTTGTTACTAAAGTATGATTTTATAGTCTAATTCTTTTTATTGGTTTTTGCTTATTTTCCCAGCCTTTTACTTGACTTTTGAGCTCTTTGTCAAGGGGGATCTTGGTTTCCAGTGGGGGTGAAGGGGTGTACGGTCAGCTGCTAGATTCCCTGCCAATCTGTGGGTCTAGAGCTCCAGAAATATTCCCTGTCTCTGCCCCTGCTACTGCTGTGGCTTCCTCCACCTCTTTCCCCCTGCTGCCCTGGGGCTGGTGCCAGACCACTCCACTCTCCCACATTGGTCCCACAGGCTTTTTCTATTGACCTTCCAATCTGTCCTCAGCATTTTGGCTTCCTGAAGTCTGGAAAATGCCATAGGTGCAAGATATTGAATCTCATCAAGGCCTGCTCAGGTCCTGTCTCTGCTGGCTGCTGGACTGTGCCTGCCATTGGACTGCGCCCTGCCCCCAAGCAAGGCTTGACAGATACTTCCCAGAGACCTTCTAGGCTGTCTTGGGCTGGAGATTTGCTTCACTCCGTTGCATGGGTTCTGCAGCCCCAGAATTTTTTGAGAGCAATTTTTTTTTACAGGCATTTGACTGGGCTGAGGGGCAGCACTCTACAAAGTGCATGATATTACTCTGTCATCTTGACTCCATCACCCCTTGTTTATTTTTACATAAAGAATTAAATATTGGGGGAATATCTGATACTGAAGGATGCTGAGCAGGTTCAATTTTTTTTTTCAGAATTATAGTTTGATTTTATAAACATCAGTGCTGTGTTTAGAACCAAGGTTGCAGTGAAGTCGTGATGCAATGCGCAGTGCTGGAACCACCCTGGATTCATTAAGCATTTGATTTTGAATTACATTTTGGTTTTTGTACATTCAGAAACTTTTTACTGATGCCAAATTTTTTGTGACCAGAATATTCAATTACATGACTCCATATGGGATCACCACTCACAATTTAAGAAGTACTGGTATAGAGAACTGATCTCAAATTCAGAAAGATCTGGATTCAAATCTTGCCTCTGACACATACTAGCTGCTAGACTAGGCTAATTATTTGTTAACATTTTCATACCCTAGGAAACTCTCCAAGACCCTATATTTGCAGGGAAGGTACTAATCTACATTGGTAGATGGGATTTCTTTATCTAAGAGATTCCCATACCAGTGAAATCACAAGTCCAGTCCCTATTCCCATCTTAACTCTGTTCCAACCACCAAAAGGAAAGGATAAAGTGGGATGAGAGGTACTTGCAGAGAGAGTGGCCTTGTTGATGAGGACTACTTCTACCTCAGAGCCTTGAGTCTAGGGTAAACAGCAACAATATCAGATTTAAATTTACACACACACACACAATCTATCTATGACCAGGGAAGGAACTGATAGTGTATAGAATGATTTTACATATATAATATAATATATATATGTACAAACATATACAAATACACAGACTAATACAAACATATTAGTGTCTAATGGTAGCCATATGAAGAGGTCAGAGTTTAGCAGGACTGAACAGTCTACTTTTTTTTTTTAAATAATCTGAATCAAATTAGCTCTTTGTGCCATTACATCTACCTGATCACATCACACCACATCACATCACATCATCATATTGAGCAGATACAATTATCTCTATGGTGGAGGAGGGAAGGAAAAAAAAGGCATTTTCATGATAACTTTTAAAGGAATAGCCAAGTTGTACATAGGAGATTTTCAGTTTCATGGCAATCTTTCATTATTATTATACCATGTTATGGAAATTCTTGTTTTATTCCATAAATGAAAAACAAAATAAAATACAAATATTTGAATTATACAAAGTATTTTAAAAACACTACATGTAAAACACTGAGCTAAATAAGGGATATAGGAAAACAAGAAATACCCTGCTTTCAAGTAATTCAGATTCTAATGGAGAAAAACTATACCTAAAAGTTAGGTGGGAAGGTGCCCAAAGGAATAGGGTATACCTTGGAGATTATGGGGCTTTGTTCTAGACTAACTTATTAAGAAAAAACAGTAACAAAGCATGAGTTTTTGGTTTCCCAGGAGTGTGCAATAATGTTGTCTAAAAAACATACATACTTTAATTTAAAATTTAAAATACTTTATTACTAAAAAATGCTAACCACCATCTAAGCCTTTAGCAAGTTGTTGTAGTTTTTTTAACCAGTGGAGGGTCTTACCTTGAAGCTGATGGCTGTTGATAGATCAGGGTGGTAGTTGCTGAAGGTTGGACTGGCTGTGAAAATTTCTCAAGATAAGACGATTGAATCTTCTTTTCACTTAGAGGCCATTGTAGGGTTATTAATAGAACTAATTTCAATATTCTTGCCTCTCAGGGAATAGGGAGGCTCAAGAAGAGGGAAAAAGACTGGCTGTTGATGGAGCAATCAAAACATACTAACATTTATCAATTAAGGTCCCAATTAAGCTTGCCCTCTTATTTGGTCATAGTGACCCTAAACAATGTTACAATAGTAACATCAAAGAAAACTGATCACAGACCATTATAACAGATATAATAAAAATTTAAAAGCTTGAGATATTGTGAGAATTACCAAAATGTGACACAGAGATATATATTGAGCTCATGTTGTTGGAAAAATGGTGGCACCAATAGAGTTGTTCAATCCAGGGCTGCCACAAACCTACACTTTATAAAAAAATGTAGTATATGCAAAGTTCAATAAAACAAGATATGTCTTATGTATGGAACACCATGTGAGGGTGGAGTAGACCAAAACAGTGAGACAGAAAAGAAATGAGACTTCTGATGAGATGGCAGACCTGGATTCACCAATCATCAATTAAATTGTCCTCAGGTAGAGTCATCCTCGGGAATAAGAGATGAAGAAAATGGAGGAAGAAAGTAAGGGCTTGTGAAATGAAGAGGGGACTGATGGGAAACAGACTCTATTTTCTCAGCAAAGCATGAGGTGAAGAGGTGTTATGATATGTTTAAGGAAAAAACAGAAGGTTTAGCGTAGTAATTGTGAGGAATGGGGATAGAGAATCAATTATAGAGGAGCAAAAATTTTCCATGCTTCAGTGAGGGCATATGAAAGATAAGGTAACATAATTTTGTAGTAGACTTGCTCAGTTCATTTGAATAACTTATTCCAGCTCCATTTGGCAAGACATGAATAGGAATGGTTGAGCCAGATAATAAAAGTAATCCAAGTTCGGGGTTTGTCAAGGTTCAAACGGTGAGAGAAAAAAGAACAAGATATTGAAAAAATTACGTATGATACTGGATTGATTAACTAAAGGAAAGAGAACTTTATCATAGATTTAGAGCTATGAGGGACTTTATAGGTCATTGAGTCCAAAGATTTCATTTTATAAAACAAGACAATGAATCTCAGAGAGATTTTGTGATTCAGTGTCTGAGGCAGGATTCTCCCTCAATTTCATTCTATCCTCTATAATATGATGCCTTTTGAAGTCAGAACAGAGTTGGTGGCCTTGGAAAATACTAACGGGTGGAGGGATTGATGAGAACAGTAACGATGGAAAAATAAATTTATGAAAAGTAAGACATAGGGAAATATAAAATGATAGACAGAGTAATAGGATTTTGTTTTACCCAGGCTTCTTATCTTTTTTAGACCTGGAAACCTATTTTCCCCTGATACTTATCTTCAGGCTTATTTGATTAATTCTTGAAGATTCTTTTTTTTGGTCAAGATTGGTGGTACTGGTGAAAATATTATCAAATTGTGTTGTATTTTCTTACTCTTTTTCTCTGTGTAATTGTGTTAATACCAGATGCACAACTGCCTGCTCTGCTCAATACTGAAATCCTGTCTTTGTCTTTTGCAAATACTGAAACATTATTTATTATTATTAGTGACAACCACAACCACTTGTATCACCACAACTACTACCACCACCAAGATTAGATGTTAGAAATAGCTATGTCCTAAGTGATAACATGGGTTTTCATTTTAAGTTGGAGTTTGTCTTGCTGTCTCAGTATGTCATTGCTTCACCACAGGACATAGTTCCAGCTGGGTACAGAGGTTCTACTCTGAATCAAAAGTTACATACAGCACCCCTCTCAAATCATAAAAACCATCCATATTTCAAAATGTCAGCAGCTTTGAGTGAATACTGCTGATTTTCCAGCAGACTTAACAAAAATGCTCAGATTGAGAAACTTATCTCTTTTTTTAACCTTCTCTGGAAAAGACCTCCACACAGTGTGGTGTTAACATTAGAGTCTCCATAAACTTCAAGGCTATTGAAATCAAGCCTCATCTCTATAGTCATAAACAATAGTACGAAGTAAAACTAAACAGCTGAGGGGGTTCAATTTAAAAAAGTGGTGACCGGTTAAAATACCAGTTCATTTTTAAGATGCACAAAGCATATGGAGGTACTCTTTTTGTCACCAAATAATATAGAAATGTATAACACAAAGCAGGCATAGAAAAGGGATAAGGATTCAGAGCTTTATTTCAAAATTCAGTTGCTAAAGTTGAATATTCAGCCCAAGTATGTATGAGTAAGTAGGAAGAAAAAGTAGACTCTATAGCTATATTTACTCGCTGGACCTGATTCTACCATCATGGGTAGAGGATTTGAACTTAACATCAAGGGAAGAAAAGTTTGCATCATACTCGGTATTTTTCATCCTTTGGGCACTGTGACTCAGAGCCCATCTTGAAGTCAATGAGACATTCATGTTCAATGTTTTCAAGCTTCAGTAGTTTAAGAAACCCAGTACGTCCCTTCCCTCAGAAGAAGAGAATAAATTTAAGCTGTTTTATTTTTACATTAAAGAATCAAAAAATCTCTAAACCTCAGAAATGGAAAAGACTTTCAATAATATTTAATCTCTCTACTAAATACCTGATAATATTTTGCTGTATTCGTAACTCAGTAACATCTTTCTGGGGGAACTCAACACCCTTCTAATGATTTTTAAAAATACTTATTTCAAATTTATGTGATAAAAAAAGCATTTCTATAACATAGCATAATAAATACATGATTGAATGTGAATTTGTAAATCTATTATGTACAACTTGCTAATGCTTTCAAATATACCACAAAATTATTATTTTTAACTTCATTTTTCTTCTTCCCCATGGCTAACACAAATAGGTACCTACACACATATGTATATATATGTACATATGTGAAATTATTCTATAAAAACTTCTATTTATCAGTTCTATCTCTGAATGCAAATAGTATCCTTCTTCATATTCTTTATAGCTCATTTAAATCAGTCCATTTTGATTTGCTCTAATTTTTTAAAATTTATTTATCTGTCTATCCATCTATCTGTTTATTTTGATTGGCTTTGCTTTAAAAAAAATTTTTTCCTAACTTCAAGCTTAAATTTGCTGGCTTGCAACTTCTGTCCATTGTTCATAGATTTGCCTTCTGGGGCTAAACAGAATAAAGTCTAATCTCTCTTCAATATGACAGACTTTCAAATACCTGAAGTGATTATCACCCCCTTCACCCCTACATTTTTTATTCTCCAGACTAAACATCACCATTTCCTTTGAACTACCCTTATTTGCCCTAATATTGACATCTAGTAATTTTCCCCTGGATCCTCTCCTCTTCATTAATATTCTTCCTAAAATATGACCTCTAGAATTGGACAAATCACCACAACTGTAATGTGATCAGGACATAGCACAATGAGACAATCACTCCTTTGATCCAGACATTGTAGTATATTCCTCTTAATAAAGCCTAAAATAACTTCTTTTGGTTGCTTTTTGCCTCATTCTAAGCTTGCAGGCTAGTAGAATCCCAGATCTTTTTCATATTTCCTATGAGCCTCTTTTTCCTCACCTCTAAAACAAGGAGACTGACCCAAACAATCTCAAATGTCTCTCTTAGAGTTGTAAATTCTTTGATGTAAGTGATTGCTCCCTTTTCGCGCCTTTTCCTGAGCTTTCTTTGCATCTTTCCTATGGGTACTGAGAGGCAACATATTAGAACAGAATGAATGCTGCACTTGGGAATTAGGACACCCACGTTCAAATCCAACAAGATTGTATTTGATGATATCACTATCTCTGATTTCATGACATTTTATTTTATATTACACTTAATTGTGCATACATTTTACCTTTCTTACAGACTATAAGTTTCTTAAGGACAAGAGCTGAGTCATTTATTTTTGCTTCTACACTCCTAGCAAAAAGGCTTTGTATATACATTGGATATTTAATAAATAATTAGTCGAACTGCATTAAATTAGAAGAGAAATATAAAAATAATTGTAGTAATTTTAATTATGGGAAAACAAATTTCAGGTCTGACACCTTGGATGTGGTAATCAATATTTATTGCCATGGTTATCATCAATTAGTAGTATGCATTAAGTAAGCATTGTTATTCTTGAGTCTTTTCAGTAATGCCTGACTCTTTGTGACCCCATTTTGGTTTTTCTTGACCAAAATGCTGGAGTGGTTTGCCATTTCCTCCTCCAGCTCATTTTACAGATGAAGAAACTGAGGCAAACAGGGTTAAGTGACTTGTCCAGGGTCACACAGGTAAGTGTTTGATGCCAGATTTGAACTCATGAAAATGGATCTTCCTGACTGTAGGTCCAGTATTCTGTTCACTGCTGCACCTAGCTATAAGGTAAGGCACAAAAGCACCAAATCAGACTCTTCCCCATGGGCCCATACTCTAAATAAGAGAACAGACCAGAAACAAATACAAAGGATGAAAGTTAAAGGAAACAAGTGGCCACAGCCAAGGATTCACATTTCCGCCTTAAGAAAAAATAATAATTTCAAAATAATTCAACTCACCGCATCATCCTTTAAAAATTATAATTATTTTATCCTTCTGAAAATAATGCCGCATTGCTAGCGACACCCCCGAACTGGAGCACACAAAACATCAGCACATTCTGTTCTAGCCAATTCCATTCAACAAAGAACCATTAACTAATTAGACTTTAACAAGCAGTCCTTGGCACTGGCTGTCCACCATCCTGTGAATACATTACTCTCTCTTTTGCCTCTTAAAATCTCTAGTTTCCTTCAAGACTAAGCCCACACGAGGCCTCTCCTTATCCTGGTGGCTGATAGCACCTTTCCCCTTGGAAAAAAATCTTGTATATGTTCTTATATACTTTTCATGCCTACATAGACATGTTTGTCTGCCCTAAACTTCTTCTTGAGGATGGGAATTGTTTTCATTTTAGACCTTTTTACATGTAGGACCTAATCATAAAGGCTGACACATAGTAGTTTTTTAATAAATATTTGTTCATTGGTCTAAGGATATGAATAGGCATTTTTCAAAAGAAGAAATCAAAGTTATCGATAGCCAAAAGAAACAGAATGCTCTAAAATACTACTGATTAGAGAAATGCAAATTAAAACAACTCAGCTATTGCTTCAGACCTATCATATTGGCCAACATGACACAGAAAGAAAACGACAAATGTTAGAGGGGCTGTAGGAAAATTGGGACCCTGATGGACTGTTGGTGGAGTGGTGAACTAGTTCAATCATTGAAAGACTATAAAATGGTGATATCCTGTGACTCAGCAATGCCACTACTAGGTCTATTCCCCAAGAGAGATCACACAAAAAGGAAAAAAGACCTATTTGTCCCAAAATATTTACAGTGACGCTTTATGTGGTTGCAAAGAATTGAGAATTGAAGGGATGCCCATCATTTGGGGAATGGTTAAACAAGTTGTGGTATATATTGTGATGGAATACTATTGTGCTATAAGCAAGTACAAGCAGGATGGTTTCAGGAAAACTTTGGAAATCATCCAAAGTAAAATGAGGAGAATCAGGAAAACAGTGTACACAGTAACAGCAATTTTGTAAATATGAACAACAGTAAAAGACTTACTCTGATTGAGACAATAACCCAAGATAATTCCAAAAGTCCCATGATGAAAGATACTTTCCATCTCTAGAGAGAGAACTGATGAAATCAGAACGCTGGGTGAAGCAAAATTTTTCACTTTATTTTTGTTTTATTTTTGTGTTTTGCAACATGAATAATAAGGAAATATGTTTTACCTGATTTCATACATAAAATCAATATCAAAGATGGAGTAATAAGGGAGGAAGAGAATTTGGAACTTATACTTTTAAAAAATGGGTGTTACAATTTTTTACAAGAAATTGGGAAATATTTAAATAATAATAAAAAGATAATATAGTCCCTCTCTTTAATACCTATGATCTTCCTCTCTTAATTCTAGCCTTAATTCCACCTGCCAGGCTGCTACTGAGCTACCACCAGCTTCATCTAAAAAGCCTGCCATTTAGTCTTTCTTCCTCAGACTCAGTCAATCAACATTCTCCCCTATATGAACTTTCTGGAAGTACTTTGTAAAAAAGTAAAGAATGTCAGGCTAACTCACAACTGGGAGATGAACTGTTTCCTTCCCTTCAGGAAGTATATAATTATGCCAAGTGCAACTGTTGGCCTGCTTGTTTCATGACCTTTCCATCATTTGGTCTGCTCAGAAAACCTGAAAACTGTCAGATAACAGCTGTGTGAAGCAGGTGGTACCACCTCTGGGAAAACACCTGTCAGCTCCTATATACAGCCCTAAATTCAGTAAACAAGAAGACAGTCAAGGCAGTGGAATGACAAATTATGAGGTGGGGTGGGGGACAGTGCGGGTCAACAATAGACTGGCAAGGAGTTCAATTTATACAGAGCTATCAGTCTCTTTGCTTCAAGCAGGAAGTTTAGGTGGCTAATCAGGTTGTACAGAATATAGGTGGATTACAGCATCCCCTCCCCTAAATTCTCAGTCTCTAAGTCATGTATTCATCCAGCCTAATATGAGATTAGTGTATACAACTCAACCTTATGGTAGGTATAATAAATGTTCTTTCACCCCCTGAATCTCCTGACTCATGTTTAGCTAAGTAGATGGTTCCTCTCTTGTTTACCTAAAAGGAATGTTGTTTTCTTGTATTTTTGCAGCA
The DNA here is from genome assembly GCA_028658325.1 of Potorous gilbertii. Classification (NCBI taxonomy): domain Eukaryota; kingdom Metazoa; phylum Chordata; class Mammalia; order Diprotodontia; family Potoroidae; genus Potorous; species Potorous gilbertii. The sequence continues at coordinate 3,821,893 of CM053773.1, forward strand.
ACTTAGAGAGAACTAGGTGTATCCTAGCCCATAAAAACTCAGCATTACAAAACAAACGTCATATACTCATCACTTTCACAAGATTTTGCATATGAACTGAGCAGAAAGGTTTATAAAAATGTCTAAAAATGCAAGTTATTTAAATAAAAACAAACATCTGTTCCTAAACACAGACTTATTGCTAATTTTCTTTCTAATCATAGATTTGAGAAAAGGAGACTTTGAATGTGGTGCTTTTTTCTCCCTTTAAACATAATTAGAAGAGATTACAAGTAAGGACTTGTCTACTTTGGAATCTAGCATTTTTATTTTTGAAGATTATATGTTAGCCAAAAGTAGGGATGCCTTCAGTCCTATTCTGTCTGAGAATCAGGCAGAAATTTCACATCGCTGACTTATCATTTTTTTCTTCCTAATGTAAATCTGTGGATATGTCTGTCAGAGATTTCCCTGTCAATTTCTTAGGCTGATTAATAGGAAGGAGCAGATACCCATGTCTATATCTATCATGGCAGACAGTTGTCTTGGTGATTTACCTGCACATCAGAATGACCCTTTCAAGTATCTGCAAGAGCAGCCCTTGGAAGGATAGCCTTTTATTGACAGAGCTGTCCAGCTAAATCTGTGTGGAGAGAACATTTTCTTCACTGCATTTAGCTCATTGCCCACTAGAATTAATGCCTGAAAATAGAAAGTAATTTACTTTTATTAGAAAGAAATTCACGAAGCAAACTGTAAAAATGCAAACTAGGATTATAATATAAGCAAGAAAGAGCATGCCATTTTTATGAACATGTTTTAAATGTTTGTTTTCAAGGAGCCCTCTTATACGGATGATTCAGTCATTTATGAGAGCAGCAGTGATTTACATGTAGTTTTTCTCAACTTGGAAGATTGATTAATCTTTAAAATTAGGAAGAAGGAGGGTATAAGCAGATAGAACATTAAGCTGGGTATTAGAATACATGAATTCCAGTCCTAGCATTGTCATCGAGTGGCAATGCAGCCCTGTGAAATCACTTAATCTTTCTCTCAGTTAATCAGGGATAATAGTATCTACCCTGTCCAGCTTACCAGGGTATTACAAGGATCAGATAAGAAAATACATTTGAAAGTGTTTGAAAACCTCAAAGTGCTAAAAATGAGTAAAGTGGCAAGATGGAGATAAAATAAGAAAACAATCCCTTAATATTCCTTCCCCAACTCCCAAGAAAATGACCATTTATTTCCTTTGTAGCATATGGAATGAAGGAATAGAAGCAAATGTATCAACCTCTGATTTCTCTTGTTGGATAGAAATGCTTCGAATGTTTGTGAGGGAGGATCCTATAGCAATTACTTTATATCAAAACAAGCAAACAGACAAAAGGCCTAAGTACTCAGGTAACTTACAAAATTCCAAGGGAAAAATGGGTGAAGATAGAGATAGAGAGAAGATAGAGAAAAATAATAAAATGTATGTTACTTCAAATTATGATAGGCTCTGAAGTGGCTATATTCCTTATTCAGAAATAACAATATTGATGGCAGTAGGAAACTGAATTAAGAAATATTTAGCTTTATTGATCTTAGAAAATGCCTTACAAAATCATTCCTTGCTTTTGTTAAGTGTCTTTTATCTTTAAGAAAATGGTATACATTGTACTGATAGGCACAGAATAGCTGTTATGTACTATCATTAACAGTCATGTTATAAGCTTAAAAATGCATAATACCTTGGACTGTGTAACTTTGCCAAGCTGGCAAATACTTAGCTCAACTAATTTACTTATGTGATGAAAGCTTTTCTGATTCTTTGCCATATCAAAATAGCACATAATGAATTTTGTAGATTAAATGTAGCTTTTGAATTATAACTATCAATTTTCCATTTTGACAACAGATCCCAAGCATGAGTGCAGTGTCTTACACTTTGAAATTTAAATTTCACAATATTAAAATGAGAATTTTTCCTTAAATTCTTAGATGAATTAACTTTGAGAACATTTCCATTTATCATAGTTGTCAAGTGCAGTAGAGTACAAGGACAAAATGTAAGGAGCTATACGATGCTGATGGCTACTTCATGTCCAATTGTGCTCATGAAATCAGGTTACAGAATTCATATCTCTGCTATAAAATTTCCTCATATTATTTCCTCAAATTAAACTGTCCTTTGTTTTCATTAACAAACTGTCTCCCTCCTTTCCTATAAAATTTGGTTCAAAACCTAATAAATCCCACATTAAATCCGCTGACTTCCAATCACATCAAAGCATTAGTGCTCAGCAATACTGTACTTCAGGCTATACTTCTGAATGTACTAACGAACTCTTAATTTGGATTTTTCCCCCCTTATATATGGGCCTACAATCTTTCTCATTATGTGAGGGAAGGAAAGGGATGTTGAGTGGTCAATAAAAGCTCAGACCACAGATCACAAGAAGTGAAGTCCTCCTGCTCTAATCTACAGGAGAGCTTAGTGAGCCTCCTTTTGGAAATGTGTAACGGTGGCTTCAGCTCTCCTCTACTCCTACTCTGTCTTGCCTCTCTTCACCTATGGTATGAGAAGAAAAAAATACTCTAGCTGCCATTCAGACTATCTCCCCAGTTCCTACTCTATAGTTCTCAGCCTCTCCTTTGGCCTCTGCTGCTCTCTCTCACCCTTCAGCCATTAGAGGACTTTTCTCTCTCTTCTCTCTTCTTCTTTCCCAGGTCCTTTGGCAGTCCTCTCCCATTCCCAAACTATGTTATATTTTCTTACCTCAGGAAATGAGCAATAATTCCAAGCTTTATCAGTCTGTATAGATCCAGGCCATTTCTGCTCCTTCTAGAGGGGACATTAAATTTAATCCTAACTTTCTCAGGAGTATTTTGTCTATTACTTAAAACCATTCTTTGGAGTTTAGCTTACTAACAAATAAAAATACTATTTAGAAAACAATGACAGCAAAGTTAACCATCACTACCACCACCACCACAAAAGGTAATAAAAATTTGCTTGTTTCCCTCCCCCCGTTAGAACTATCTCCAAAGCCACAGTCTCTTAATCATTAGACTTACTGGCTTTCTTTCAAACCTTGCTATGTTTTACCTTTTTGAAACATCTGACAGTATTGTCTGTCCTTGTCTTTTGACTACATACATACATATGTATACATATATATATATATACATATATGTATATATATACATATACACACACATACACATACATATACGTACATACACACATATAGTTGTGGTCCTTTGTTCTCGAAGAGGACCAAAATGACATCACCATGATAAAGTGAAGTTTCAGTATATATAATTGGGCTGATCAGACCAATACAAGCTCAGAATTCTCTACCACAGATTGGGTACAGATAGTGCATGCGACCTTTTGGGGTGGTTACTCCAAATTTGCACATCCTATATTTCCTTTGTGTTGTTTCAGTTCTGCTTTCCAGAACAGAGCACCTTTTCTGATGTGGGCATGTCACACTAAGTGGTCTAGTGCCAGTGTCTACCACGTTGCACAATCAATTCCAAAGTTCTTAAGCGAGACCTTGAGAGTGTCCTTGTATGGCTTCTTCTGACCACCATGTGAACACTTGGCCTGGATGAGTTTTCCATAAAATAGTCTTTTTGGCAAGCATACATTTTGCATTCAAACAACGTGACCAGCCCATCAGAACTGCGCTCTCTGAAGCATAGTTTGAATGCTTGTCAGGTTAGTTCAAGCAAGGACCTCAGTGTATCTAATCAAGTACCTAATCCTGCCAGGTGATCTTCAGAATCTTCCTAAGACAGTTCAAATGAAAGTGATTCAGTTTCCTGGCATGGCACTGGTAGACTATGTTTAGAAGGCATGCAACAATGAGGTCAGCACAACAGCTCTGTAGATCTTCAGTCTAATATCTCTTATTTTCCAAACTTTTCTTTGGAGTCTCCTAAACACTAAGCTAGCTCTGGCAATGTGCGTGTTAACCTCTTTGTCAATGTGTACGTCCCTTTAAAGTGCACTACCAAGGTAAGTGAACTTATCCACAGCATTCAAAACTTCTCCATTTTTTGTAACAGATGGTTCCCTGTATGGATGGTGTGGTGGTGACTGATGGAGCATCTGTGCTTTCCTGGTGTTAATTATTAGGCCAAAATTAGCACAGGCAGTGGAGAATTGATCCATGCTTTGTTGCATCTCAGCTTCAGAGGCTGCATTGAGTGCATAATCATCTGCAAATAGAAAATCATGCACCAACACTCCCTCCACTTTGGTCTTCACTGGTAGCCTTTTCAAATTGAAGAACTTACCATCAGTATGGTAGTTGACCTTGATGCCTTGTTCATCCTCATTGAAAGCATTTGACAACATAGATGAAAACATCATGCTATAAAGCATGGGGAGCAAGCACACAGCCCTGTGTATATATATATTCACAAGGTACATATATAAACATACACATATATGTGTATATGTGTGTGTATTTACATATCTATCTGATATAGTCTACCTATAGTCCTATTTTGGCTTTGAAGACATTGTTTTCTCCTGATCTGTTTAATTTATTGGCTGGTCATCCTCTTCTGGGGCTTTCAAAAATTTATTTCCCCAGGGATCATCCTGGGCCATCTTCCATAACTTTGAACACTCTCCATTTTGGTGATTTCCCATCATTTCCAACTTTATCTACTGTTTCAGCACAGATGACATTGCAACTCTTATACCTACCCTTGATCACTCTTTTGACCTCCAAGTACATACCCCTGCCTCCTATTGGGCATCTCTCTTCCCACATATTATTAAATTTATATCATGATTAATAAAATAACATTTATATGGTACTTTATGGTATATAAAGTACTTTTATAAACTGCCTTTGAGAAAGTAAGAATTGAATTGAATGTCCCCTCTAAATGGAGTAGGAATGGCTTGGATCCATATAGACTTATAAAGCTTGGAGTCCTTGCTCATTTCCTAAGATATGGAAATATAACATGGTTTGGGGATGGGGGCAGGACTGCAAACAAAACAAAACAACAAAAACAAAAAACTGGGAAAGGAGGAGGGAGAATGCACATAGAGAAAAGTAAGGCACTTTCCTTCAATGATTCAAGGGTGAGGGGGAGGAGCAGAGGTCAAAGGAGAGACTGAGATTTACAGACACTCTGAATAGCAACCAGAGATAAAGCATTTTTTTCTTCTCACACCATAGGGAAAGAGAGGCAAGATCATGGAGGAGGGCTGAACCCTACAATACACATTTCTAAAAGCAGGGCTACTAAGGATTAGCAGCAGGCGGACATGACTACCCACAATTTATGATCTGAGCTTTTATTGGTCACTCAAAATCCCTTTCCCCTCCTCTTATATAATGAAAAAGATTGTCAGCACACATTTATAAAGGAAGAAAATTCAAATTAAGAGTTTACTAGTATATTCAGGAAGTGCATACTGAAGTATGTATTACTAAGTACTAATGTTTAGCTGTGATTAGAGATAAATGTATTTAATGGAGAATTTTGTAAATTTTGGACCAAATCTTATAGCAATAGGGAGGGAAATAGAAAAGATATAGTAGAGATAGAATTGACCAAACTTGATAATTGAATATCTGGTGAAGGAGGAGTCAAAGTTAATGCCAAAGTTTCAACATGGTAAGCTGGATGAATAGTGGTGCCAGTGATATGAGTAATGAAGGCAGAGTAAATTAAGGGAAAAAGTTAATAGTGTTACTTTTAAATGCTGAGATGGAGTCTGAAATGTATTGGAAAGACCACTCAACAAAGAGTGAAAGACCCCAACATCAAATCATAGCTCTCTGGCAGTTACTTTATGATGTTAGATGTCATTTAAATTTACTGAGCCTCTTAGTTTACTAATATTTAAAACTGGAACAATCTATTAATTAACCCATAAAACTATTCCAAAAAGAGGATTTTGAAAACATTTTCATTTATTATGGTTATCAAAAGTGGTAGGGTACAAGGACAAAATGTAAGGGGCTCTAAGATGCTGCTGGCCACTCCATCTAATTCTGCTCATGAAATCAGGGCACCTAATTCATATTTCTGCTATGGAACACATGTTGCTTCCCCTGTTTAAAATATCCTCCTATGTTTTCATTAACAAACTGTCTCCCTCCTTTCTTTTTCTATTCCCTACTCCCAAGTCATGTAATGGCCTTAGTTACAAACCCCTATTGGACTGCTATAATGATCTTCTAATAGCTTTCCACCCCTCCATTTTACCCACTTCGAACTCATCCTTCCCTTTCTTTTGCATAAATATGACTACTTCACTGCTCTGCTCAAAACCGTTTTAAAGGGGAAGCACCATTGCCTGGAACCCACAGTTGACTTTTTGAGTGTTATCACACATTACTTTTCATGATATACAGTACACCTTGAGAGAAACTGGAATGCTCCCTGTTCCCCAAAGAGGCCCTACTCTTTAGCACCACTGTGTCTTTACTTTCAATGTCCTCTTCTCCACTGCCTTGAATATCCTTCTCCATGCCACGAGAAACCAGAAACAGGAAAATAATATACATATACAAATGATATATTACAATAATATAAAAAACAGCAAAATTCAAGTAAATAGGAATGGACAATATTCATTAAAAACATTGGTATTACCATGCAACTAATAAGAGTTGAGATTCTATGACTGAAGAATGCTATATTCTCTGGTGAAAGCATGTTGGATTGTTTTACTTTACTCTCTCTCCTTATATATTACATATGTATATATGTATATGCACCTGTATAAACATCTCTCTTTCTCCATATATATTACCATCAATGAATAATTATTTCCATCGGATGCTTTTTCTTTTCAGTTAGAGAGGATGCTACAAGGGTGAATTATTTGGAAGTTATGGTGGCATAAAGTAAAATCTTTCAATAAAATATCTAAAAAAAATCTCAATGAAATACTTCTCTAAGAAAATTTTCCTGACCCTCCCAAGTCAGTATTGACTTTATCCCTTCAGACTTCCCATAGAATTTAATTTCCAACATGTCTATGTACTTACCATAAATTGATTTATATTATAGTTATTCCTATTTGCGTCATTCTACTCACCAGAATAAATTCCATACAGTCAGGTAACAAGTCTTAGCTATCTTATATCTAGCATAGTGCTTTTTATCATATATGCATTTTGATTTCAATTAAAGCTAGGGTTTTAATAAGAATGAATCAATCTTACTTTAGAGTTTGTAAAACATTTTCTTCCCATTACTACCTTGGAGTAAGAACTCTCAGAATGATTATCTTCTTTGCTAAATGAGATCCACCATTGCTCACAAGAGTTCAACTTAACGATACATATTGGAAAAACCTAGTGGATGAAGAATTGATTGCCTGGATTATTAAATGTAATTGGATATACAGATAACAGAGGTGTTCTGTCAATAAATTTATCTTGGACAAGCATTTCCAATGAACAATATATTAGATCAAGAAGTGAACAAAAAGGAAGAAATAATGAGTGAGACAGAATGGAAGAATTTTCACAGCATTTTTAAGACTCCAAACTTTTCCATGTAACAAAAACTCATGATGTTATTTGTCTACAGATTGTAGAAAATCTCCAAATAATGTTGAATGTTGGCAAGCATATAGTGCCTTTAAAACAGTAAAAGAATTGTACTCAAGCAATGGAATAAATGCTATAATCACAGAAAAGCAGAGGCAGTAAAGGAAATTTGTCATGTAGAAAGGACAAAGAATAAAAGAGAGTTAATATATTGCACTATTCATTTGTATAATATGTTAATAAAAGAAAAAAAGGTTTTCAGTATATCTTTTGACACTTTGTAAAGATATTGAGAAAGGAACAGAATAGTGTGGAATAGGATGAGAAAATATCAATGGATTTCATACTGCATAGTTTGAGACCATACAAATAATGAAAAGATGGGTACAGGCTAAAAATAAGAGCAAAAGAACAAAAAGGACTAGCTAGAGAATTTTACCCAATATTTTACCAGATGGAATCATGGACAAAAGGAAATAAAGAAATGAGTTGGCTACTGCACTGGAAATAAAAACAAACACTTGTATTTTAGCCTCAGTTATACTATTAAGGAGTTGTGTGACTTCAGGTAAATTGTAAGTTCTATGAGTCTCAGTTTACCTAATATCCTTACCAGATCAAACGTTCTATGTTATTACTTATGTTAAAGGGTCCTTTACTTGCTATTTTTCCTTAAGACTCTACTAAGATCTTTACTTTGGTCATATTTATCTGAATTATAAATTAAAGGACACATATTTCTGCCAATGTTTGAGGATTTTCCTCCTTTTATATATTTCTCCTCCATTTGTGGATGGTACAATTTACTTTTGTTATAATTATATTTTGAATAGTTTGTTCTATTCCAATACAAAAGAATTTGATTTGGGATTAAGGGAAAATTAAGATTAAGAAATAGCATGAGAAAGCACCAAATGTACTATGAACACAGATAATCATTCTTTCATCTAAAGACATTTAAGCAGCACTCTCATCTAATGTAAAAATACATACCACTCTTATTATTTTTATTGATGAATAATAAGAAGGTGAAATTTTGAGTGGCCTTTCTCAAATACATCGATTTGGTGCCCATCCTGATGAAAAACACAACAATTAACTCATCTGGTTCTCTGGTATTTTAACATAGCATGTAACATGGATACATAATGGAAACCCCAAAGTAATTTATAATTAACAGACACTACAATGTTATCTATGATGTTATCATAATGGCAGCTAGGTGGTACAGAGGATAGGGCACTGGTCTTGGAGTCAATAAGATCTGAGGTCAAGTCTGGCCTCAGATACTAGCTCTATGACCCTGGGCATGTCTCTTAACCCCTATTTGCCTAAGTTTCTCACTGTAAAACTGGGACACATTGGAGAAGGAAATGGCAAATTATTCCATGTTTTTTAATTGTATAAATAATGAAAAGTAAGGCAGATAACTGTATTACTAAGCACTTAATATGTTCTCCCTGTTCAAGTAGAGAGACTTAAGAGTGGCTTTTCTTAAAATAGCAGGAAATGTGCAAAATAAATTTTTCAAAAGAGAGGAAAGTAAATAATTAATATAAGGAAAACCTTACATAAAGAAAATTACTTTGCCAAAAAAAACCCCAAACAAACAAACCTGGATTTTGTCCATGAGGTCATATAGAGTCAGACATGACTGAATGACTGAACAATAACAATGATGTTATCTTACTTTAGATGTACTCTACAAAAAATGTACAAGTTATTCTTAATTAATAAATTAATATGAATAGTTAATTTAGTATAGGAAAACTATACATATCTATATAGAGTATAAAATATAATGGAATTAAAACAAAATTTAAGTCAACAAATTATTTTGCATTTCTTGTAATATGTGGCTGGTACTCAAGGAAAAATAATGCCTAGAAGGCCCTCACATATGTTGTAGATTACCTGTTGAGAATCTAGGGGAAGACATGGACGAGAATTGCACATGATGAAAAAGCATGGAAGGAGTGTGAACTGCCTTACTGGGGAAAGAACATCTACTGAGATGCTATTACAGATGCACTGAAGTGTTTAATTGCAACAGTTAGCTGCCAATTGAGGGCACAATGTTGAGCCTTTAATTGGAATCAAGAAGTCTGCCATTAATACATATCTATTTATGATGAGAAGGCAGATTGACACATCTGATCGAGTGTAACCTCTCCAAATTTCATGTAGTCCAATATTGAGTTTATAAAGTGGATGAATTCCAAAAAAATTGTTCAGTCAAGACTCCCACATAGTTTACTCTGATGTTTTTCATCCTTTGTTCTCCAAGAGGATCAACGACATCAGTGGGGTGACATCTTGACTTCAAGTGAATTGGATTTAGGTGAGGCAGGACTGTGCATCTAGGCTATGACTTGTGCTTGGAATAGTCAAGAAAGAATACACCTTGCCCTGAAGAAATATTTTAGTAGGAAATATGGTAAAGTGGAAGTTTCAAGATCTTGAGGGATTTCAATAAACAAGATGATATGTAGCAGAGAAAAGCATAACATTTTCACTGTTTTTTAATTGTATAAATACTGAAGAGAAGGGCAGACAACTGAATTACTAAGCACTTAATATGTTCTCCCCATTCAAATGGAGAGACTTAAAACTGACTTTTCTGCTCCAGATGAAAATATCAGGAAATGTATAAATATTTCAAAAGAGAGGAAAGTAAATAACCAATACAAGGAAAACCTTACACAAAAGAAATCAAAAAGACTGAAAAATATTAAACAACCAAAAGAGACCTTAATACAATGAATATATATGGAGTATAAGAAAACACTAGGGAAACCCTAGAATACATAGCTAATATTCTATTAGTAATGAGATACCAAGAAATTCTAATGGAATAACTAGACACTCCAGAGTAGATAAGAAGATCAATTAAAAAAGAAAAGAAGAAAATTAAGGTGGAAATTAAAGCACTTAAAAAACTTTTTAAAAAGATGAACAAAAGAACAAGCAAAATAATGAAGTACCTCTCTAAGCACTGGGCCTCATAAAAGATAATTAGTATACTAGAAATTCAAAATTCCATAAACAGAAGAAAGAATATTCAAAAAGGGACAAAATGATTTGAAGAACATCTGGTATTTCTATAAGTTAACAATATAAAGGGAGATTATATGAGAATTATTGGCTTCTCAGGGGAAAAAGATAAAATTAAAGTCTGAATGCTATATTTTAATAAATCATCCCAGAAAACTGCCCAGGTATATTATAAATACAGGAAATATTAAGATGAGTAGAACTGTAGGTAACAGCAACAGAAAAGATCTTATAAGTAGCTAAAATAAGGCAATTCAAAATCCCTCAAGATTATATATACACCTCACAGTTGAGAAACAAAGTAGATTCCAAAACATAGTATCCTGCAAAATAAAAAAAATAATAATTTGTACCCCCAAATATTCTGAAAAATGTTTAACTAATATTTAGAATATATTTTCATTAAATCTGCTGAATTAGAAGTCACTAATATTTGAAGAACTCAGAAATAAGCATAACTTATGATATGCCAATTCATCAAACAAATAAAATTTAAGGAAGGTAAACAAATTAACATCATGAAAAAGTCAAACAGCTGAATCAATATTTACATGCTTCAAAGAGGAGATCAAACTAGAGTCATGTCCAGAACTCTCATCTTCCCTGAGGGCTACTGAGAAAAGAAAGTGACAAAGTCTGCAAAGTAATACTCAAAGAAAAGTACTCTTTTGGAAGGCAGGAGAGGAAGAGGGTTCTAAATATCAATTTGATTGGGGCTTTGCAGGAAAAAAACGACAATTCAAATGAAAGAATGGGGAAAAAGATCAGGCACTAGAAAATCCATAGTTATATTCTTATCTAAGCTAGAGAGGCAATGGCAATTAATATATAAAAGTCTCACATTCTCCTACAAGTATACTAGAAGTGAATAGGCAAGAAAGGGAAACTTTTACATTGTCTTATCCAACCTCCTCACTTTGTAAATGGAAGGACTGAGGTCAAGATGAAAGGAGTGGTTGGTGCTGAGATGGTAAAGTGCCAAGACCTGTATTCTGCCTAAATCCTCTGATTATAGATGGAGTGTTCTTTCTACCATACATATCATACTACTTCCCTTGTGAATTTATATTTCTGAAATTAGGAATTCATAGATCAAGGTCTTTTCAAAAGATAAAGAAAGGGGGTTAGGGGCATCTAAAATGAAACTCTGATTCATGGAACATTAATACTTAAAAGACAATACACAATTGTAATGGCTTTATAAAACAAAAATGTCCTTTGAGATAACTAGGTTTCTATTACATATCTAGTACACTGTTAGATAAAATCTGTATACTTTGAATCTAAAGTAAAGTACTGGTATTTATCTTTTTTTTTTTGCCTGATCATAGTTTGTATTACAAACTAAAGGGGGAAAATTTAAATGGGTAAAGAAGAAAAGACCTTATTGATTTTTTAGAAATGTCACCTTATATAAGGGCTATTGAAAGAAGAGAGTGAACCTTTATGTGCAAAGCTCACAAAGGTCAATTAGATCCTAGAGTACCCTAGAAAGGGAAAGAAGAAGGGGAGATGATAAATTGACTTAATATCTCTTAGTAAGGGGCACCACAGATGAATCCAAAAAGAGAGAAGTTTTTTTAAAGAGTAATTCTGAACTGTACTTCTTTGCCAGTTAGACAAGGGAACGATAAAAAGAGAAAATAACAATAAATGTGAAATAAAAGAATCTGGGCTTCAGCTGAGCAACAGAGTAGGGAGGTCAATGTGAAGAGAAAGATAAGACTGTTGTAATAAAAAAAGATACATGAATACTTAAAAAAACTTTTTTAATATAAAGAAAATTTGATGAAATAAAAGTTAAATATTTTATTATTGAATATAAACCTTATTCTTCAATTTATATAATCACAAAATGTAAGAGAAGGGCAAATTAGATTAGAAAACTGATCCAAACCATCTGCTGCATAAAAACAGAGAAAACAAAGGTAAAATAAGATTAGAACTCATTATGCTTCAGATTATTTTTAATAAATAGAAATTACAACCCTGACTTCAGATAAGGCAACAGCAAAGATAGCTACTGCCAAAGGAAGCAAACATGAAAACTACATTATCCTTAAAAGCATCATAGATAATGAAACATTTCTAGTGGTACATATATATGAACTAATCAACACAGTCTTTACTTAAATAAAAAGTTAACCCAAATACCTTGATAGTAAGATTTTAAGTCATTTACTTAATAATTTTAAGTAATTTATACATTCTATTTTTGGATGCTGATGAATCTCACATAAAGATAAGTAGGAAGGGATATATGTTTCTGAACAGAATTTTCAGGGAAAAAAACTAGAACTTTGGGGATGATTGGAGATGATAAAGAATTGTTACTTTCTGTGTTCTCTAGTATCTATCTTCTTAAATTTTCAGTCATCTGGTAGGGCAAAAGAACCCATAAGTGTAGAAACAAAATTATGTTAAAAAGGAACATTGCCTCTTTATACTATCCAGGGTCTTCTACAGAAAGAGTAAAATGAAAACGTTAAGGTCTCTGAAGATGAAAGCTCCCAGACTGATTTCAGATACTATCAGAGAACCTCCTCTCCCAGGGAGGTAACTAAAGCTTCAAACTCTCCCTCAAAGTCTCTTTACCGTAGCGCATTTCAATCCTATTTCTGTGCTAGGCCTACTCTTTCTACATGCCTTGAACATCATCTGTGCCTCTGACTACCACTGATATCATCACTTGTCTCAAACAGTTTCCTGTCTAACCTCAGCTTGTTCCTAAAACTGAATTGAGCCATAAACAGTTATCTTTTGACTGAACCCTCACCTATATATCTTCAACAACTTCCTATAGCTGACACACACTTATTACATCCTAGCTTCTGATTTCTCAGTCAGTGTTCTCCTAACTGTGAAGTGACAGCATTTCCCAAATAGAAACACTACTGAAAACGGGTCTGCACTTCTTTAATATATACTGATTTTTCCTATTCTACAAGTCTGTAAAGTTCCTGTTATTACCCACAGTAGTAATCCTCCTCAATAAGCAACAATCCCAATTATTTACATGAAAAATGAACAGCAATGAAATGCAAATTTAATTCCACAAGAAACAGTACTTTCTTAAACTGCTGAGTGAGTTTCAATGCAGGCTCTGTATATTTCTTCCAAATTAAAAAGGATAACAAAAAAAACCTTTTTCTTTTTTTTTTTGCTCTTTGTGATTATCCATAGAAAAATCAGAGGGTATATTTTTACTATGGCACAGGGGGAATAAAATGGGTATTCTCATTAGCTGTTAGGAGAATTGTACCTTTTCTTTTATAACTAAAAGGCCGAGTATATCGCATGTGGTATCTGTACGTGGTGTATGTGTGTGTGTGTGTGTGTGTGTGTGTGTGTGTGTGTGTGTTTCCTTATACCTGATGTATATTTTTCCAATTCTAAAAAGACTTCTATATTAACTATTTGTAAACTCACTAGGCTTCAGGAAACACTTCAATGTTCAAACTACTTAAATGAAGATGGAAAATGACATTTTATCTTCTATTTTTTTTCAAAATGTTAAGAATGGAGCACTCATTCATTTCAGTTAGAAATAGTAGATTATATTCCACATAAATAATTGGAAATGCTATTCTGGACAACTGTTAAAGAACACCAAATTACCAATGAGAAATAAATTCTAACCATTTAAGAAAAAAATATTTTTCAGCACAAAACAATGTGAGAATTCCATGCTATTGTTTTGTTCTTTACATTTCCAAATTATTTATTGTTATTTTGTTCTTTTATATTCAACTCACACATGAGGTCAAGATGGTGTGTCCTTTTTTGAGAAATAATGAGAGTGATACTCTTCCTGCTAGTACTGAACTCATAACTTTATGCCAAGGACAAAATCAGTGAGTGCTAAAAGCAATTATAGAGAACACTTTTCATGGAAATTTACAGCATATGTTAAAAAACTGTAGCACCACAGCCTAATTATCTTCTACTCAGGAATTTTCATCTCCAGTGACCAGAAATTTTAAATTCAAGTTTTAGGTGTATATGTAGGTCAACATAAACCTAGAAATACCTGATAATTGTCAAACAGAAAAAAGAAATTAAACTTACAGAATACTCCCTCTTTAGCTAACAGAAATAATAATCTGTCTACCAGGACATTTTCTCACCTTACAGATGAGGACCTCCTTGGTATAATACATGGAAATCCTTTAATGATCTGCACCAATAAGGGAGCCTGTCAATGTTCCAACTGGTTTGGCTCACAAATGAGGGTTTCCTATCCTCTAAATATAAGCAATCCTCTGAGAGTTAAGTTTTAGCATGGAAGCAGCAGCCAATCTTCAGCCTAGATCAGTCATAATGGTTATTGAGAAGGGAAAAATGCAATGATACTTTCATTTAAATAAGTGAATATTTAGATAAATTGCTATCAAGGATCTATTGTATAAGTACATTTATGTACTTTCTGAAGGATAACTTTTAAAGACTTCCCTTGATGTATTCTGACTGATATTATTTTGAACAAATAGTATTTTTCCCTAAATAATAACCCTATTGCAGAGGAAGCATGGCAAAGTAGAAATAGTGTTAGATTTAGAATATGAGATTCTGGCTTCTAGTTAATGTTATTACTTAACAGTTATTTGTAAAAGCAATGGATGTATGTGTGTGTGTGTGTGTGTGTGTGTGTGTGTGTGTGTGTATTTGTATCTCTAGGCATGATTGCACCAACTTGAAAAGGAGTATTGAACATGTCTCATCAGTAGCTGGAAAGTTCTGGTCATTTAATCAGATTAGCATGTATTTCTTAATGCTATTAACTGAACGTAGACACATGGATACAAAAAGCAAACATTACCACACTTTCATCTCAAGTCTCGAGGTATTGTTTGCCCAAAGGAAATTTAAATGTGGAATACAGATTAAAGGGCAACAGTTCCCCAGTGGAACATATTTAAAAATGAAGCTTGCTAGAATTTCACCTTTCAGAGGTGCAGATAAACAATGTCTTTCTAGCAGTTGGAAGACTAGGGCAGGTAGTTTCTTACTATACAGAAAAGTGGGCTCCTATGTTAGCACTTATAGTTTCTACTTTATGGATGGTTCCAGAAAATATACCTGTAGAATCATAGTATTTAGAGTAAAAGTGACTCTAAAGCTGAGAGGATAATTTTACCTCCCTAAGGTGCCATCCTTTGATATTAAGATTGTTGTTAATTGTCCTTCATTCTCTAAGAGGACCAGGACATCAGGAAAGTGATGCCAAGACTTGCAAGTGAATTAGATTTAAGTGAGGGCTGTGTAAAGTCATCAACCTCACTCTCTCCTCCAGAGTCATTTGGATCCAGTGACAAGATACATATCAGGATGACTGTAAATGGTCCTGGATGCAGTGGGAGACCTTGGCCTTTTAAAGCCAAAGTCTTTCCCAGGACTCAGTTGGACTAAGGTAAGGTCCATTCAATGATTAAGTCTAGGTAAGAAATGAAGCAAAGAATGACCTCTTTTACCTCGTTAAAAAAATAAGTCTGAAAGGTGAAGATCCTCAGGGTTTGTAGCCAAAATAGAAACAACTGCTATTTACACTCACTCTGAGCCATCAGGGCCCAAACAATGACCAAGTGAATTTTAGACTGTGACCTATTGTTGGCCAATCAATGAGAGCCAGGTAAGCTGAATGCTATACTGTCAAGCAAGAGCAGACTTAGCCTGTGATCAGGTGTAATAAGCTGCATGTTTTTGGCAAGCTGATCATGTCAGACCTGCTCTCTGATTTCTTCTTACTACCTGCAGCTTTCCTCTTCTAAGAACATAAGAGTAACCTGTAAGGATTCTGTTGTGCCAGAGCATATGGGATTAACTCAGAGGAAGACAAAATCACACAAAAGGCTCTCTGAGGAAAGGATCTCAGATGCTATGGGGTAAAAAGATCTAATGTACAGGATCTCAAATGTACAGAGAATTACCACTCTAAGATACCTTATGATGCCTATATGATACTGCTCCATGATTACTTCTCTTAGGAAGCTAAGAAAAGCTACCACTCAGACCACCAGAATGAGAAGTCTCAGAAGTTGGTAGATATCTATGCTTACACCTTCAATAGGGTAATTACAGATGACAGTAGCCATGATAGCCAGCTGCCATTGTATGGCATATATGACATTAGTGAAATATATATGTGTATACGTGTATGTACAAATGTATACACATACCTGTATATATATATATATATATATGCATATATATATATATATATGCATATATATATATATATATATATATATATATATATTCTTCTTTACTTCCTGTTGGACATCTGCATTCCAAACTTCCAAGGTGTTTCCCTGCTATTGGCTTAGATGAAACTGAGTCATTGGCATCAATTTAATAGTATAATTTCAGACACATTCAATCTACTAACCCTGTCTAGAGAATAACTTGCCATTCCTAAATCTATGGTGGCTCTTAGATATGTAAATAACTTCTGAAACTTCCACAGAGACTAGCCACAGATACATATCATTTTCAATGTGACTGAGAAAATCACTCATCTTCTCTGAGTTCCAGTTTTCTAATCAGTAAACTACACATAATAAGTCATCCTACTTAGTAGACTACCTTTGGGTAAAATATAATCATTGTATAAAACTGTTCAGAAATCATAAAACATCCTGCTATCATAATGCCAAGTGAAGTCAAGAAACATTTCCTAAGAACTTGCCATGTATCAGGAACCTACTAAGTACTGAGCATATAAGTGCAAGCAAAAGCAAAGATAGTCACTGACCTCAAGAAACTTACATTCTAATATAGGGAGACAATTCACAAAAAAAGGAGATGAAAATGGGGGAGAGAAACAAAGGAGAAGAAGGTAGAGGAGGGATCTACCTACAAGGGGGTATCGTGACAAAGTCTGAAGAATGAAGGATTGCAGATCCAGGTCCTTTAATACGATGGAAGTTCTAGGAAAAACTGACCATCATCATGATAATTTTTACTGTTATATTAGGAAAAATCTGAATAGTCAAATATAAATTGTGCTAAAACATGTACATGTTTAAAAGTAGCACAAAGGTAACAAGAATCTGCATAATAATTATGTCATTAGTGTCATATTATCTGATACAGTGTGATTAGATATCATAAAAAAAAACTAAACTTGCGATAAGGAGGACTATCCTAACAATTAGAACTCCCCACAAATGGAAGAGGTTTCCTTGAGAGGTCTTTATGCAAAGGTTAGGTAACCATTGTTATAAAAGGAATTTTTGTTCAAGCATAGCTTTTGTGGGATGGCGTCTTAGATTCCTATCTCTAGCTTGTGAAAATATAGCAAGCTTTTAAACTAGAGAACTATATGTTTAGTTCATTTCTACACTAAAAATTAAGTTTTAAGAAGCACAATTACTGTTATGTGCCCATTATTGACATATCATATGGTAGGAATTGCTGAGATAATGGCCTAAACTTATTTTTTTATATCATTCATAGTATCTGACATAATACTAGATTCAAAAAAGGTAATTCAATAAAGAGTATATTACTTAAATAACAATGGGCTATACACAAATGGGGAAATCTAACCCCTGTCTTGGAGAGTTTGCATTCTTTGCCCAAGGAAACAAAAACATGTGGAATACATTTATACATTTATTTTAATTTTAATAGCAATTGCTATCTTTGTTCAATTGCTCCCTTCTGTCATTGTCACCATCTTCCCAACAGAGACCAATACTTCCACCAAAATTCTGTAATCACATAGTATATGCTAAGTGCAGGACTGCTGAGATTAACAGTCAGAACACTGCTGTGAAAATTTGGCTAGTGAAAAACTTCACCCAATCTGCAAATCAAAACTATTTTGCATCACCACATTCAGAATTTAAACTTTGTCTCTGAATTTTTACAGGCAATGCAATATTTGAGGATGAAGAGGGTATTTAAACATCAGGAACTTTTATACTTTTGAAACCCTTGCATTTTACTTTTCAGCTGATGCTGCAAGTACAAATGTAGTGTACATTAACTTAGGTCAAGATTTAAGATATTTTTGAAGCTTCAAAAATGTAACAAAATATATTTTTTTCTTAGATTACTGCACAATTTTCTACCATTTTAGCAGTGATAGAAACTATGGCATTCACTAGAAAAAAATGAAAAGCAATAGCTGCCTTAATGTCTCAACAATAAAGTTAATAGAAGAGTGTTTGAAAAATTTCATAATAGAAATCAATTCCCAGGCCACTGTGAAGAAAGAAGAAACATTTAAACCAGAGAGATACCAGTAGACTAGAGGCTGTCGAGGAAAAAGTGATCTGATTGTGGATAAACAAATTTTCACAGATAGTCAATCTCATAATCAAAACATAACTGGCTACTGGCATATGATAAAGCAAAAGAAAGTTAAATAAGAACATCTTTGGTGATTAACACTGAATCTGCTTACAAGTCGACCTTTATATTTTGTTCCCTCTTATTCACATAATTAAATGATACATCTATCAATAAGTACTGATTAGGTCTGATGGTCAATGAATATTGAACATTCACTCATTCTCATAAATTACTGAAGATGTGAGGTAACCTTTCATATAATTATACCTTGGTAGCTTTCTATTTTTTTTGGATAGGTGAAGGCATTTCTTTACAGGTATAGAAATATATGTTATTTTCAAAAGTAGAATAACATTTACCAAAATCATATGTTTGTAGGCAAAGTAGTTGGAGAGGTAGTGACAGAAAAACATAAAAGTGGAATTAGTATTCTATATATAGTGCGAAACCCTTTTCTAGTGAACTTCCAGAGAAGTTCTGGGGCTCAAAGAACCTACTCCAACCCTCAGAATTTTTTAATAGAAATCTGCAATGGTCAGACCTGTTGGAGCTGTCTTTGTAGAAATATATTAAGCTAATTCTACATTTCAGGTTAAATGTGCTACTTTGCAAAATGTGCTACTTTGCAAAAACCATACAGTTCTCTGAAAGCTATGCAGTATGGTAGAAAGAAAACTGTGGGCAGCTAGGTGACACACTGGAGAGAGTACTAGGCCTGGAATCAGAAAGACTCATTCTATTGAGTTCAAATCTGAATTCAGATATTTACTGACTGTGTGACCCTGGGCAAGTTATTCAACCCTGCTTGCTCAGTTTCCTCATCTGTAATGAGATGCTGAAGGAAATGGCAAACTACTCCAAGTATATTTGCTGAGAAATAACAAAGTGTCAATATAACTGAAATAATTGAATAACAACAGAAAAAAAAAACCCTTGATCCAGAGTGACAGAAGACCAGAGTTTAAATCCTGGCTGTTCTGCTTATTATTCATATGACTTTGGGTAAGTAAGTTGCCCTCATAATAATGCTTCCCCTGCCTACCTCATAGGCTGTTGGAATAAAATTAGATAATGACATTTGTAAATACAAACCACTGTATAAACACGTGCTATGATGTTGATGATTATTTAGAATAATCACTCCTATAAACCTATAGAAAGATACCATTTTTCTTCATTGTGCTGGTTCCATTCTTATAGTCTTTCTGAGAATACTGTAGATATGACTTTCTTCATAAATTTAGAGATGAGATGAACTTTAAAGACCATGAGGATAAACCTTCTTACTTAAAACAGAGGAAAGAAAGGACCAGAGATGTTAAGTAAGGTGTCCAGCACACAGGTGGTCAGTCAGTGGTAGAGAAATAGACTAGGAGTACATATTTGATACTCTCTTTCCCTAAACCCTTCACAGTTAGGGCACAGTTAAGGCCATTGCCATCATCATATTCCAACTTTAGTCTGATCCCTACAGGGCATAAATGATAAAATAAATCATGAACCGTAATAGTGCTAGTAGGAGAAATTCCTATGGAAAGAGCAGAGCAAACAATACTCTACTTCCTGTCAGTGTTGCATTATACTATGCCAGAAGGAATTTGGGCATTTGCTTAGTGGCTATGTGACACCTGCGTCCTTCCACTGAACTTTAGACCCCTTCTTCATTTACCTACAGCTCCACAGTGTTTGCTTTGACCTTCCCATGAACCTTCTAGACTTGTAGAGTCTCTTTCCTCTCAGCTCCCTCCTTCATACTATAATACTTCAATATATATACCAATACCCCCTTAAGTATCCCATCCTCCCAGTTCTTCAACCTACTCATGTCTCATGACCTACTTTTCCATTTCATCACAGCTACATAGAGAGTCACCCCAAAATATTCCAGGTCCATACTCATGAACTCTAAAATCCATTTAGCTTATCATAATCTGCTGTCATTCTATCTCTCCAGTTGCCTTGCAATTTCAAATACTGATGTCTGTCTTTACTTCAGCCTCCAGTTCCTCTAGTTTTTTTTGTTCCCAGGTCATTACCATGCATTGGCTACACTCTTGCTTCTCCAATCCTGACCTATTGATGAATCAGTTTAACTCTACAAAGTCCTCTTCTCTCTAGTCCTTTTCCTTTTTTAACGTAACAAAGATCTATCTCTTCTAAACCTTTCCTTGGAATACTCACACTATTACTTAAGTGTTGCTGAATGAAACTGGAGAAAATCATTAAACTGTGCTGAGACCACCATAAGTTATGTTACATAATGTGAAATGGGTCCTCCCTCACTGCGGCACAGCAATAATTTTACACCTCTCTAATCAATTCAATGTAACCCTTGCTAAAGTATTTTTTCCAAACATTTTCATCTCTCCTCATCCTTCCCAAAATTTATCCTTTTTTTTACCTTCTCATCTGAGTTTCTTGCCTCACATTTCATTAAAAAATACAACTGAGGCCACTGGCAAAATGCTCTCTCTTCTTCTTTGTACTCGTCACAAATGACATAGATACAGTTTGTCCTTATCTTCTCCTTCATCCCTATTTCATATGAAGAGATGTCCCTTCTCCTTTTTAAAGCTAGCCCTTCTAAATTCACACATAATCCATTCCATCCCATTTTCTCTAGTAGACTGTTCTACCCACCATCTCTACTCTCTAATACTGAATTTCTCCCTCTCTAAAGGTTTCTTGTTTCTGTCCATCAATATATCTATGTCCTCCTAACCCTCCAAATGTTCTCACTTTCATTCTATATACCTCTTCTCACTTTTGTGGTGAAACGCTTAAAGTAAAACATTGTCTCCCCTTTCTTTTCTCTTGCCCTCTTCATATGTCTTCACAGTCTTTCAACCTAGCTGTTCAATCAAAACCATCCTCTTCAAAGTGATTTATAACTTGCAACTGCTAAATTTAAAGGCTTTTTCTCAGTCTTCATAATTATTGACTTCTCTGTTCCCCCTGACATCATCAATCATCTCATTTTCCATGATACATTCTTCACTCTAAGTTTGTGACAATATTTTTTCCTAGTTATCCTACCTGTTTCACTACTCAGACTCAGTTTCTATTTTGTGGATCTTCATCCATATCACTAATGCTAACAGCAGACATCTCCAAAAGTTATGTTTTGTACCTTCTTCTCACTCTATATTATTTAGTTTAAGTAGCCCTGTAGAAACAAGTTATATACATGATAAATTAAAAAGCTAGGAGGTGGAAATGAGAATGGAAAGAATTCCATCCACAGGTAACTGTAAAAATTCTATAGATACCTTATACTCAGCTGTCTAAAACTGAACTCATCTTCTCTCCATTTTTCTGATTTTCCTATTACCATTGAGGTACCACTATCTTCCCAGTCACCAGACTTGCTTAGATTCCTCACTCTCTTGCCTTACATATCCAATCAGTGGTCAAGTTTTATCATTCTGCCTTCATAATATCTTTTACATATTCCCTTTTCTCTCTAACAATATAACCACTCGACTTTGGGTCCTTATCAGTTCACTCATGGACTGTTTCATATAGCCTAATGGTTACTTTCCTTGCCTCAAGTCTCTCCCAACTCCAATACACTCTCCACTCAGTTATTAAACTGATCATCCTAAAATGCAGTTTTGATCATATCACCAGCTGTTCCTCCCACTCCTCGCGGACCCATTCAAGAAACTCCAGAGCTCCCTATTTTCTTTAGGACCAAATATAACATTCTCAGTGTGGTTTTTAAAGTCTTTCATAACCAGATTTATGACCATTCCAGTCTTCTTATATCTTACCTTTATCTGCCTCCCCGCCACCATTCCCACCAAGTATTCAGAGATCCAGTGACACTGGCTTCCTTGTTGTTCCTTGGCCCTGACACTACATTTTCCAGACCTCTATAGTTTCACTTACTCCCCCGCTCCATCATTCCTGGTATACTCTCTCTCCCCATGTCTACCTCTTAGCTTCCCTGATTCTATTCAAGAATGAATGCCTTGTCTCTGAGACGAGCCTTCCCCCAAGTTCATCAAGCAACTGCTTGCATGTTATCTCCCTGATTCTGTGAGCTCTTTGAAAGATTGTCTTTGCCTTTCTTTGTATCCCCCGTGCTTAGCACAGTGCCTAGCACATAGTGGCTGCTCAGTAAATTTTTACTGACTGGCTTATTTTATTCTCATAACTTGTTACATGATTTTAATGCATTAGTGATGAAATATCAACCATTACTTGACGAGGAAATATGGAGAAGGAATAATTTCAATTCCACCTTAGGGGTAAAGCTTTCTAAAACAAAAATAAAATTTTCTGATATATCTGGTCACTCTTTCTAGAAGGTAAGTCAAACCAAACCAAAACACATTTACCTACTTTGTATCAGGCCTAGTGCTAAGTGCCAGAGATATAAAGGAAAGCATAAACAGGCTCCTCCAAAGGAGCTTACAAACTAGTGATGGAGATAAAACGTAAACACATATACAAACAAAGTATAGATAGCAAATGCTGCAGGTCATACCAGAAGGAAGGCACAAGCATTAGAGAGAATCTGAAACTAAATTAAATGACTTGCCAAAGACATACAGGGAGTAGCAGAGAAAGTATTGAAACCAAAACCAGGACCCGGGTCTTTTGAGTCAGTTCTAGTCATTTTTCTATTGTGCCTTAGTTCCTCTTTATTAATTTCCCTGAAGTACAACCCAAACCATAAAATATTCTTCACAGTTACTAGGTATTATTAGATATTAGATAATCTAGGTGCCATAAAGGTGAATCTTCTTAGGTGCAGAGAGAAACAAAGTTTCATAAAATCTGGCCTTTTGTCCTCCAAGAATATATCTGTAAACATTTTGTGTTCTTCCTCCTTCCCCTTTGTCACCCTCTTCCTAAGTCTAATGTTGTATAAGAATTAGTGTCTTTTAGTGATTTCCTGAATTTCAGAAGAGTATGTGTGTTTGTGTGTGTGTGAGTGTGTGTGTGTGTCTGTGTGTGCGTGTGTGTGTCTGCAGGGGGAAGGCAAAAGCCTTTAGCACCATAGAGATGAATTAATACATTCCTGGCTCTTTAGTAGTAATTGATTGGATAGCCCCCAGTGATTTTAAAGTATTAATTACTCATAGACAAAGCTTGTCACATATTCACAGTCCATTAGCATCCTTTTCATTCTCAGATTGATGCATTTTTTTGAAATTGTGCTGGGACCTATTATTTTCCTTGTAGATGATAGATTTTTGTGAATTACTTGGATTTTTTTTCTCTGAAAGATCCTTTAGATCACTTATTATAAAATTACCTTTATCAGAACACTTTTTTCAGACAAGGTGACTAGATGCCTCATTTTAACTATATATTCTCATTTTTTGACAATGTACATGAAGTATTATTCTAAGATCAGCTTATACCTTAAATACAAACTGTGAGGTTTGGGATGTATTTCTAAATTGTTAAAGAACAGTGGCTAAGGTAATGGCCTTGGAGTAAAGAAAACCTGGATTCAAATATTGCCTCAAATTCACTAATGGTATGACTAGAGGTCATATAAAAAATGTATTCCTTTTTCTCCATCTGAAAGGTGAGTAGAATAAAAATATCTACTTTATAGGAGTTTGTAAAGATAAAAAGTTATAATGTATAGGAAAGGAAATAATATTTAAAAGCATAAAGCTGGAAGTTAGGTAGAGAGCGCATTGTTATTCTTCAGTCAGTTCTTAGTCCTGTCTAACCCCTTGTGAGGTTTTCTTGGCAAAGATACTACAGTAGTTTATCATTTCTTTCTCCAGCTTATTTTTACAGATGAAGAACCTAAGGCAAACAAGGTTCAATGACTTGATTGGAATCACAAAACTAGAAAGTATCTGAGGTCAGATATGAACTCAAGAAGAAAAGTCTTCCTGTTTCTAGACCTGGCATTCTACCCACTGCACCACATATTTACCTGGGGTGGTGTTAGGTGGCTTTAAAAATCTAACAGAGGATTTTATTTTTGATGTAAGAGCCAACAGTGTTGCACTGCATCATCTGGAGTAGGGAAGGGGTCACATATTAGACCTATACTTTGGGGAAATAACTTTGGTGACATTGGAGTATTTGAGAAAGGGAGACACACTAAAAAAATTGTACTAATCATGAGGTGACAACTATTTGGTGACCTGTGGGGCAGAAGGTAGTATTCTGGATAGATAGAAGTTTCTGAATGTTACCTATTTAGCTGCTGCTGTGCATGCAAAGGTTTTAATCGGATTACCACTGCCTTTGAGGTCAAATACCAAGCCACATAAGAAAAGATGTTGAGATTTTGCATGGTGGAGAAAGAGAGAATAGGAGACTCAAGGCATAACAGGTAAAGTATAGGTTGTGCTGGAAACAAGTCCCATACTTGCCTACAGTGGAAAAGGTAGGATGTGCACAATAGTGGCTTGAATTCTCACTTTGCAGACTACTGAAGTGGAAGAATTTTGGTGAGAGGAGGCAAAACTTTAGGGTTAGGAAATAACAGTTGTCTTGAACTCTCTGAAGAAGGATTAGATTTTATTCTGTGAGGATCATATTGCAGAACTAGGAATAATAACTGTAATTTCTATAAAGCAAGGTAATAATACTGCTCTTTCTTACTAATAAATATGGTCTGTATTAAAATTATTCCCTTTGATAGAATGTTATCAAACTAGGAAGAAGTAGCCAGATGATTCTGGTATTTATCATCAGGAGCACCAAGGCACATTTGAAAATGTCCACTTTTTGTTTTTTGATTAAGAATTATCATCTTGAACATTGTCATAATAATTAATAAGCTACCTGTTCTCTTTGATTGATGCTTTTGATCTTTATCACTTACAACTTCCAATACATGTATCCCAAATCCTAGAGAACAATTTAATTTTAAAAAAGAATGAAAAAGACTAAAAAATAAGTAAAAAAATCAACTAATCAATATAGTGAATAAAGCTTAACGGATGCCATTCTCATTCCTCCACATAGGAAAAAACAAAGAGAAAGGAAGGTGCCTCCTTATATATGTTCTTTGAATCTCTACTTGTTAATTAAAAATTCGCTGCATTGAGTTTCAAAGTTGTTGTTATTTTTCCATTTACACTGATGTCATTCTTGCTAATATTGTTTTCCTAATTTTATTTTATTTTCCTTAGCATCAGTTCATGTAGATCTTCCTGTGCTTCTCAGAATTCATCACATTCTTTACTTTTTATAGAACAGTGGTATTCCTATACCTTTATGTATCACATCTTGCTAATTCATTTCTCAATTGATTGATATATGCTTTCTTTTAATTCTTTCCTACTACCACAAAAAATGTTCACGTGTATATTGGAGTTTATTGGGCCTTTCTTATTGTGTTTCACTTTCTCTGGGGTTTATGCATAACAAGGGGAACTCAAGCTCAACGTTACATTAGCCATTTTTCCAGCACAATTCGAGATTACTTATCAGAATGGTTAGGCTAATTCACTGCTGCACCAACAGTACACCTACACTGGCAGAAAAGTGGTACAATGAAATTTCTAGTTATTTCATTTTATTTTTTAGTTGATTCTCTCCGCTAATCATTGTATCATATATATAAAAATTTTGTTTCCTTATTGCCTATGATTATTCCTTCATTTTTTTTTCATTTCTTATTGCATTTTTAGAACTATCATAAATAGTAGTGGTGATAAAGAACATTTTTCCTTTCCCTGATCTTATTTTAAAGGCCTTTATATTATTTTCATCATATAAAACTTCTGGTCCTTGGTTTCATATGTATTATAATAAAATATATACTTGTTCTTACATCTTCTATTATTCTAAATGGAATGTTTATTTTTAATTTTTGTTAAAAGCTTTCCCCACATTTATTGATATCAACATAGGAATTTTGTTATTATAAGCATAATAATTTTTATTGTTTTTCTAATATTGAATCAACGCTGAATTCTTGCTATAAATTCAACCTATTCATAGTTTATAATCTCTGTGATATGTTGCTCATTTAGCCTGTAATATTTTAGCTAATTTTTGGCCTTAGTTTCAGAATACAGGATACCATTCTATAGTTTTCTTCCTTGCTTTTGACTCTCTTTGGTTTAGGTATCAAGGCTGCATCTGTATCATGAAAGGAATTTGGTATGATTATTTTCATCTTATTTTTCCTCAAAAAGCAAATTGAAATTTGGAACTAATTCTCTTTAAATATCTTATAGATGTTATTCAATTTTTGTTTCTGAAGGTATGTTAAATCTATTAATCTCAGATTTTATATACTTTTAAAAGATCCATTCATTTAATTTAGATTTCAATTTTATTTTAGAGCAGTTGAGTAAAATAGTTGTTCATTATTAATTTATTTCTTCATCATTTGTGGTTTCAATTTTTTTATTTTTGATACTTAATTTACTTTTCTTTATAAAGAAATAAAATTAACTAATGTTTTATTTAGTTTATCATTTAAAATATATTCCTAGCTTAATGTGTCAATTCAGTGAGTTTGCTTTGAACGACATTAACCTCTTTGTATTTTCAATATTTCTATTTTGGTGTTTAATTTGGATTTTTTTATTTGTTAATTTTCCAAGTTTTTTTTTGAGGCTACATTGTTACTTTGTGGATAAAAGCATTTAGAAATATAAGTTTTCTCTGATGGAAAATTTGAGTGTATTCCAAATATTTGTGTATGTTGCCTCATCATTTTTAATGGAATTTTCACTTTTTCAATGATTTTTACTACAATATACTCGTTTAGCATTAATGTAAATAATTTTAGTGATTCTCTAATGGGTGGAATATTTATTCCATTATACTTTGTAAAACACGTATTTACTATTTATGTTTTCTGAATTTGTTTATTAGGTTTTGTGTCCTAACATGATCAATTTTGCTGAGGTATTATATGTAGTATACACACACATTTATGCTACAAATACACTGCATACACACACTTTGATAATCATCAAATGTGTATCATATCTACCTTTTCTAAAATAATTTTCTGGCCCTTAACTTTAATTTTATTTATTTTTTGATTTAGATTTTTCTAGGTCTAAAAGGGTTACACTGAGGTCTCCCACAATTTTGGTTTTAATTTCTCTTAGGAGCTCCTTATAACTCATTTAGCTATTGCATTTACCACATATATATTCAGTATTGATATTTATTCACGTTCTACTGTAACTTTCAATATAATGTAGTTCCCAACTTTTTTAGTCATCTATTTTTCTATTGTCTAAGTTATTTTACTTCCTCCTCAGGCAATCAGGCAGTCCCTTACTTCCAGGCTCACCATATAGATGTTGCACTTAGCGAAAACATGTGATCTCATAGTCCATCTTAGTTGGTCTTACTGTGTATTGTTCCCATATACTTCCAACTATGACTATTCCCATCTTCTGTAATTTTTCCAATATCCTAGGTATGAGCTGAATCTTAGAAATGCTATTTTAAATGTTTATAAAACTATAACTCTGTCAGCTAGGTAGAGCAGTAGATAGAATAGTGTGCCTAGAGTCAGGAAAATTTATTTGCTGCATTCAAATCTGGCCTCAGACACTTACTAGCTTTGTAACCCTAGGTGAATTATTTAGCCCTGTTTACTTCATCTATAAAATGAGTTGCAAAAGGAAATGGCCAACTGCTCCAATATCTTTGCCAATAAAACTCTGAGTAGGATCATGAAGAACTAGATATGACTGAAAAATGAATGAGGAGCAGCTACAGCAATGCTCTAACTTGGAAGGCAGGTTACTTTCTAGAGAGAGGGCATCTTTCTCAGGGATACTTGAGTAATGACTCCTGAACCTTAGTGGAGAGAAGCAAAAATCTGGTAGGAAAGTTTTATTGTACCTATAAAACATGTCATCCCAACTCTTCAAATGGGTTTAGAGAAAAAGTGGAGGAAAGTAACATTTCATTGGAATCCAGAGTGTGATAGCATATGTAATAGTAAATAAAGGTTTGGTCTTAAAAATAAAGTTAACTGACTTGGTAGCATTGTACATTTGCAATAAAATCCATCTCTGGTGACTGTGGTAACTGGCCACTAACTAGGGTAACTAGGGGCAAGCATAGATGCAATGGAACAGGAAGAGGCAGGGATTCACCTAATGCTTAAACCGTCTTTCACTGTGAGTTATTAAGTGATGAGAGAAAGGTTGCACTTTTGAAAGATGTGCTATTCACAAACAGCTAAATTATGAATATCTAAATGATAAAATGATGGTTATTCTTAGAAAATAAGATACTTTCAAACCTTATTAATATAATAATAATGGAAAATTTCCTCTTTAATAATGTAAATGAGTAGAAAAGTAAAGGGATATCTAATAGAAACATTGTAATCTTATGTTAGAGACCTCTAATTCAAAACACTATATGTTCTGTTTATGTCCTTATGGTTATCATCAAATATTTATATGATGACACGACTTACTAAAAATTATAATTTTTCATTCACTTTCATAGAGTTATGAAAAAAGTGTTTGACTATAATGCATATATCCTCAAAAGGAAAACACAAAGCAAGTTACTTGAAACCAAAAATTTAATATGGAGAAATATTACCGGTTTGAGAGTCCTGAATCTTCTACTAACTACTTCTAAAATGCTATATAGCACAGTGGGTAAAGTACTGCGTCTAGAGTCAGAGAGACCTGAGTTCATATCTAACCAAAGACTTTAATAGCTATGTGACCTTGGGCAAGTCACTTATCTTCAGTTTCTTCAACTGTGAAAAAGGAATAATAATAGTATCTGTCTCCCAAGGTTGTTGTGACAATCAGATAACATAATATTTGTAAAATGCTTAGAACAGTATCTGACATAAATTTAGTACTCAATGCTTTTTTCCTTCTTTTGGTGACTAAATTCCTTATTTGCAAAATATGGTGAAGGGTTGGATTTCACATTATGGGTCCATCAGTCATTTGACCCACGTGCACATTACTGATATAGTATGATGACTGCTTTAGAGGTAGAAGGGACTTCAGAAGTAATCTAAAGTCAATCCTTTCATTTCACAGATGAGGAAATGAGGCTCAGAGAGTTAGGTAACTTGTCTAAGGCACAGAACTAGTACAGGAATGCAGAAGATGAACTCAAGTTCTCAAAATCCAAATCTATCTTTCTCTACACTAAACCTTCCTGACTCTCAAAGGGAAAAAAAAAAGCTTTACACACACACACACACATGCACATGCACAAACGTGTACATACACATGCATGCACATACAAACGCACACATTCTTGGGGGATGTAGAATGCTATCAGCATTAAAATGACTAACTAGATGGCTTCATAAGTTAAGTAAATGATTTTATTAGGTTTCAAGTTTGCTTTTTATCTTGAATTTATGCACATACCTTGGCAAGACTATTGAAACATAACAGAGGCTTTTAATATCATATATTTTGATTCTCTCACTGAAGCACAAACTCATTCACAGAGACACAAATGCACACTTAAACGAACGTTCTAGTTTTAAAACAATACACTATGAATAGATTTTGTCTGCATTTGTATTCTCTCTTGTGTTTGTTATAATAAGGGGACAGCCAAACAATTACAATAAATTATGACATTCCCAATTTCTGAACTGCATGATATCCTAATTAAGTGAAAGTGAAACAATACTGAGATGAATTAAACTAATTACAAAACATTGCTGCCTAAAACCATGAATTCTCATTTTTCAACAGTGATTACCTAATTTTGCGGTGTATTTTTGTTACTGTAAAATGGTCACTGCATGATGATAATTAAAGTTTTTAAAATAAACCTAGTAAATTTCAATTCAATGAGAAAATTAGAAGAATCAGTAAAGAATTTTTAAAAAATTGTTAGAGTCATAAGACAAACTCTACTTTTAGTGCTATAGACCCCGGATTTTAAGTTAACACATATGTCTTTAAATTATATATGCTATATTTGAACTCACAAAGTTGAGTCTTTCTGACTCTATCTGTTGTACCACCTAATTTCTCTAGCTATAACTATATCTACATCTAATTTTATAGATATTGAAATATGTTGGATACATACAAATGAGCATGCATCTGATACGTTATATATGTATATACAGAGACAAAATGATACAGTCAAAATAATATTTGTTCTACTTCCTGACTGTGAGATACAATTATTATCTGAGGTCCAGTTTCCCTGCTAACAAATAGTGATGTAATAATATCTACAATGCCTACCTCACTCAGCCATTGTAAACAAATTACTTTGTAAAGCTTAAAGTGTTAGACAATGAGCTGTTTCAGTACTGAAGTCTTTATGTCCATGAAAAATGTATATTTCCTCACAATATGTGCATTAATTTTGTCTGTGCTTAGTTTACCACCTTCTGGATGGGCTATCCTTAACCAGGCCTTTCTTGGGAATATTACAGAATGAATTTTTGTTCAGGTTGTGATTGGAATAGCTACTCTCTGAAATTCCTTCTGTCTCTAAGATACTATGATTTCACTGCTAAAAAACAAATTTTTCTCCCTTGCTATTGACATCTTTCTCCACAAACTTTTCATTTATTATTCCTTATCAAATCTATTAGATGAATACATCATATCCTTTTCAGATACATGCCTCCATCAATATACAGACCAGGTGTTATATAAACTAGGTCTCTTCTCCCCTACCCAGGAGTTGGCATATAACTTTACACAGAGTAGATCCTTAATAAGGTTTATTTTGGAGATTTTACATTATATGTTAGATAAGTTTTTAGGAACATTCTCAATATTTCATTTTCCCTTGACTTCCTGTTAACTCTGAAGGAATTCCTCACTTCCTAAAACTTGCCTTTGTGGCTGTGAATAATTTTCAGACTTCTTATTCTAGTAATCCATTTATTGGTTTGTTGAATTTAATTGAACTAAATAAAATCATCTGAAAGGAGACTGAAAGAAAAGTTACTTCAGCCAGATACTGTATCTCAGCAGGTAATGGGAGTGGAGGAGAGTAGTTAGGAAAGGAAGGAAAGGAATAAGCATTTATATAGTGTCCATCATGTGCCAGATGCTGTGCTAAGCACTGTTGATCCTCACAAGAATCCTGAAAGCTAAATGCTTGTATAATTGAAGAAACCTAGATAAATATTAGTTAAATGACTTGCCCATGATCAGTCTGTGAAGCTAGATTTGAACTCAGATCATCCAAATTCCAGGCCCAGAACTCTGCCAAAGGTTTAAATAGATATTTCAAGTCTTTTTTTAGTTTTTTTTTTTAAAGCTATCAGGAAAAAAAGAAAATTATTTCCTCTGAACATGGCACAGTAACTAATTCAGAACAATAAAAACAGCATATTTTTATCATTTAGAGTTTTTTTACCAGATTCAAAAGAAAATGAATAAAATAGAGTCCACTAGACTTACAGAAAATAGAATAGTAAAAAGCTTAAGAATATGTTTGAAAACGCCATAGGATAATCTCAGGGAGAAATGATATCACTAATTATGAGACAGAGACAGCTTGAGCTAATAGTTATGACTTTTCTCTGAGTCAGGAAGATTTGGATTCAAATCTCAACTCTGACACATTTGTTACCCTGGATGTAGATACTTAATCTTGTAAAGCCCCTTAGACAAAAATCTAAATTACAGAGCAGTAGTAGCTTTGCATTGGGATAGGGAAATAAGTTTCCTCACCTGAGGAAAGCATAGTAAGTCTGTAAACAAAGATCCTAGTCCCTGCCCCAGCTACAAGTCCCAAATGTGATAAATATGCATACAGATACAGATTCAGCTCTGTAAGTTTAATATGAAAAATCAGTAAATATATTTTGTAGATGTTAAAGTTACATTAAAATTCATGCAATGAATTTTATTCAGTTTCCTGTTTTACTTTTTCCACATGCAAACTAAACCAAGCCCTAGTCTAGAGTTTTATTAAGTAAAAACAAAAACAAAACCCACAAAGGGAGCAATTTCTATGTAAATAAACCAAATTTTAATGGAGTAATAGAAGTTTCAGCAAGGTCTAGCAAAGCTCTTAAAACTAAATTTTGGATATTTGATTTGTTAAGTCTTTTCATTAAAAAATGGTTTCTACTATCTGGCATCAGTTAACAATATGTTACATGTGATTTGTCCTTACATGGAGTTAACAACATCTACTCCCTGAAAAAAAAAATTTAAAGCACCAGATGGTAAGTGGCCAGCACATGCCAAATCACAGAGGCTTGGTCATTCATAACTTCTTTATTTCTGCCCAGGTTACCACCAACCTTCCAATCATCCCAGTTCACAACATGAGAGTTATACTCAACTCTTTAATTTCCCTCACTACCCCACCTCCATCCTATACCCAATCAGTTGCTGACACTTGTCAATTCACCACCATAATTCTCTCATCCATATCCTTCTCTCTATGCGTAGTCATCACCCTAGTTCAAGCCCTCATCATCTCTTTTCTAGACTATTGCAACAGCTTTTAAATTGGATGCCCTGCTTGCAATATCACACAGTTACTAAAGGGAGATTTCTAAAGTATATGTCTGGTCTGGTAATTCCTCTGCTCAAGGAGCACCTCTTCTTAACTTTGACCTCTAAGATCAAATACAAACTTCTCTATTTGGAATGTAAAGCCCTTCACAACCTATCTTTCTGCGGTTATTATATATTACTCTTCTTCCCACCTCTCTCTTTCTCTCTGTCTCTCTCATCGTTGTTTCAATCTCTTAATTTTACAGAGAAGGAAA
Organism: Potorous gilbertii; assembly: GCA_028658325.1. Lineage (NCBI taxonomy): Eukaryota > Metazoa > Chordata > Mammalia > Diprotodontia > Potoroidae > Potorous > Potorous gilbertii. Next base: position 3,855,412 of record CM053773.1, read on the forward strand.
CTGGGACCCAAGAAAACAGGATATTCTACAGCTGTAGTATAAAACAAAACAGAGGAGAAAAAAATTAGTATTTTTCTTAAGTGAATCTGAACAGCGGGATTATCCAACAAAAGGTCCTGGGTACGGAATCTCTCCAGTAGAGCTCAACACAAAAAAGGATCCAATATCGCTCTGGTTAAGCTCTTCTCCACTACTCATATGGCACATGGGGAGACTAAACCTCTACTTGAACTGGTGGGTCGGATTCCCCAGAATTTGGCTACAACATATCCTCAGGGCTTTAGGGATAATTCTGGGGAGTTGGAATTTGTTTGCCTAGTGCTTTATAGATGATGAGCTTCCACAAGTATGCTTCCACTATGACTAACAGTTATTGATTAGTCAGCCAAACTTTAAAAATTTTTTAGAAAGAAACATTTACCACACTAATAATTGATACAAAATATCCTCTGGAAGGTCTGTGACACACTTTTTTTCTAAGTACCTATAAAGTTCAGGGGAAAGTGGGCTCCTAGAAATCTTATTTTAGAATTCTCAAGTTGTTCCCCTTGGGTATGGTGTAATTTCTTTCTGGGCCTATAGTAAAGCTGAATTTATGTCTGATATATCCTTTGTTGTTAACGCAGAGACTGCTTTCAGTTGATCCTGAAATGCTACTGGGAACTTGATGAGGTCCTGAGAGGTCTTGGCCTCTAAAGTTCACAAGGTTCTACTCTGGTCCCCTTCTTTCTGCATGCTTGAATCTTCCCCTCAGCTAGATGCTTGCAACAAGTGGCTTCTGGACTGGTCCCGTACCTTTTTAATAGAGCGACCATAAAGTTTTACCAAATTTCCTCAGTCAATCCAAAACTTTTCCTGCCCTTGTCACTCTAGTTCATCTAAGGATTTTTTGCACTTAATCTAAGGTTTAATTTTTTATTGGCTGATTGATTTAAACTTGTTCTCAGTTGATAAATTTATCAAGGCATGTGATCTTATCACTCATTTTAACTAGAGAGGGTAGACTTAACTGATTTCTTCCCTTATATACCTATGTCCTTTCCCAACTATCTAGATACTAGTGCCTCCTCCCAATAAGTCACCTTACAGTCCTTTTGTATTTATATTACATATATTTATATATGTGCCTGCTCTCTTTCTGAATGGAACATAAATTCTTCAGACTAGGGACTGATTGTTTTTTGTCTTTGTATACCTAGTGCCCATGTATGTCCTTGCATATCTTTATATGCCCAGTGTCTACCACATAGTAAGGGCTTAATAAGTGCCTATTGATCAAGTGGATGATTATTTCACATACGCTATAATTTACTCAAACTGGCCTGCTTCCTGTTGGTCATACATAACATTTTATCTTTCTTTTCCATGCCTTTGTACAAATGTGTACCTCATGTCTAGAATGTACTTTCTTCTCCTTTCTCCCTCTTAGAACTCCTAGCCCCAAACGAAAACTCAGTTCAAGTACTTTCTGCATGATCCCTTTTTAGGTTTCCCAATTAATAATGTCTATAAATTATAATATATCTATATGTAATATGCATTTATGCACATAAATAATATGTACATAAATGCATGTAGACATGCATGTATGCTTAATTCCCCTTATAGAAAATAAATTTCTTGAGGGCAAAGATAGTTTCATTTTTGTCTCTTGCAGGAAATCCTGCTGTATTGCCCCATGTTCTTTCAAGCTTATACATGTAAAGCCTACTATCCTGCCAGCAACTACAGTTCTCCCTTCTCTGTTTTGGTTTTCTAGCTGCCCAGAACAACCTACTTCAGCAGAATATAGACTTGATTATACTAAAAAGCGTTTTTCCAAAGTGAATTCTCCAAAAAAAGATAAATTCCCCCAGCTACTCCCACTACTGTATGAAGACACACATGCTCACACACTCAGAATGCCCTCAATTCTCCACTCTCTTAAGGAGCAAACAGACAAAATTAGGTTTTTTTTTAGAATTTATATATGGTGGTTGAAAGTCTCAGCCACACTAAATTCAAATAGCAAGTGAAAGAAAATATAAACCCCAGTAGAAACAGAGCGGCACAAATTAGATCGTTTCATCCACCCTTCTATGGTCTTCTTTTCTAATATTAAAACCCCATTAAATAATTCCCAAATAGTTACTAGAAGTATAAGTATCTTCTCTATGGTTCTAACACCTAATACTTGGGTTTATTCCATTTCTTTATCTTATTTTCTCAGCATCATTGACTGTCTCTCAAACCCTCCAACCAACCTTTGGCATTTTTCACTTCCATGTCTAATTATTACCGTTTGCATATGTGTTCTTCAGTATCTAATTACAGCTAAATTATCAGCTTGGATGTGTGGCTTTCTTCCTGATTCTTGAATCACATAACAACTGTAGTAAACAGATAAACATCTTAAGCACAGCAATAAGCTACTAACCCTTGACTTTATGCCACCTAGTAATAAAATGACTCAGATGTATTCCTATGGGAGAATGTGACTCTGAATCAGAATATTAATGGAGATAGAGATGCTGCTTCCTATATGAACTCTTTCTTGATTTCCCAGTTGTCTGTAAGTTATTATATATATGTATGTATGTATGTGTTGTTCTTGTTCTCGTATTTCATTTATGTCTGTTTCCCCTGGCAAAAATACTGATTTGTCATTTCCTTATCCAACATATATCTATGTTTGTGTATATATAGGTATACATGGTATACATACACATACACACATGCACACATGCTCAATCCCCCTCCCCCTAAACTGAATATAAATTTATCGAGGTCAAGGCTTATGGACCTATGAAGTTAAAATGTGGGGAAAGTGGTACTAGGCACAATTTACATAGAATTCTGCAATGAAGCAGGAAGTTATGATCCATGGATGGAAGATAAGGTAACCTCCTTCTTGAGATTACACAGGCTGTGACTGAGTTTTGCTCCTCTACCCTCACTTTCAGAGACACTGAAAAAAATGATTGGTTGCTAAGGCAGAGGTGGCCATCTTGGCTAAGACTGTAGCTGAAGGGAAGAGAACGAGAACACAGAGTCTAGTCGACCAGGCTGGGTGAGATGACTCCTCTGCTAACGGCTCTGAATCAGGGAAAAAGTAGCTACTATTAATTTCCTCACTCCTTTAGAGTGTTTATTTCACTTCTCTACCCTGTTGTTGGGGTAGATATACACCTACAACAATCTTCCATGTTCTCTATGGAATCTGTCCATTCCTTGACCACTATCTATTCTAATGCTATAGAAAATATATTAGCAACTCTGAACCCTGCTTTGTGTTTTGCTGTAACAGAAATTGGGTACCAACACAATCCAGAATAATGTGGTAGATTTATCCAGTTACCTTTATGGAAACAGGTGGAACAGCCCAGATAATAGGCTCTGGCCAAGACCTCTCAAACCTGATGCTGCTGTCACTGACTTTTTATTTACGCCTGTCCATGGAAATAAGGGAGAGAAATAAATGCAAAAAACCCCACTATAATTGGAAGCCAAAAATGACCCCCAGAGTGTACTATTGGCCAAAAGCCCAGGACAAAGAAAATAAAGGAGCTCACCCCACAGTCTCTCCTGGGTTCCTTTATGTTCTACCCATATTTATTTATTTACATGGTGTTACTTTATAACATAGTAACCCTGTTATATTTACACTAAAGGGAGGTATTCCATGTTACACAGGAGGAAATAATTATTTTTTGTCTTAAAGCCGATTCTTTTATGAAGAACAAGTCCATAAAAACAGATGCATTTTTCTAAACGTTATTTTTCTCTTCTTTTTCTTTTTTTTTTGTTTATTAAATACATTTATTTATTTAACTTTTTATATTCATTGTCACAAAATTTTGGGTTCCAAATTTTCTCTCCATTTGTCTCCTCCCCCCTCCCCAATACATTGAGCATTCTAATTACCCATATCACCAATCTGCCCTCTCTTCTTTCATCCCTCCCTTCCCTTAACCCATCTTCTCTTTTGTCCTGTAGGGCCAGATAACTTTCTATTCCCCATTACCTGTATGTCTTATTTCCTAGTAGCAGGAAAAATACTCAACGATTGTTCCTTAAACTTTGAGTTCCAACTTCTCCCATTCCTCCTCCTTCCCCACCCATTCCCTTGGGAAGGCAGGCAACTCAATATAGGCCATATCTGTGTAGTTTTGCAAATGACTTCCATAATAGTTGTGTTGTGTAAGATTGACTATATTTCCCTCCATCCTATCCTGCCGCCAATTGCTTCTATTTTCTCTTTTGAACCTGTCCCTCCCTGAGTGTTGACTTTAAATTGCTCCCTCCTCCCATTGCCCTCCCTTCCATCATCCCCCGCACCCTGCTTATCTCCTTCTCCCCCACTTTCCTGTATTGTAAGATAGGTTTTCATACCAAAATGAGTGTGCATTTTGTTCCTTCCTTGGTCAAATGTGATGAGAGTAAACTTCATGTTTTTCTCTTGCCTCTCCTCTTTTCCCCTACACTAAAAAGTCTCCTGCCTGCCTCTTCTGTGAGAGATAATTTGCCCCATTCCATTTCTCCCTCTCTCCTCCCAATAATTTCTCTCTCAGCCCTTAACTTCATTTTTTTAAGATATGATCCCTTCCTACTCAATTCACTCTGTGTTCTCTGTCTCTGTATGTGCATGCATGTGTGTGTGTGTGTGTGTGTGATCCTACCAACTACCCAGATACTGAAAAGTTTCAAGAGTTACAGATATTGTCTTTCCATATAGGATTGTAAACAGTTCAACTTTGGTAAGTCCCTTGTGACTTTGTATCATTTTCTTTCTTCATTGATGAGTTCAGGTGTCATGATTTCAACCAGTCTTCCCTGACTTCCCTGGATATAAATATCTCCCTCTTCATATAACATTTTGCCTGGATCTGTCCTTTGTTCCTATCATGTTCTACCTTATGTTATACTTTCTGTACCTACTGAATGAAGCAAGAGTTATGTTCACACATTATATAGTTAATAAATTTTTTTGTTGAGCATGTTTGTTGAATTAGGAATTTTAAAATTAGAAAATAGTCATTTTAGTATCCTTTGATAGATGGGGTACAAGCAAATAAGAATCTAATCAAGAATTATGCAAATAAGTGAATCCAAGATGGTGGATGAAAAGGACCAATCTGTACTAGTTCTCCCCCCATAGCCCATAAAATACCTGCAAAAATGACTCTAAATGAAATTTAGGGAATCAGAAGCCACTAAATGACAGAGTAAAACAGATTTCCAGCCCAAAACTGCCTGGAAGTTCTACAGGAAGAGAGTATTGCACCAGGCTCAGAGTGGAATGCAGCCTAGCCTGGGTCATGTGGCAGGGACAGGACTAGAGCACACTTCAGGGTGCTAAATCACATCATGGATAGAAGCTCCCAGATTTCTCAACTCACAAATTCCAAAGACAGCTTCAAAGAGCAGTAAGAAACCTTTTTCAACTAGGTGAGAGGGGAGTGGGTCTGGCCCCAGCCCCTGCTCCAGGGCAGCAGCAGCCACTTTTGGAGCCCTCACTTAAAGACCCTGAGGGAATGGAACAGATGACCTGGACCTCAATCATGAATGGTGGTCCTGGGGTCAGAAGGAGCTTGTGGTGGCTGTGGAAAGGGAACCTTACTGTGAGTTCCAGGGCAGAAGAGAATGCTTATGGCTGCTCACAGACCAGAGCACAGAGCAGGAGAGGAGTAAACTCCTCTCCCTTGATTATGCCACCTTGAAGGAATTGAGAACTTACAGGTCCCTAGATATATCTCAGAGAAGAGCTGCACAAAACCTCTGAAGCCTAGGGTAGTATACCTTTCACTTGACAAAGGACTCAAAAGTCAAGTAACTGCCTGGGAAAATACCCAATAAAGGGTTAAAAATAAGACTATAGAAGGTTACTTTCTTGGTGAACAGGTATTTTCTTTGAGAAAAAACAAAGTATACCATCAGAAGAAGACATCAAAGTCAAGACTTCTACATCTAAAACCACCAAAAAAAGTGCAATGGTCTCAGGTCATAGAAGAGCTCAAAAAGTATTTTGAAAACCAAGTAAAGACAGGTGGAGGAAAAATTGGGAAGAGAAATGAGAGTAAGGTAAGAAAATCATGGAGTCAACAGCTTGCTAGAGGAGACCCCAAAAATGCTGAAGAAAATAGCACCTTTAACAACGGACTAACCCAAATGGCAAAAAAGGTTAAAAAAGACAAGGTAGAGAAGAAAGCTTTAGAAAGTAGAAATGGTCTAATGTAAAAGGAAGTTCAAAAGCTCACTGAAGAAAATAGTTCTTTAAAAATTACAGTGGAGCAGATGGAAGCTAATGACTTTATGAGAAACCAAGAAATTATAAAACAAAACCCAAAGAATAAAAAATAGAAGACAATGTGAAGTATCTCATTGGATAAAAAAATGACCTGGAAAATAGATCCAGGAGAGATAATTTTAAAATTATTGGTCTACCTCAAGACCATGATCAAAGAAACATCTAGACAATATCTTCCAAGAAATTACCGAGGAAAACTGCCCTGATATTCTAGAACTAGAGGGAAAAATAGAAATGGAAAGAATTCATTCATCACCTCCTGAAAGAGATTCCCAAAAGGAAAACTTGTAGGAATATTATAAGTCAAGTTCCAGAGTTTCCAGGTCAAGGAGAAACTTGCCAAAAGGACACAATTCAAGTATTGTGGAAATACAATCAGGATAACACAGGATTTAGCAGCTTCTACACAAAGGGTTCAAGGGCTTGGAATATGATATTTCAGAGGTCAAAGGAGATAAGATTAAAACCAGGAATCACATACCTAGCAAAACTGAGTATAATACTTCAGGACAAAAAAAGGAATTTCAATAAAATAGAGGACTTCCAAACATTCTTCTTGAAAAGACCAGAGCTGAATAGAAAATTTGACTTTCAAATACAAGAATGAAGAGCAGTGTGAAGAGGTAAACAGCAAAGAGAAATCATAAGGGACTTACTAAAGTTGAACTGTTTACATTCTTACATGGAAAGATGCTATTTGTAACTCATGAGATCTTTTTCAGTATTAGGATAGTTAGAGGTAAAACATATATATATTCACATTGTATATAATATATATGTAGGTGTGTATGGGTATGTATGTATGTGTATATCATATATGTGTAGGTATGTATATGTATATGGGTGTATGTGTGTATGTACATATACATGCATCTGTGTGCATGTATATATACATATATACATATATATGGAGAGAGAGGAGAGAGGCAGACAGACAGACAGACAGACAGAAGGCACAGGTTGAGCTGAATATGAAGAGAGAATACCTAAGAAAATAAAATTTACTGTTGATTGGGATGTATTAGGAGTAAGAGAAAAGGAGAGGTAGAATGTAGCAAATCATCTCATGTAAAAGAGGGAAGAAGGAGCTTTTACAATGGAAGGGAAGAGGGGGGAGATGAAAAGCAATAAGTAAGCCTTACTCTCATGGGATTTAGCTTGAAGGAATAACACATTCAATTGGATATGGAAATCTATTTTACCCTGCTGGAAGGCAAGGGGGAAGAGAATAGGAGGGGAAATATAATAAAAGGGACAGCAAATTGGGAAAAGGAATAATCAGAAGCAAACATTATTGTGAGAGGACAGGTCAAAGGAAAATGGAATAAATGGAGGGCAGGATAGGACAGATGGAAATGTGGTTAGTGTTTTATAGCATCTTGTTCTTATGTTCATCTTTCATTACCAAAGAAGACCATGCCACTAAAGAAATGATGACATGACTTGCACTTGATTTTGTTTTGAGTGAAGGAGGACTGTGCAAGGTCACCAGCCTCACTTCTCCAGAGCATCTGAATCCAGTGACCAGATATCCATCAGGATGACTGGAGATAACCCAGCATGCACTGGGAGACCTTAGCCCCCTTAGGGCAAGGTCTATGCAAGTACTCATTTAGGGTGAGGCAATGCCCATTCATTTAATAAACCTATTTAAGAAGTAGCCAGGGCATGGCCCCTTTAATGAGGCAAAGAAAAAGAAAGATATCAGGCTTGGAGGGAAACAGCAACAGTTACTGCTGACAATTACTCAAACCAGGAGGATCCAGAAGAGAGCCCTTAGGGAGGGGCCCAGTGTAATCTGAGCTTCAGAGTGCAGTAGGTTTAAGGTTTTTGGAAAGGAGTGGAAATGAAAGGGAAGGGAAGGGAAAGGAAAAGGGAAGGGGAGGGGAGGGGAGGGGAGGGGAGGGAAAAGAAGGGAAAGGAATCTAGCCAGTAAAACCTAAGTGAACTGGGCATGTTCTGGCCATCCAGATTTGCCTTCCTTTGGAGAGGAGAAGGAAGGTGGGGGAGGGGGGGGTAGGCAGACAGGAGAGGAGGAGCTGAGTTATCCCAGTCAGCTGGGTCACCATTCAGGCAAATGTCTCTACTCACAGGTTCTGGAAGTGTTTTGCATTGTTACACATCATCTATTGGATAGCTTGTATTCTCAATGAGGGTGACTGGGGAGGGAGGGAGAGAATATGGAACTCAAAGTTTTAATAATGAATGATAAAAATTGTTTTAGCATGCAACTGGAAATTAAGATATATAGGCAATAGAGTATAGAGATCTATTTTGCCCTACTGAAAAATAGAGGGGAAGGGGCATGGAAGAAGGATGGGTAGTAGAAGGGAAGACAAAGTGAAGGAAGGGGTGGATGGGGTGCATGCTGTCCTGGGGAGAAATTGCGGACAGAGATGGGGAGAAAATTTTGAATTCAAATTCTTGTGGAAGTGAATGTTAAGAACTGAAAAATAAATAAATTACATATTTAAAAGAGAAAAAAAACATAGAATTGTGTGAATAATCAAGTATAATTTAAGATATGTGCAAATACTATTAGATTATGATATAAGAAAGCATATATATTATATATGTGTATTTTTTTAAATAAAAAAACAGATCTCTTTAATTTATTATGTTACGTTGAAAGGGATATTATAAAACTTCTCATCCAATTTCCTCATGCAGGATTAACAGTCAGGAGAGGTTATACTACTTCATCATAATTACACAACTACTAATTGGAAAGATAGAATTAGAATCCAAATCTCTTTAATCCAGTCAAAATCTTAACAAAAAAAATAAAGAAAATGGCTCAAAAGGACATCCATGATAGTGTTCTAACAAAATGGTGGATCAAATGAGATTTTCTGTTCTGTCTTTGCACCAATTTAAAATAATTCAAGCATTGTAATATTTGTGGTGGTATAATAGGTGTAATACCATTCCTTGAGTAGGTATGATATTATGTTATGCCATATGTTTTTAGGTCACTGCTCATGGCATCTTTATCTTCAATATATACTTCCCTTAAGAATCTCTGTTGACTAATGCCACCCCATCTCCTATTGCTCTTCTTCCCTCCTGCCCAAAGCATTTAATTAGTCTACATTTCCTAATATTATTATTCCCTTAATAAGGTCCCTTCAAAACCTAACATTTTATGACTGAATTATAAAACAATACTTTTCACCCTCCAATTATTTCATGCATATGTACCTGCCCCAAACCACATGGAGCCCCATCCTATTAAATTAATTTTAAAGAGTAGTATCAGGTTCTTTTTTATTTAGTTACTCCCACATTTACTGGTAAAACTCTAAGATGCTGATAAACATTCAATAAGTTTTTAATGAATGAATGAAGGTTTATAGTAGTTTTATGATATTGCTCCAGATAGGACAGTTCGGTATTTTTCTCTGTTGAATTCATAACTTTAATTATCTCTGCTTATTAATTCATAGCTTTTCATTCTATTACTGTAAAGAACTGGATATAATAAAGTTTATACAAAAAAGTATTTTCCCCAAATACCTCTTAGTTCAGCAATTACTCAAACAGGAACCACCATTATTTTGAACAATTTTGGTCCAAGAAGTAGAAAAAAATTTTTTTTGAAACTTAAAAAGAACCATGAATTCCACAGGTTTCCTCTGATATATCGAGCAGAGAATAACATCTCATCATTCTCTGTACTTTGAGAGTAAGCTAATTTCCAGTTAAAAAAAAACCACCTTTAAAATCACAGAAATCATGAAATTTTTGTTGTTCTTTGATGGATATATTGTTTTACGTATACTAAATGATGATAGTGATTATTGTTATGAAGAAAGAATATTTAAGCAATAAGTACAAATTATACATTCTGGGTAAAAAACTTATGAAATATGTAGGTCATTTTGCAATAAAATAGAAGGAATCTCAACACCTGTGTGTATTCAGAGATGGATGTGCTCTTCAACATTCAGAACATAACATGATTCCTTATCTGTAAAATGGGATTAATAATACCTATGTCATAATTCTCATAAAATGATGTTGGTAAGATAAATTTGATAATGTCTGCAATGCATTTTGAACTTCTTGGAGAATTCCATATAAAAATACAATAGAAGTCAAATACATGTTATCACTGCAGGCTACTGCTTTGGAATGAAAAGGTATTCGAGTCCACTGCAAAAGTACTAAATAACAGTAATTTGAACTGAATACATTTATGAAAAAGCAGAGTGCACTGTATAATAGACAGATAGATTGAAAACTCTGTATCCAATCACCATTCTTATCATGTATATATGATAAATCCTGTTAAAAATTGGAGTAATAGAAAGTTTGGGAAAACATTGGGATGTTATTTTTCATGATAGATATACAGAAGAGGATTAACCATTTAAATGTAACGATTTTCCTGTTAAGACAGTTTTTTCTTAAGAAGCAAAATTGCAGCATGCATCAGAACCAATACAGAGAATTAGGATATATTTTTGGATATGGCAAATGGGATGATTTGCTTTGCCTGACTATTCTTATTTATTAAAATGATGTAGGGGATAGAGAAGAGCAACACTGGGCAAAAGGGAGAAGTTAATGATCACATTGCAAAAAAAAATCACTGAAACATTTTTTTAAATGCAGGGAAGAGAAATAAGTTCATAAGAAAACATAGACAAGTATGACCTTGATATTCCTTAAAAAAGAAGCTTTATATAATAAATATCCATTGTTTCATATATTATCTCTTTCCCTTCTATTTCTCGCTTTCTCCTTCTTTGTCTCTGTCTCTTTCATTAAAGTCAGAGCATAATAATTAAGTAAAAAAGACAACACAATGTAATAAATGGAGGTCAAACCTCCAACTCAAGATGATTTGGATTCAAGTTCTGCCCTTGAAACATAATAGCTATGTGAACTAAGGAAGCTAATTAGCCTCTTAGTGCACCAAAACTCTTTTAAAAGTATAAATTGTTTGATAGTTGCCTATCTTCACTGGTAGAAAACTTTTTCTTTTCTGATGGGACCGACCTACATGAATAAAATCACAGCTCTGAACCTTGACCCTTAAAAAAAGATATTATATAGTTTATGAATATGTCTCTTTTAGGATACTTATATTACAACAAAAGGAAACTAGGGAGCAAAGTGGATAGAGTACCAAGCCTAGATCCGGAAAACTCATCTTTGTGAGTTCAAATCTGGTCTCAGACTCTTAACTAACTGTGTGACTCTGGGCAAGTCACTTAACTCTGTTTGTCTCAGTTTCCTCATTGGTAAAATGAGCTGGAGAAGAAAATGACAAACCACTCCAGTATTTTTGTCCAGAAAACTCCAAATGGTGCCACAAAGGTGGGACATGGCTCAAAAATTACTAAACAGAATGATAAAAATAACAATAATGCCAGTCATGTCTACAGCAACACAACTTACAAATTTATTTAATATGCACAATTAAGTTGCTGAAAGGCTAGTGAATCTGAAAGAAAGTTGAATGAGATTTAAAAATTCTATGTCTCAAA